>CAJNDT010000342.1:0-235385 GCA_905221615.1 Symbiodinium sp. CCMP2592
TTCGAGTCAGTGCCACTGGTGTTTTTGGTTGGGCATGCCTCTCCGACATTGCCTTCAAGGCTGCAGGGGTCTGCGGTGCTGGCGCAGACGCACCTGCAGCAGAATGTCTGCTTCTGCTTATTGCTGCTGGTGTCTTGGGCACCATGGTCGACGCTATGCGCGCTGGCGTTTTGGGCACAACCATATCGACAGGCTCCGAGGGCGGTGGTGCCAGCGATGTCTTCGGCGTCGGCTTGGCGAAACCAGCAGCTGAGCGCAACCTGAAAAGAGACACATGCCAAATCCTGTTGTATTCATTTGGGATGTGACGCCAACAAGCAGAAAACACAGCATCTGCAGTTGCCTAAATCCAGGCATTGCTGCTACATCTATGCAGAGACGTACAAGGGGATTCTTGCTTGGTGTTTCTCCATTCGTCACGGTAAATACAAACCTTTTTCCCCAAAGGGCAAGGCATGTGGGCTGCCTCTTTTGCAAGATATCTTCCAACAGCAAGTCCGGTTCGGCCTGTTCTTCCTGGTCCTACTCATACCCGGTGCTGGGATTTACGGGTTTAGCATCGCAGAAGAACTAAGACAAACCTCCATACTGCATCGGTCAAAGGTGACGAGCACTCCACGGAATGATGCAAGAAACACAGCTAGCCGGTCATTCAATCGTAATTGGACCGTTTGCCCTTCGCTTGGCCCGTAGCTCGCCACGGCTTCTGATACACAATCCCAAGAGAGGCTGTTCTTAAGGAGTCAGTTGTTGTCCCGGGCTTCGACCTACTTGCTCGCTATGTGTCAGCCATTGAAACAACACTCCGACTTTCTCTTGTCTTTCAGATCATTGGCGCTGCTGCCTCTCCTTCTCTGTCTCTTGTCCTTTCGTTCTGTCGCTGGGGGTGTGCGGCCTCGACCTGTACACCCTCTCCGGTTGCCTTCACTCCCTCCTTTTCTGCCTCTGACTTCTCCTTGCCTGGCATGGATCCAGCCTAAGGGCTGCCCGCCTTTTCGGGTGTCCATCCCGGCAGCTATCACCGGGTTTAAGATATGGGCAGATACGGGCCATCTAATGAAAGGACAGGATTCAACCGTACTCGCCTAGCGAGGGGCCGGGCTTAAGATATGGGACCGCGTTCGCCTACTCAGGGTTCGAAATAAGCGATCAAGCGCCATCGTGCAACGAGGCTGCGGCATCGATAAATACAATCAACCGCTATCGCCGGCAACGACTGATATGGGATCAACCGCCATCGCCTAGCAAGTGGAGGGACCGGATTACTGGAGAGCAGCGGACCGGGACGAAAGCTCAAAGGTGGACAGGGCTGCTGAAAAACGACTCGGAGAGACAGACATGCAAACATATCACAGACAAACAAACAGACAAGCGGATACACACAGATGTGTACATAGGTATGTGTACATGCATATGTACCTGCAGACAGAGATGTGTGCATGTAATCAAACGCACACATACATACATGGGTGTACATCTGCATATGCACAGATGCAGATGTATGAAACGAACAACTAGGGCGACTAGGCTCCACAGTATGTGACAATTCAATCTGTTCGGGCTAGCATCAGAAGATGCTCCTTACGAAACCCTGCCGCAAGAAGTCACTGGAAGACTTGACATCTTGCCCAAAAACGCGGTAATACTGGCCAGCCATGGGTGCCTAGAATGCTCACGTTGTCAAGTATTAACGAAGCTCCACCGGGGGAGCCTTCGTGATGAGATCAACCGATCTCGCCCAATGAAGGGCTGGGCTAGGATGTGGGATCAACCGCTCGTCTAACGAGGGGGATATTGGAGATGTGTTGAACTTTCGAACTCCACCGCCAGGCATACTGAGGGAGCAGCTGCAAGATATGAGATCCAGGGCTATCGCCTGGGGGGGGCTTGATGTACGAAATCAACCGCCGACGGGGGCGAATCTACAACATGGCACCAACCGCCATGGACTGACTGATTTAATTCATGACAGCAACCGCCATCGCCTAATGAGAGGGCGAGTACACGACATGGGATCAACGGCATTCAACGGCCATCGCCGAATGACGGGGCGGTTTTCAAACATGGACAGACAAGAGACCAACCGCCCTCGCCTGCTGGGGGAATTACAGTATGAAATCAACCGAACTTGCCCAATGAGGGGCCAGGTTTAAGATACAGGGCAGAGGGGGCCGACTTTGAGAGAGGAGATTCGCTGCCATCATGGCCCCATCGCCTCCTAAGGGGCAGGTTTCAGATGTCAGATCACCCTGCACACGTTCACCCTGCACACGTTCAACCTTCTGTACCTTCGAAGTTTAAAGCTTTCGAACTCTCAAACTTTCAAACTCGGAACTCAGCAGACTGTCGAAGCTTCGAACTTGGCACATGTCAGACCTTCAACCGGTTGAATTTCCACCTTCGAACACTCAAACTCTCCAACTTTCGGACTCTAAAACCTTCGAACTCGCAACCTCTCGACCTCAACGGCGAGCCGCGAGCCGACTCTCAAGCCACTCAGGCATTTGCAACTTTCGAGCTTTCAAACTTTCGAAGTGTCAAGCTAAAACCTTTCGAACCAATTCTTCGAACATTCGATCTTTTCAAACTTTGCAGAGACGATCGAAGTCAGCCATGGCCGATGCAGCGGCCAGTCGAGCTCGAATGGTCAAAGGACTTTGACAACTTCGAGTTTGACGGAACCCGCGTGCCTCCAACCTACGAAGCTTCGGACATCTCGGGACCCGAGGGGTTGCACAGAGGGCTGGGCCCCGGGATGTTGCGGGATGTCCCGGGTTTTGGGGGTGGGTCCCGGGCGCTCTCACGCCTGAGCGGCTCTGAGTCTCCCAGCGTGGAGCTCCTCGCGGATTCCTTCAACTTTTCGCCGTGCCCGCGGATTCTGTCAATCCGAAAACGCGGATTCATTCCACCCCAAAACCTGGTTCTGTCAACCCCGGCACGCAGGTTCACTCAACCACGGCCCAGGGAGTCCTTCAACCCAAACAACTGCTTCGTTCAACCCATACACAAAAAGTCGCTCCAACTACGGACACGCGTGCTAAATACCCCAACCACAAGGACTCACTCTAACACGGACACGCGGATTCTTGCGACCCTCATTCTTTAAGGGTAAGGGCTGCGTTATCCAATGAGACTGGCAAAAGAACGGCCGAGATGCGTTGACAACAGTGTAGCGTTGACGGAAGCGGGGGGGGGCGGAGTGACGGAATCAGCACAGTCTGCCTTGATGGAAGCGGGAGATGGGGGTTGACTGAATCCACACTATCTGGGTTGATGGACGCGGCGAACAGGGTAGGAAGCGCGGTTGAAGGAATCTTAGTTGATGGAACCGCGCAAAGTTGAGGAAGAAGGCTTCCACCCCCCCAGTGTCCGTAACGCCTTGAGACTGGGAGTGGGTATACCGAAACTGCAGAAGTTTCGGCGTTCGGGAAAAACAGGTTTGTTTCACTGGCGAGCCTCGCATGAAACTCTGCAAAACCGAAAACCGAAAGAACACTCTGCAAAACGGTTTCAAGCGTCGGAAACGTCTTGAGGCCCCGAAAGCCCAAACTCTGAGCCCACAGCCGTATCATCCAAAACCGAAAGCTGCTCGGCCCAGCCCGGTTGAAAAGTTTTTTTGAGGTCTGGATTTTGGGTTCTGGGCTTTGGGGATTTGATGGCTTCCCTTCTCGCACAGTTTCGGATCTATGTGCACAAGAAAAGCTTTTCGGGCCTTTTGAGCTCTGGGCGTTGGGGCTTGATGATGTGAAGCTTGAGGTGTTGGACTTAGAGTAGGAGCGAACCATTGATCTTTATGTTCCGGTGCGGCGTCTATTTGGCACGTATGACCAGGGTGCCAAAATAATTTAAGTCGGGGCCAGCCTTGATCATCAGGTTTGGGTTTGGAGGCTTGCATGTCATACCGCTCGGATCGAGAACTCTGAAGAGGAAGACTACTATCTATATTTGGGGCACTATAGGATCATGGCAGGGAGACTCGATGCACCTTTGGGCGCGCCCCCGGCGCCCTGAGCCCCTTCAGCGCTCCTCCGCAATCCCCTCCGCACCCCCAGCGCCTGCGCCGTGCCTTAGCACCTCCGCACCCTTCCTCACCTCCACGCCCTGATCGCCTCGGCGTGCCCTCGGATGCTTGGAGACCTTCTTGTTGTATGTAACAGGACTGTGCAGACTGCGAAATTTTAGCATGCTTTTTCGTGATGTTTCTGGAGCCGTTGAAGGCACAAATAGCCCGCAAATGTCCATCACACGTGGTCCCACCCCATCCCCTAGACACCTTCCCCGCACGGAACTATCCCCCACATGCACTTCCCACCAACCGTACGCATCTTTTTCCGAGCTTCTGCGATTCCGGCCAGGACAACAATGCTGAATCCGCCGACGGGCTGGTGGTGCCACCCTTCATCGCGTTTTTGTTTCCGATTTTTTTGGTCATGTTAGAGGGGTCCGGAAGGGGGTTCCTTCATTTCCTCGGCTGAGTGGCCGGAGTTTGCGCGCGTGTGTCCCTCCGAACGGGCATCTTGCTCCCTCCCTTCGCTCGTTGTCATTCCTTGCACCCCCGTCCTTCTTCCACCTCTACTTTTCTTGCCTAGCAGGTGCGTTTTCAGCATCGAGTCAGCGTGGCCGGATAAGCTTGCAGCACCGCTCTCCTTGATGCCCCCGTTGCCTGACTTTGGGTTTTCATCTTCCAAAAGGTTGTGGTTGTTTTATTGCTTCGTGCTCTTCTGCTCGTCTTGCGTCCGCGTTTGGCTTCCCTTTGCCCCCTGGCGTCCGTCCCCGAGACGGCTCTGGCTCTAACGGTTAACTTTCGCTAACAGAACCATCCCTGCAGCTACAAAGCATTGCAAAGCTAAGTGGAGGGGGTAAGTCCGGCCTGTTCCTTCGGCACCTCTTTCTACCTTCCAACGCATGCTGCCTCTCTCTGTCGCTCTGGCGCTCCCTCTGTCTCACTTAAATCCTTTGCCGTATGCACGGAGACAAAGGAATTGACATGAGCCCATAACTGCCTCCAAGTCGCATTGGACTATCTGCAGCCAAGGCAGGACTGGTCGGGGTGTGCGGCAGTTGTGGTGCTGGCGCCTGCGTCAACGGGGAAGCTGCAGCTCGACAGGGGCCTGGAGTCTGCGGTCCCGGAACCATCGCTGCAGCAACCGCCGGTGTTTTCGGTGGTGCCACAGAAACCGGATTCACACGGGCTCCCGGGACAGCTGGAGTCTTTGGAAGAGCCACAGAAGAAGTTGGCAATGCTGGCGTTTTTGGCAACGCTACGGGCTCCACACGTGCACTCGGGACTGCAGGGGTTTTCGGTGGAGCCACACTCTCGGCGCGCGCGTGGCCAAAGAGCAATGCAGGTGTTCTCGGCGGAGCCACACCTGGCTCCACGAGCAATGATCTCCCCTCCGCCCTGGCCGCCCCTGGTGGCGGAGCTGGTGCTGGAGTGCTTGGGGGAGGAATTGACTCTCGAGGAAGGCCTGGTGTTTTCGGGGGAGCAATCGACATTATAGCAGGTGTTGCAGGAGGGGCGACGAATCCGTCTCGGGCAAAGCTCTGAGGCAACGCTGGCGTTCGAGGCGGGGCGACACATGCTGCCTGCTGGGCTGAGGGTGCTGGTGTTCTAGGGGGGGCTACAGGCTCCTCGTGTGCCAACCCTGGTGCCGGGGTTTGGGGAGGTGCGACGGAATCAGTTCTCGCTGCACTGGCATTCACTGCCGGTGTTTTCGGGGGTGCAGGAGCGAAAGCCGTGGCGTCAGCGTCCTGCACACTCCCAGAAGTTGCCACAGCAGCGCTGGCAGGGGGTGGTACTCCACGTGGTCTCTGCGGGCCAGGAGTAAATTGTCGTGCGGCTGCGGCTGAACCCACAGCATCACCTGCATCAACTCGCCCAGTCGCAGTCGACAGGCCAGAATTGCTGTTGCTGAAAGCCGGAGTGCATGGTTGTGCCGCAGCAACCCTGGCTGGCATTGCGACATCTTCTGCGGCGATGTGAGTGGCATTGAGACCAGTGTCCATTCGCGACCTTTGCTTCCCACACATCAAGGATAAAAGTCTGCACATCACTGGGTCAACACCATCAATCCAGTACAGTCACTCAGTCTCGTCGCTAGTTGGCGGCTCCCCGGCAGCAAAGATAATTTTACCTGCAAGCACACAGCATTGTGCGGGCCGCCCCAGCTGCAAAAAACGGTACAGCCAACCGGTGGGATAAATCAGAGTCGATAAGAATGCTGGGAGGTTGTTGTGGCTTCCCCTGGCTCTTCTTCCGAGAAATCAAAATTGAGCAGCACATGTTCACAATTCTCGTTCCAGGACGTTCCTCCCTCGAGCAGTACGCGAAATCCAAGCCCCTGTCCACCTTCTCCTTTCAACCCCAACCAACACAGCCTCCTACGACCATCTGGAACTGATCAGCTGGCCAGTTGAGTTGTACATCTACCGAGGGGACAACTTCTACAATGGCCTCTGGCACACAAGGCTTCACTCTTCAGTAAGACGGCAAACCAAGGCTTCACGTGTGTTGTCTGAAGCAAAAGCTTCACAGATGTCAGCTTTGTCTTAGGCTTAAGTTTCAAGGCTGACCGAATGGCGACGTCTCCCATCTCCCAAATCTGTCTCGCGGCTGTACTGTACTTGCAAACATTTCGGGGCCGGGACGTACCAAACGGAACCCGGCCTTTGTTGTGACCCTTGCCGTCGGCCTTGCCACTCCCCTTGCCTTTGCCCTTGCCTTTGACTCTGCCCTTTTGTCGACCGGGGTCTTCTGGTGCTCCCTGGCCATGATCTTCCCAGGCAAGCACAGATTCTGCTGAAGGCCGTGCAGAACATGTCGCCTCAATTCCATCCTGCTCCGTTTTGTCGCTGGCTTCCGCGTGCCCCTCCTGAAGAGAATCACCAGCTAATGGCACTGTCAGACTCATAAGGAACCTAACGTAGGATCGGGGGTTTCGACGCTCACACTCGCACAAGGCAGGCAGCGCTCCACTTTGTCCTCAAACTTCAAGCTGCCGGAAATCACGGTCTGGAGCAGATTCACCCACCAATGATGTACACATGCACCACAGAAAAGACTATATTAAAAAACACACCGACCAACGCAGGGTTCTAGGGGGCCTACACTTCCCAAAATAACCTTAGACCCTTATCAAGGGCTCCCCGTCCCCCGTACTTGCGAAGGGGCACTCCTTGTCTTCCTTGGAAGCCTTACCTTTGCCTGCTCCATCTGATCCCTTTGCTTTGCCGCGTTGTCCTTTGCCTTGTTCGCCTTTTCCGCTATCCTGGCCATGAAGGCCCCAGCCTTGCCCCCAAGGTCAGGATGTTGTCTCTGGAGACCAGGATACATGACTGAAGTGGCTCCAATTCCAATACCTTCCCCTGTCTCCGCACACGCCGAAGCTGAACCGGCTGAACCTGAAGGCCTTATGACTTCCGGGACCGGCCTCTGCCATGCGCTCGAACAATATCTGCGAAAGGGGCGAGGCGGAATCAGTTCCGTTCGACAAGGATTGCCACAAGTCAGCTCAAGCAACTTTTCTTGCTGTCCTTGCTTTCTTCTTTCCTCGCAAGCTTCTCTGTTTGCTCTGCCTCGCAGTCCACAGTTTTGTTTCACAGATCCAGGTGGAGTGAACGATGAGCCCCAAGGAATCCAGCTCAGAAAAAACAATACACAAACAGCGTGTGTGCCTTTTGCCAATATGTGCTACGCCGATCAGCCGAACCCTAACCCTTTTTTCGCCACTGGGCTTGGGAACCCCTAACCATGTGGTTGGCTGGTATGGCTGGTGCGCAGTTAGGGGACCGAGTGTGCGAGCACAGTATGCACAAAGCAGCCTGGCAATCATACAGCCGGATGTAAACTGGAGATCTCGGCTACAAATAAAAGTAAGGACATCAGTCAAGGGATGTTCTTTGAAAGAGTGGCTTCTTGCAGCGGTACTTTAACATTTGAAGCGTTGCTGAATCTCACAGTTCGCGACAGGCTAGCCAAACTGCTTCTGCCCACTCTTGCACTTTGTAGCATGCAGTTTCTGCAGGCTCCTGCTTCGAGGTGCTGGGTTTGCCATACTACTGCCCATCACTGTCTGGCTAAGCTTTGCCAACATGAGCATCCATCGCCGCCGCACAAGAAGCGAGCCTCATTGCATTCTTCCAAGGACCAGTCCTTGTCCTCCGATGTGCTACCCGCAGCCGGACGTGGCACATCTGCTCCAATATTGTGAGCTATGAAAGGTGAGAGGGTAGATTCCGGTATCCCATCCTTGTAGAACTTCGCCTTGTCGATAAAGGTATTCGCTTCTGCACGAAGTGTTGTCACTAGTCCTGAGCGATCATGCAAGTCCCGTCGGATAAACTCACCTTGCACCGCTTTTGGCAAAGCTGCTGGGGCGCTCCGCCAAAGCACATCCAACGAATATGAGACGCCTTGTGTCACTACCTGTCGCGGTTGACTCACAGAAGGCGGCGTTTTGTACAATGGTAACCGAGCACAGCCTCTCTCTTCGTTCTCCATGTCGAAAAAGGCCTGAACCGCACGCTGCGTCCCCGTCGCTCCACATCACATCATGTACAGGAACACATGCTACGTAGCCTTCACGGCCCCCAATCTAAACGGCAACATCATAGCAGGGGCTTTTTCAGTGGTCCTACGTGATTGTTCGAACTCAATCTGGGTCACAGTGCCTGACAGTGCATCCCGGAAAGTGCTGGCGAAATCTTCATGCTTTGACTGACTTTCAAGAAAATCTCAAACGGGTCCCCCGAGGCACTTTCTCATTGGATTGAGCTGAGCTTGGTCCCTTTATCTAAAGCCGAGGCAATGTCGTATTGCCCTGACGATGCTGTCGAACGCCTGATCAAGTCTGTCTTGCTACCTCCGTTGGCACTTGGCTCGGGCCACCAAGATGCAGCGGTTGAAATAAATTCGGGCGAACAACCGTACGCACTACCCCTCACATCCGTGCCTCTTGCCCAACCCTCTATTGACCACCACCACCACCACCACCACCGCTGCCGCCACCGAACCAAAAAACAACCCTAACCTGCGCCCGAAGTACGTTGCAAGTTAGAATCCTTCCGATCTAGCACCAGATCCCAGTTGCCAATGCACTGCAATCCACGGCGAGCTTCGCCAGCTTCCGCTGCAGCCAAGGCAACTCTGCAATGGCAGACGGCACCTGCCACATCATATGGCATATGAATCACCTCCACACTATCTCCCACAGATGGACCCACAAGTTCGAGATTGAATCCAAGCTCTGAGTGCGTGGATGCAAGGGCCTTCGGTCGGAGCATCACGTCGCTTCTCTTGCCCAGGCCACTGATGCGAGAGTGTAAAGAAGAATTCACCTCGCATGTGAAATGGACTGCCTGGGGTGTCCACTATCTTGTGCAAGCGCATGCAAAGCATGGTGTGGCGTGCTTGTTTGTGTTTGTGGACAGTCGTCTGCCAATGCGTGCATGGATGTGGATGGGGTGTTGTGTCCCTTAGAAACAACGATCATAGCGCAGGATTTGCTGAAGGGCGTTGCGCTGCACCAAGTAAGGTTCTCCTGACGATGGAGCGAGGATGCTAAATGACGTGTTCTACCTGTTCGGAAGCCTTTCCTTCGTGTCAGAGAAACAATGCCTGAGGCCAAATAGACTTTCGCATCTGTCCAAACATGAGGGGAACCTTCAAGACGAATGAATACTTCGGGATCTTCACATGTAACCGCAACACAAGCGACGGCCATACATCATCAAATGTCCGTTGTGGTGGTTTCCGTTGTGGATCACGAAGCAATTTGCCGCAGAAGACGTTGACTTATTTCTGCCTCCACCATTCAAAGCTCGGATGTGGTGACGTAAGCATACAAATGCGGCTGGAAGAGGCATGGGCCTGGGGGAGGGGGTTGAAAAAATTGAAATCTCTGCACAGAGTAGTACATGACAAGAAGAATATAGTCGGAGAGGATTCCACGTACGTGCGTGTGCGCATGTGTTCGACACTTGAGGCGGACAAGTGTTTTTGGCAAAGAACCAACGGAATCTGACAGCTCAGTGGGCCGGCAAAAACGGCCTGAACCCTGTGGCCATATGGCCATATGCTACTGTGTTACCGGTGAATGCTGCCAGAGAACCCAGGCCAGGTACTCCCTGCATCGGTCACGGTGCTTCTTGTTACCCGCGAAGAAAGCACGGCTTGCCGCAATCTCAACACAGCAGCCGGAAGCACCAGCAAGCCTGACACAAACATGCGAAACATTGCGGCAACAGCCTGAGTCCACTGAGTCTCGATGCAGATCGGTTGCTGTTTTCCAATCTGCATGCTTTCTTCCTCGTGTTGAACGCAGCTGATTGCACCCTCCGCGGCAGCAGCCGGATTTCAGGCTCTCAACCCCAAGACTTGCAAACAGGCGTCCATCTGCTCTAGCTCTGTTTCGAGCAGCAGCTGCTCGACACCGAGACCAGCGTCCATCTGCGCAAGCAAGACAAGACGCCGGCATTGCTGTTTCCGTGCGTTCTTGCTGCTTGTGTCATAACCTAGCATTGAACGTATTTCTGTGATTCGCAAGGCCTCCGAGAAGCTCGAGTCCTCCTGCGACAGGACTCAACGCGGATTGCTTCTGCCAAAGGACAAGCAGTCTTACACCGGGATACTATGGGGGCGGGATGCGGTTATACATGTGTGTATATATATGTATATATATGTATATATATATATATGTATATATATATATGTATAAAAATATATATATATATATATATATATATATATCGAGAGAGAGAGAGAGATGTGTTTGTTCTTCTTGTGTATGCATGTACTGCATGTATGTACACGCACACATGCAGACTCTTATATACATATATGTATATGTAAATAGACTTCGGATGCACTCGCAAGAAGCGGCTAGCACCCAGCTACCTTCAGTCCTGTTCAGTGTATCCCGGATGGTGCTTCTCAACCAAGGCTCGTACTTTCAGTTCAGCAATAGCTCTGCAAAGAGGTTCGCCCAAGATTGCGATTTCACAGCTGCTTCCTTCGGCGCCCTCTTCCAACATGAGCGTATCCAGTAATTCTATGCCTTTGTCGTTTTTGTTTTCCTTCAGAGGCAAAATGACGGTTGTTGTGGATCGCATCGTCCCCATCATCGCACTCATGTTCTTGCCCACCACTACTGATAGCATGTCTTTCGGGATTCTGACGGTTCGCGAGTCTCCAAACAACGAACGTGGCAACGCTGGATGCCTCCTTTCGTGCATGCCAGTCGCGATTGTTTTGACGATCTGGAGACCTTTCCAACGTTCCTCCAGAGTACCAGCCACAAGAACGTACGGGACCGACTTGCTCTTGGAAGCTGCGTTCTCTGCAGATGGGCCGCTGAAGAACATGATGCTGCATCCTGTCGCACTTTTGATCCTGGCGAGGTATGGGCTCTTGTTCAGTCGCCACATGACGTCCGGTCGCACTGCCAGCTTCTCCGAGATGACTCCCACCAGCCTGCCTTGCAAAAAAGGGTTTTCTCGTAGAGATGCGAGTGCTCCAGCAGACATGTCTTCGAATGAGGCTGCAATGCGCAGTGCAGCAGCCAAGCGGTGTTGAGCTTTGCCAAATATGGAGATGGATCTGGCGCTACGCAGTCGACGAAGCGGAACAGTCTCTTCGTGAAGGTCAGAGCTATGTCGTATGACGGCGCACTGTGACGCAGGAAGCTTGCATACGGTTGCCATTCTCCAGTGACCGTTCTGGCTGCGGACTTCGACCGCAGCTCCCGCTTGGAGTTCTGTCTGCTGGATCCCACGCTCAGTCAGGACCAAAACGCCTTCGGAGCGCTCAATATCTGCTTCTTTCTCACAGAAAGAGGAGGCAAAGTCTTCAGACACGAACAGTCGCACCATTTCGCAGCTATTATATCTTGTCGGCACCTCGGCACGGATCACAATGTCTGCATACATTTTGACTGCCTTCTGAACAACGGGGCCGCCACCAATGAGCAAACGGTTGTCCTTCAGAGATAACTGTGAAGCGCCAGTAATCTTCAGAATCGGTCCGGTCTTTCTTCCAAGCGGTCCAGACCAGGCGGCGTTCTTGAGGAGGAGGTCACCTCTACTGTTCTGCGTAAAGAGATCGTCAGGGAGCAGAGGCTCGCCTCGAGAAGTATCATCCGCCTTTCCAACATCATCCCAAAAGGCATCTTCGCCGTCCTCGCTTCGACATCGTTTGGCAGGGCTGTCTGGTAGCGATGGCTCCGGCACCTCCTGAAGACGCTTACGCATTCAGCTGCGCTGTCCTTTTTCAACGCACAATAACACACATGTAGTGAGAGTGTCCACCATGGCGCAAATCGGTTTACATGAGAAAAGTTAGAGTTTTGACTGGCATGGTTCCCGAGAATTTAGATGCGGGTACTGGTCATCTTAAACATCGACATTGATCTTCGGTCTAGCCTAAAGTAAGCAGGTGCTGAAAAACATGCTTTTGCTTGCTCCGCACTCAATCAACGAGACAGCACGTGATATGACAACATCACCTCCAAACAGCAGGGGCGTGCACTGCATCCGAGTCTGGGTACGACCACATTACGCTCTCGCAACTCGGACAAGCCAGACGAGGTCTCGGTCCTCGGTGCGTATTCAGTTTCGCGGATTCAACGAAAGGATCTTGAAACTTCGTCCAAGAAACTCGTCTGGGTGTGGATAAGCTGTCGGGTTTCACCCGCAAGCACCCATCATAATAAATCATTATTAAGGTTGAAGCGCTGCATAGCGCTGCTCTCACTTTCGCCAGAACATCATTGAGCTGGCGAGCCTGGTCAGAGTCGGCAGAGCCCCCACACAGCAAGATATACAAACAGCTCGACGCCGAATTACCTCTCTGTCAGTCTAGCCCGACATTGCTGCCACACCCTGATCATCTGATACAGCGCCTGATAGTCACACTATCTTTTTGATCGCAAAACACAAGGCAAGTCTACATCAGTTCGTCGTTGTTTCGATTGAAACAGCTTGGCAATTACTCTTCGCTGCTCTTCTGAGCACAAAATGCTTTGACTACGGTGTTGTCCACCGTGTGAACACTTCGGTCGGGTGAGATCTCTATAATAGCACTTGGAGAAGATGCTCACAGCTCGAGAGATACCATCCATTGCACTATAAACTCGTCACATAACATGACTGCCGACTGAAGCTTCTCTCGCGCTGCAGCACCGGAATGGTATTTCGCATTTATATGTCATAGTCTGTTGTGAAACTGAAGTGCTTGGCAATGTCGCACTTTGGTCTCTGTTCCACTCCTTGCCTGCATGTGTGTAAACCAGGTATGAATTCTAGCCGATGCCTTTTTGCACGAAAATTCTCCGCTTGCACAGGCATCAGGAGTACAGGAAGCCTGTCCATGATTTTGCCCACGTACTAGACTTGTCTAGCATCTACACAAGCTCGCACAGCATGCCAGTTTAGAATCGCGCTACTTGACCGTAGCTAGAAACGCACATACACACACACACACACACTCGCACATCGCATGGACAATGCGCCCAACAAAACGTTGAACACAGTGGGTAGTGGAAAATGGGTCGCACTGATGGAAGTGTTTTTCTGGAAGCTGACTGCAAGGGATTGGATTGCTCCAGTCCTGCGCGAATTGGGAAATATGTTGACTTGAAGCACACTCCCATCTTGGCGAGGGTGTTGTCTACTGAAACTGGTCAGAGTACTTTTTAACATCTCTCTCATCCCACATGTCATGGTTAATCGCGATGTGGAGCACATCCGTCTCGTCACTGACCGTGGCTAGCGTCACTTTTCTGGTGTCCACACCAAAAGAGTTCAAAATGGTCGAATGCCTGTCTTTCAGTGTGCTCGCATACACATGAAACCAGCTATTTGTGATGCCATCCTTGTCCAATGCGGAAGGAACTGTGTGCATGTAGGAACTGAAAAGGCTCTTGGTTGCGTCGAGCGTCATGGGTTCTGTACCGGTGACCCATCGGACTTCTCCATGCTGCAAAACGTGAGACAGGAAAGACCAGCAATTCTCCTCTTGCCAGAACTTGGTGTATGCCTCGTGGTCGTCTGCAGTCATGGTTTTGAGAAGCGCCTTGAGCGTCTGGGTTTTTTCCACCCGAATCTCGTTGAGACCTGCCCACTTCAATGTGAAACCTGGAGGATTGGGTCTGAGTTCCATAAGTTCGAACATCGTGCCCAGCAGGGTGACTGCCAAGCCCTTGCCCTGCACGGTGTCATTGCATACTATAGTCGCATTGACATCCATGAAAACCACCAAACGGTCAGATGGCTCCGAAAATTTCGCTATGAGCTTGGCAAAGTACGCCTTGTCTTCCATGGCATCTAAGATGTTGGCTTTGACGAGGACTGTTCGCCACAACTTGCTATGCTGCACAATTGTATGTCTCGCGAAGCGCTCTTGAACGAAGTCATTCTGCCCCTCTGCAAACTCCACGAAATGGCCTGTTGCCATGTCTCTGAGGTTGCAGATGCCAGGACTGGTTTCCTTCCCCCCAAACTCCAAATTGTCATCGAAGAAGAACACCCGACAAGGTCTGGTGTCATCTACGTCTGCGAGCTGTGACCAACTCCCTTCCTTCGCGACCGGGATGATCTTTGCAAAGCCATTGACTTTCTTGTTCTTGCGCCAAGCAGCAAAACAAGATGTCGTCACCTGCAGCTTTCGGTGCTCACTGCAAGCCTCGAAGTAGCTTCTGAGGTTCTGTCCTTTCGCCGACTTGCCATGAAGGTCCAAGTTGTAAACGAAACGACCGGAAGTGACCTCTATGCTTTGCAATGGCTGGGCCAGGTCAGGCAACTGCTTCGAGGTTGACGATGTTGCACCACTTGACCCGCAAGGCCCGGAAGATCCGTCTGATCTTCGTGTCAAAGGTACCTTTAGTCGGTCGATGGGGAACGGTGTCGTCTCTGTTATGTCATCCTCATCTCTGGCTAGAACTGCTGAATTAGTTGAATTTGACTTCCCTCTCTCGACGGTGATTTCACCCTCTGCGGATCTGCACTGAAAAGCCTGAGCATCTGCGACGTTTCCCGTTTCTTTCCTCTGACAAATTTTGGGCAGTCTTTCCATGCAGCGGCTCGTCACCTGCCCCATGGGAGACACCTACCGAACCCAGCTTTCCCTACCGATTGCTATGCCAGTGCGATGCCTGCTCGGCCCTTCACTTCGAGCCAGGACTGCAGCGCAACATGAAGACATTCTCAAGAGGCTGTGTGCTTCCACACACTCTGAAAACAAACGAAGAGGCTCATAGTCATGACATGTCATCAACAGCGATTCTGCGCTCCTGTGCTGCGCAGTCGCAAACGCACAGCATGTTCGGTCTGAAGCTTCTGATAAAAAGATCAAAATCCCGGCCTGCCCACTCACAGTTGTCTTGCGATATCACTCGAAGGTGGGGCACGGCATGTGGGAAGCACAGTTGCGGGTTAATTCTACTCGAGATCTGAGCCGGGTCACAGCAGACACAAACCCGGCAATGACCCCTAAACAGAAACCGGGCTTCCAAAACCAGCCTTGCCGGTCATTGGATTTCACTGATCTTATACTTGCAGGGTTAATTGAACCGCAAAACGCTCTTTTCGGCTGTTATGACGCACCATCCGGCACCAGCATCTGATATCTGAAAGTTCTCGAAATGCTCGGAATATGCCTCTTGAAGCGCCTCAACGGCACTCAGGTCTGGTAGGCTGCGCACACCAGACAAGCAAAGCTTTCCAGCAGGCGCGGTGGCGCAAGAAAGAGTTTCCACCAGCTGCAGGAGCGGTTCGCACAAGATGTTTGCCACGACAACGTCGAAAGCTCCACCCTCCTGCAGCAAGTGGTCAGTGCACATCAAACTTGCTTCCTCACGGGAAATGTGTGTGGAATCAACCAGACGCTGACCAGCTCCGCAGGCCTCTACCACCTCTACAATTTGCTTGGTAGCGCGCTCGGGGCAGGTGGGCACGTGCTCGAAGTCAATGGTGCCCGCCGCATCGAAAGGCGCGACTGTGTCATTTAATGCAAGGCTTCGTGCAGCAGATGCAATCGCAGTTTTGTCGATGTCGACGCCGAGCGTGTGCCTCGCTCCCAGCATCCAAGCCTCTAGTGCAAGTTCTTTCTGCCTAACTCGAAACATGTGACACCGTGTAGCTTGACCTGATAACGCACACTACACCGTGCTATCAAAGGCGGCAGCATCTTGTCGCATCTTATTATGTTCGTAAGTCCTACATGCAAACAAGACAACCTCAACAAAAGAGCCCACTTTATGTAAACCTTCGGGAATGACACCTAGCACATTTCAAAACAGTGCTGACATAGAGGGCACGCAACACAGATCGCCAGAACTCCGGATCCAGTGCCGTAGTCCAAAAATCGAAGGCTCAGTGGGCCTTGGGCAGATACTAAAGCCCAGGCCTACTTGCGGCCTGCTGACTGCAATGGAAAGCCCCAACAGTAACAGCTGCCAGCTGCTAGCTTGGATACGAGCTTTCGTCAATGTGGCCTCCAGGAAAGCTGCCGCACCTCTTGTAGTCGGATGATCGCCTGGGATTGGTCATTGGTCAAAAGGAATCAGAAAGTGCTTTTTGCCGCGCACGTGCCCTGCCTGCCCCAAAAGCCACACCACCTTCCAGTCGCAGCACGCGCCTCCCAGTTTCGCTCAACGTTCCGCCTCTTGGTCCGGCGTGGCAAGGCAAGCGGACTTCGACGCTCTCGGATAAGGGGAAGTACTTGCTCCAAGTACCACCCAGCAAGCGGCCGGTTAGACGAGGCTTTCTGGGCAAATCCAATGCTGCCTGGATGATGCATCCTACCTGTTCCAGATCCAGCTTGCTTAGAGTGTCAAAAGAGCCCTCGAATTGCGCACATACAACTCGTAGCGCTGCCTGCTGCGTTTTGGCGGCCATCGCCGAGGCTGAACTCGCTCCAAAGCCCAGCAGCAGGTCCATCACGGCTTCTGGCTGATCCGTTTCCAGTGTCACCTCCATAACGTCCACGCCAGAGGGAGAGGCAGTCTCTGAGCCAACTGCCTTCCCACCCCTCCAAAGTCGACTCGACCACGCCACTCGTCTCTTTGCCACTGCGGCCGCAGTCACCACAAATGCAGATGGCAGCGACTGTGGCCGGGTGCAGAAAGGGAAACCAATGCAGGGATGGTTCTTCCTTGGCAGAGGGAGGTGGGACGGCCAGACACTCCGGCACCACGTGACCATCAAGATTTCTTGATTCTATTTGACTCCTGCCAAGCCCGAGACCTGACACGCTTCGGGTATCAATGTAGGATTTCGACAACAGCAACGCACAGCGCTTCCACATCGGGGTCAGGACAGCAGAACACAAACCTCAGTTGTACGAGCAGAGCATTCTGGGTCGAGCCTGTCCTGGGACCCTGGGTAGATGCCAGTAAGGGTGGATCCGGACGACAGGCGATGTCTGATAGCAATCAGCCTGTCACATATTCCAATTCATCGGCGGCTCGGCCCCTTTCCCGCACCATGTAGTCTTCCATAGTTTCCCTTTGTTGGGGTGGCTTCCCGACATTGCGTGCCTTCAGCTCGGTGTCCGTGGAAAGCATAACAACGGCCCCTTGCTCCGCTACATGGCGAGTCTTTAGTCCGGCGCAGGCCCGCACGACAGGCCCCCTCCCAGCGCTGTTGACAGGGAATGTCCCCTTGCTGGATGGAGTTCATATCCTTCCTGATTCTGCAATTGTGGTTCACACACTTGATACCGGTCTTGGTCTTCCTTTCTGCCGCGTTGATCCTGCGATTGACCCCGAATCTCCCCGAATGCTGCCTGCTCCCCCCGTCGTTGCTGCATCAGGACCTCGCTGTCAAAGGGCCGGGCGAGCTTCTTGCAAACATCCAGTCTTGGATTCAGCCAAGCATGTAAGAATTCGGCATGCCTATTCGTTTCCGCGCGTCTTGCCATCATCTGATCAGTCTCAATATTGCTTTCTGTCTTCCCTTGTTCAGCTCATTGTTCTAGTCAGGCTTAAAAATGCCCGCATCGCGACTCCCGCCACACTCGCATCTCGCGCACGCAGCAAACTCCAGACCCTTTCCACTGCCAGCTTTCCGCTTTAAGAAAACTCCCTAAGCCGGACGTTTCCGTCCTCAGAGCCGCTAGCGCAAATCCTGGCCTGGCACAGTGACCAAAGCTTTGGTAGCTTGACTGACAGGGGCCGGGGGGGGAAAAAAGAGCTAATACTCCTGTGCTTTCCAAGCAACATCTGGGCTGAAAGCCAAAGCATGGATGGGTCCTGCAAGCAGTACGCATGCCAGGGCGTGCCTTTGCGTCCCTTGGCATTTTGCTTTCTAGCTGTATCTGAGGCAAACACCAAAGTGGCCGCCTTTTCGGAGCTTCGGGTCCCACCTCAATGTGGCAAGTACGATGCCTCATGTTAATTACTGTTAGTTCTGCCAGTCTGTCCTTTCTTCAGCCCAGTCGCGGCCCCTCTGCTGGACAATGTTCCAGTCCTGTGCACACTCGCATTTTGGCACTTGGCAGGCAAACAGGCAGGCCATGGACAACCAAAGCTCAGCCGGCTTGTTTCTGATCACAAACCCAACCACAGGCCCTATGTGTGAGTAGGTGCCATTTCACCGACTTGCCCACAACTCAGAAACTTAACAAGCCTCGTTACACGGAGCTCATCTACAAATCAAAGCCAGCAAATCTACATCTCAAGTTATGGGGCGAGTGATGGTCTTTGGCATGATTCCAACTAGGTATTGTCCAAGGCTGATGACGCCCCACGGAGAAGCAAACGAGTGGAGCGACGAATGCTTTTAAGCCAGATGCCGGGTACATTTTGCCCCTTGCATGGCTGAGTATACGAAGCAGGATGACAGTTTGTCATAGTATGGTTAATTCCACCTCAACATTTTGTAGAGGCGGGGTGTTGCCCAAATGATTCACAATCGGACGCAACCCTCATCAGACAGCTCCATTAGTCCTGAGTTGTTCAGGGCTACACCTGTGCAGACTCAACAGGTAAAACAGTTCACAGCGAAGATACTCAACAGGTAAAACAGCTCACAGCAAAGACCCAAGACAGCTCAGTTTGGCATCCAAATTCAAGCTTGGTGAAAGCTCACATCACTATTAAGTGCAAGCCGTCAGTCTTCAAGAACTCACTCCCGTAAGCCAGCAAAATGCCGACTCAGTTTGGAATATGCAAACGTGCAATCTGAATCACTCACAAAGCTGTCTCTGCTGTCTCTGCACATTTCGAATTCAGCACTCACTCTCGGACGAACCACAGCGAGGATTTCAGTACCGACGACAGCACTTTGGCTCTTCCCAACGCATTAGTCGGGGCCTCGTTAACACTAACTCTCTCACGCTACTATCGTTCCACAAACCTCGTTCCGGTCCACACTCACTCGCCGCTGACCTGAAAGACCACAGTCTGGGCCTTCCATCCACACACTTCAGCCCCTCTGCATTACAGCACACTCCTCGCAGTCGCGCAGGGAACATCGTCAAGCAGGTTGGCCACTATGCTGCCTCATGCAAAAGATGCGCTCCCACTGGCAAAATAAATTCCATTGACCAAGCGAGTGCAGTGCGGATTCACAAATTCGCAGAAGTCTCCACATGCAGCAACCACATTCGTAATTCAGCACCGGCATTGTCAGCATATCAGGCTGTCAAGGTACTCTCACTTCGTTTGGTCCAAGACAACGCGCGCCCAGACTTAGGATATTCCAGAATCTACAAGCCAGGATCCCATCTCTGCACACGAGCATCTTCAGACCTGAATCACGGGGCCAGAGGTCAGCTTTCGTTGTGTGTTTTTGCGATTTTCTGGCTGGTCACTCATGTCCACAGTTTGTCCAGTTGCGTAAACGTCTCCAAATGCCAGCTGCTACAGCACTCCAGAATTCAGCAGAGTCAACCAGAGGACATCCAGATCGTGTCACAGTCGGGGAGATGAAGGTTTGTCGAATATGGCAAGACATGATCTATATATGTGTTGTCAACCAGTTGCTCTGAACCTAGTGGGTCAGACCATCGCCAGTCGAGTTAACCGCCGTGGAGTTCAGACTCACAGCGACAGCCACAAGCGATTTCTTGTTTTTGTTTTGTGGGTTTTCAGCTCGTCATCCGCCGGACGTCATGAGGCATCGAGTTCAGACAGCAAAGGATGCACCACAGCACAGAGGGTGGCACGTCGCACCGCGCTGCAAGTTGATCTAGTGTTCTTGCGCTAGAGGCATCCCGGCTGTTAGCGGTTAGTGTGGAGGCACTGCAGCAGCATGGTGATGGACCGGTGTAAGTGCAATGGTGATTTGGCGCGCATGCTTTGCAGGATGTCATGGCACCTCGCGAACCTTGCAAAGCTTCTGCATCGGGCAATGGCGGCGTGGGACGATATGCCCAGCACAGCAAGCCACAGACGGTCCCGCGCTCATGGCCTTGCCGGGGCACTTTTCGAACCAGCGGCACAGAGCTCGCTAAGCATGTGCCCCTGGGGTCGGCGTCGTTGCCAAATAACAGGTAAATTGCCTCCAGCCTCATCACACCGCGGCGCTATGATGGTATGCTTTTCGATCTTTGCCCGCAAGGCTTTTTCCTTTGTGGATAAGAATGGTAGGAACTGTGCACTGGGGTCATCGGACCAGTGCCCTATTGCACCGCATCCCAGGCACTTCGATTTGGCCTGCCTTTAGAAAGCGCATTTTATCGCGATTCTCTTAAAGGGTAAGATGTGACCGCACTACCTTTCCTTTTTCCTTTGCCCTTGCCGCGCGACTTGTCCTGCCGCACTTCAGCTTTGCCCATCGCATTGCGCGCGGCAAGCTGCAGCTGAATGCCGTGTCTGCTCTTGGCGTCCTCCGGATCGAGCTCCTACAAGGCATGAAAGGCAATCGCCTATTCTTCCTCGAGTTCGTAGTCCTCGTAGCTCTCTTCCTCCTCCTTTTCAGCTGCTGGAATGCGATTCGTAATCCATCTCGCCCCCAGGTACTCCTCAACGTCCTCTTCTTCCTGCAGCCGTCGTCGTAGTACGGCTGCGCCTCGTCCTCGGCTTCATAGGTGCGCCTGGTAAAAACCTCGGCGTTTACCTCTGCCGCAGCGCTGGGGCTAATACCTTTGCCTGTGCGACGGTGGTCCTGGATCCACCAAAGGTGCGGCCTTCACGCAAGTGCACACCGCTGTGGTGCTCCACAGTTGCGAATGTCTGAGGTGCGCGCGCTTTAATCACCAAGGCCTTCTGGCGATTAAGCCCAGACAGTTCGAGAAACAATTCGACACGCATCGGCTCAGACAGCTCGATGCTGGAATCTAGCGACTTGAGTAAATTCCACCGAGCTCGTCGTCTGCTGACGTATGATACCATGCTCTTGCCCCCCTGGCTTGCGAGGGCTCCTTGACGCTGTCCCACCAGCTCGAAGGCTTCATCTCGAAATCCTTCTAGGATGCGATGTGCCATTTCCGTCCTCGCCTTAACGGCGAGGACGTTGCTTTGCCCACGGGGAGCGAATCTTTTGCGCTCTTGACAGATCCCGAGTCCTCGGCCTGGTAGCAGATCCGCTGCCCTCTGCGGGTGTTGTGGCCATAGGCCCGTCCTCGGAAGGCGGGTGCGGCTGCAGCTGCTCTGGTCGGGCTGGCTGCCTCGACCACCTGACATCGGGTGTTGGAATCGCCAACTGACTTGTCGCGCTTCACCGTCGATTTCGTCTTGGCACGAACCTCGTCTTCTCGCAGCTTCTACCGCATTGCGGTTCGAAACTCCCAATGGTGAAACGCACTGGGATCACCACTATAAATGTACGAGCCACTGCAAGTTTTCTGGGGGTACTCAAGGCAATGCCATGATGAAAACGTAGACCTGCTACGCCCATTGTAAAGATTGATCATTGGCACGGAAAATTCAGAGGGGAATCCAAATGGGTTGATCAAGGCCTCACCCACGTCCCACGATCCTAAGATGGCTGGTCCCTACGGGTACCAGCTCTGCTGCCAGTTTGAAATTGGTGGTCGTTCCCTTTTCACTGCGAAGCTACACGAACTACTCACGGGCCCTGTGGCAGCGATCATGTACAAGGTGAGCTCAAGATCATACATACAGGCAGGAGAGATTTAGACAAGACTTAACTCAAGCCCCGCTCCATAAGCTTTCGTGACAGGCTCTCTTCAATCCTATTCTGACTCAAGCTCGAACTGGCCTGGCGCTCCAGAGTCAGAAACTCTGGCGAATCTGAGGGGCAAGGGCTCAAACCTCAATTTCAATCGGAACTCAGGCATCGCCGTCACCACCGCAGTTGTACCAGCATCGCGCATGAAATGCCTGCAGGCTTGCTTGGGCGATGGCTGATCGACATCAGTTCCAGCCTAGGCTTGGGCGAAATCTGGAAGAGACACAGAGTTTGCTACTTCGAGCTCGCAATTCGGAATGTGTAGCTGAGCAGCACCCACGAGTGCAACGTCCCGAGCATCTTGGCCACCGCCGGCCAACACTGTGCAGTCGCCTCCTTCGGCATCCTTCGGGATCACTCGCACATAGTCTAATTGTCAGATCATGAGGTGAGCCAAACTGCAAGGTCCTCCGACGCGGCGTCCGCGAATGTCAACCTAGGATATCAGTCACCACCTAGCAACACCTCTGTGCGCTTGCGGCAAGAGAGCAGTAATCGCGTGGGTGTTGGCAGTACGGACCTAGACGTTGGGGCAGTTCCGGGTTTACCTGCAAGTGTCGCTCGAAGTTCTTGCGAGGGCATGAAGTCGAAAAACTGCTCTGCCAGCTGGAGAGGGTAAAGCCTACGATGCCACCAGGTTACCTGACTGGGTGGCAGGCTTGTCCAAGCACGGGAGGTTTGAAGCTCAGGATGCATGCAGGTTGCGAGGTGTGCTTGCATTGAAACAGCGGTGTAAACAAACAAAGAGATCTTCGCGCCGCAACTCGGCGGAAGTCAAAATGCGCAGGTTGCAAAACGAAAAGTCGGAACCCGCTGACTCCACTGCTGGTGTCAGAAGCACCGCTCTACAATCGACGAAAGCCAGGCCAAGGGCAAGATAGCGGCAACAACCGCAAAGCAGGCAGGAACTGCCGGGGCCACGGCGACGGCCGGACGGCCACGCAGTTCAGGGCACGATCGCAGACGAAGTTGCGCATCAGCTCGGGCTCCGGATTTTCTCCTCACGAGAGAAGAAAGACATGTTAAGGAAACTATCTGTGCCGCGCAAAGAGTCTTCTGCCTTCCAGGTCTTCGAAGTCACTGCCTTCGTTGTCTTCTTTTTCACGAGCAAGGCACCATAGCCGGACCTTTGGTGCGTCTCTAGTTGAGTGCCTTTGGGCCTCTGCTTGGATGCTCGCACCTCCATGTCCTGCCGCCCGCACGACACCATGAGCCTTCCTTCATTTGGAAATGCGATTCTGGACACCATCTCCTGGAGTCGCACACAGTATGCTAAACCGAACAACCCCAACTGTCGGGCTGCTTGGGCTCCCTTCCGCCTACGCACAACCAGAGCTTCCTTCCTCGCTCTCGGAAGTCTGCAGACATCTGCAGAACACCTAAACTAAACAGTGCCAGCACCCTTCGCACAAGTATAATCCGACGATCGACTTCTGGAGCTGTAGAGAAGGAATCAAACAGGCTAGCAAGCAAAGGCTAAGGCAAACCAGTCACATCACAATGAACACATTCTTAAAGGTCCCCGCTTCCGTCGATGCTTGCTGCAACAGGCGTAATGGCTCCCGGTCTTTCCAGATGCAGGTCTGCCTTCGTAGACCGGGTGAAGCGAGCATCACGAGATCATTTTCGTCACTCAGGATTATCTCTAGGCCACAAGTCCTAGGGGCAACAAGTCCTAGGGGCTTGCATCTATATGTATGCGGCGCAAACGTGTGGAAAGGGAATCTTCCGCAAGCAGGGTACAAATACTGCCGACTTGGTTGAGCTTGGCTGCCTCAGCCTGCATCTACGAGGATGATTTAAGTAAATGCGGTCTCGCTGTCTCGAATCATGTGCTGACTCCTTGTGCGCAGTCAGCCTGGTCAGCTCTGACCCGGTGAGCGCATTCCAGAAGATGATAACGCCACCATCCTCAACACTGCAGGCTTCTGGTTTTCTGCTGTCCGTGGCTTTTACTTTGATGCTGTCAAGGCTCGTGTAGCGAGCACAGCCATTCCCAGTAGGGGCCAGCCCAAGCGACTTGTGTTGCCGCCGATGGCAACCTGGGTTCTATTTTCTATCATTGAAGGAGGTTGAACGGAGGTGGCTGCATTGAGTGGCCGGCGTGGGTACCTCAATCGAGGTGCAGCACCTTGAACTTACTGCCTTGCCCGGGCATCATAGCCATAGAACAACAAGTAAGCCATGAGAATTTCTTTGTGTTCGAGCTCAGACTCCTTGCGAACAGCATCCGGGCTGCAGACGGCACCCAGCGTGGAAAGCTCAAACACGCTGACAGCTGCTGGCTTGGCCTTTTGACGCAACGAGCTGTCTGCTGGATCCTTAAGCTGTAGAGATTGCCACACGTTAGAGGCTTTGTTGCGACCTTTCCATAGTAAGCCGGAACGATCCGGAACGGCTCACACCACGACCGTACAACCGAGCCCCAACAGCAAGTCAAGGCGACCCCTTGGCTGTCACGGCCAGGCCTTGAAGCCGTTACAGCAGCAAGCGAAGCGCAAGCACAGACCATGTGACCACTCCACGCATCGCACCACTCCAGGCAGCTCGACCTGCATGAGATTCCACTGCAAGCGGACGCAGTTCCAGTCTAGCCATGCCTCGTAGAGCAAATTGGCAGAAGCAGCCTGCGGTGATACTTCACATCCATGCTCCCAGGGACCCCGACTCATGAAATCTCTTTTGCCATCCGGTCGTTGCGGAACAACACGATAAGACTAAACAGCGATTTTTGTTCTTGCTCCCCGAGGAAGTATTCTTATGCTGGCACTACTGCGGGTTCTCATTTTACGCTGGATCTGGCTTGGCTTTAATGCTGATGATCCTTCTTTGGTTATGCTTGACGCGGGGGGTGGGTGGTGGGCTCGACACCCTTTCACTCTATGTCGTGAGAGTGTCGATGTCGATGCTGTGTCTCTGGGCGGGATCCTACCGTGCCGCCAATCCAAGAAACCCGAACAAGAAACCAACCAAGCCCAAGGGCAAGACCGGCAACAATCGAGCAAGAACACTCGATACTACACAGTGGCACACGGACAACTGTGGCAAGCACACGTGTCACGCCGCATGCAACTGCAAACTTGCCTTGCCTACAAGCACATAAAGCACTCTCGCATCCCACTCCGTGCCCAGCAAATGTTCACCCCGCTTGTGCAACGTCCCGATTTGACAAACCTGTCGGTGGTTCCTAGAGCCTAGAGTTGGCGCCATCTATCGTGAACTCCAATAATATGCACGCGCCACACGTCGTTTTCAAACTGGAAACCCGTTTGGTGTTTACGACAACTTTGAACCTGAATCGCACCAGCACTTGGAGGAAAAGGCATTCGTGAATCCGCCGGACTTTGCATGCGGAAGCCATCCTCCCGCAAGCGCGATTCGTTTCGAATTCCAACAGGTGGGCCATGCGCTGGTCACTGCTTGTCCCGGCATGACAATCCTCTTGATGGGTGTAGTGAGTCGGATATGCGTGCGTGGTGATATCTTGCCATGGGCGCCGCTGTGGGTGTGGTGCCGCTACGTTTCCTTGCAGGAGCAGGAGTCGTCGTCGTGGTGGCGGTGGTAGTTGTGATAGTAGTGAGTAATGACTTGACAGCCGTTCATCACAAAAAAAGGCAGGCCCACCTAAATTGGACCCATGCCTCCCCCCCTTCTAATTCCATCGCCAATGCCCATGGAGCGTTTCCCCCCTTTCCGATGGAGCATCCGAAAACAAAGTCAGGTTCACAGGGTTCAAAAAACACAGACGGCGCAGCTAAATGGGGCCCATGCCAGACTAGCATACAAGTAAGAGGATGCCAACATAAAAAGAGAAACCATAGACATAACAGGAGAACCGAAGGGCATAAGGTATACATGAGCAAGCGAACGTGCCTGCAACGGAAAGGTGGCGTCCATGCGCATGGAGGTGAAGAGCATTGAAAAAGACAGAGCATAACACTTAACGCCGGTCCAGTCTGGACTGTGATGGGGTAACTCAAGATCGAAAGGCACCACAAGCATCCACAAGGCATGTCTTGCCCTGCCTCCCAAAGCAGCACAAAGTTGTCTGCACCGCATGTCAGCAACAGTCCCTCATCGTTGTTGAGAGAGCAGGCCCACACAGCACCCCTGTCCAGGGAGATGCATCGGCATCTGCAGGACACTTTGCTCATTCAGCTTTCGTCTGGCCTGTGCCCTTCGTACTTGCGGAGGCACCTGATGCACGGATCGCATCGCGCACACGGCCGTCGAAGTGCTTCAATCATCGCCGGTTTGCACAAGTTGCCACCTCAGGAGCTGAGGCGCCTACTCTCCGTCAGGCACGCTCCAGGCAATGACCAATTTGTCCTCGACATCTCCATGTGCTCACAACCAGAATGCACAAGTTGACTTACATGTCCTTGCCGCAAGTGTACAGTGTCTTCCCGGCAGCATCGAAGGCGACGTACGTGACAGGTCGCGAATGTCCTTGATCTGTAAATGCTAACCTGATGGTCAAGACTAAGTGGATATCCGGATTTTCTGTCCTTGTAGCACAATGTCGTGTCTTTGAGCCTTGTGGGCCTCGTTTTGTGACGAGGCCGAAGCTATCCTAGCGTCCACAGTGATCTCGCCGTACTGGGCCACCGGCCGTATTCAAATGCAAAGGCTTGCGCTCTGCTGGCACATCTGGAGCAGGGCTTGGTCCTAAGGATGGAGAGGAAGTCGCCGGTTCAGGGCCTCAGCATGATGCTTCTGAAACGGCTGAAACGTCGATCAGCGTCGCCTTCAAAGCCCGGAGGTGCAGAACCAGTTGGCCGGGGGAGAACCTCACAGGAGAGCCAAAGCACAACGACCGCCTTCCTTAGGGAGGGTCCTGGACGACGGGCTTCCCGTCGGGTCCAATTTTTGTCATCCGGCCCACGATATCGTCGACGTCTTGGTCCGTCAGCTTTCCTGGCATGGCTGGCGTTGCAAGTGCTGCCTTGTAGCAAAACATGCGCCTCACCCGGAGGGCTGGCCTCCGCCATAGCCCTTTCGAGGCACGGGCATCCTGTCGGGTCGATCTCTCTCGCCAGCCTGGCACACCCCAACAGATGCATCTGTTTGCTGTTTTTTTCCGTTTCAAACACGACCGGGTGAATGCACGTGGCTCGGCATCCTCGGAATGTTTGTTCCAGCTAGGTGATCAGCCAAGCCAAACGGTTTAGCACTGCCCCGAAGTCTATACTTGCCTGCTGGGGCGACCCAGGCACATAATTCAACAAGGAAATCCAACATGAAAGTCAGCTCAAGTGTTTTTCTCCGTGCATTTGTGGGAAGCTCCGAAGACAGGACGGTTTGCGAAGTTGGACACGGGACTTCGCGGAATTTCACTGGTCCTACCTGCCGGGACCTTTGCGGCGGCCAACTCAACACGACCTGCCTCTGCACCGTCGCCGCGGCCGTCACCCTTGCGACCTGCGTTGTTGTGCGGCGCCTGGGGCAACGGGTTACATATTGACTGTCGGGTTGTGAATGCTTGCCACGTGAATGCAACGGTGGCAGTCGGCACATGGAGATGCACTTTTGAACCCGCGCTGCTTCAACCTTACTCGTTGTTGACCCGCCTCGAAGTTTTCAGCGGCACCTCTGCCCGCACCGGCGCCGCCAACATGGCCGTCATCTGGCCAGAGCCGTGTGGGAATCCAACAAAAGCTCGCTACCGCTGCATGCCTGCCTGCTTCGTCATCTCCCCTGAACTCCTTGTGAAAAAATGCGAAAAAATGCGGTGCTCGTCCACTGTCGCTACAGCATTTAAGCTATAGCATGCAGCTGCTCCTGTGACCTCGCTTTGCGAGCTTTCCAAAGTTCGCTAATCGTGGCATCCACTGATTGTTCAGCATCGTAAGGCACCTCGACATGAGAAAACATGAATGAACAGCTACGTGAAGCACAAGTCTTATCTTGCGAAGATGGGAATCCTCCAGTGCGTCCTCGAACTCTTCAGGCTCTTCACTCGGCATCTTTACGGGCAGCTGCTGCTCTTGGAGATCCTGTGCAAGTCGAGTGCAGGCAGTCACATCTTCTCGCGACGGGCTCTTGACAGGCACATTCTGAGCGAGTTTGGCTCTGCGGACGGCCTCCTTCGGAATGCTTTCCCAAAACTTCGTCCTGGCCAAGAAGAGCAACAAGCCGAGGTCTTGCCGCACAAGCTGTCACACTAGGCATCGGCAACATCTGTCCTGCCCGCAGCTTTGCCTTTATCAGCGGCATAAAGCAGAAGCTTCTGCGCCTGGTTCTGAGGTTTGCCTACAGTCTGCCCGGGGACGTAACGGTGTGCAGAGTTGGGGCCTGCGTCGTCACACCCGCGGCCTCATTTGTGGGCAGCTTCAGCACAACTCAGTCTCGAACTTGCAGGCTGAGCAGCTTGAACGAGGAATTTGACCTTCTTACCTTGTCTTTGCATCAGATGCATCAAGCTGTGGGGTCGTACTATTCTTGGCTCAGTCAGGCTGCTGCTGTCAGGACTTCCCCCTTCTTCCGGCGACTTCCGTATGATCTGCCTCGCATGCAGCCGAACCCAGCTCTTGCTTGGTCCGTGCGCCTTCATGCAACGAACCTGAAGAGGAAATCAGGGGCGGGCAGACTAATATTCATCTGGGTTGAGTGGATGCAGGAAACCGCAAAGTTGCAGTCAAATCGCACATCGTGGAACTCTCCCTGGCGAATTGAACCAGACGCAGGCCTCAGAAAAAAACGCGCCGTTGGTATGTACGTACTTGTCGGGTTAGTAAGCATAGCTCCACAGCAACTATGGCAACGCGAGGCCCACACTTTATGGTGTAGTCCTTGGGGCTTGTGGTCTTCATTTTGTAAGCGACTTGGCCGCTCCACCTTGGAGAACACACAAGCATGCTTCATGATCCGAGCGGCCGCAACCATGCTGCACAATTGCCGACATGGCACGTATTCCGCAGCTTCACCCATGCATTCAATGAGCCTTAGACGATCCGCACCCTGCACGTCCTGTTTGGGAGGTCCACCGAACCCCTTCAAGAGTACAAGCCTCTCTGTTGCCTTCCTACATCGAGTCCCTGTCCATCGCGAGCAACACGGAACTCGACCGCCTCGCAATGTGCAGGTCGGGGCAGTTTGCACGGTCTCCCTTGAACTCGAGCCGCCCCTGTGAGAGCCTTATAGCCATTATTCCAGAGCAGTCGGTGCCCAGGCTTGGGCGTTGAGGTCTTGGCTTTATCAACACCTACTAACCTTGGCCATAAGTCAGTCGCTTCTGCACACACTGTGAGCCCAGTCAAACACTGGAACTAGAGATGCCCCAACTCAAATGTTCGGCCTCTGGCTGCGGCGATATCACAGTCAAAGGGGCCATTGCTGGAGTCACGCGGCGAGCAATCAATGCATTGCGACGGGCAAGGCTGCAAAAGTAGTTGGTCCATTATGCTGCGCTAGGCCCGCTAGGCTGCTTCAGGTCTTTGTCGACAATCGATACATAATCTTTTCGAGTACCGTGCTGGTACATGAGCTTGAAACCATTAACTTACAAGGGAGTAGACAAAAGGGGGTAGCGTGATATGCAGATCTCTCATAGCAGACAGACCGGCAAGACCTGCTAAGCTGCTAGCCGCGAGATGGCGACAGCATCGCAGCGATCATGCCAGCTCTCCTGCAAAAGCTGTATATTCTTGCGACTTCCTGGTGGGTGCATGTGTTGGCTTCATGACGAGGTCGCACTCTGACGAACTGACACTTGGAATTTGTAGAGTTTAGCGAGTAGACTTCAACAGGATCAGTACTATCCTCCGTCTCAGATGGCATCGGGTTCCTGATCCCTTTCCTGCAGAAACGCAAAAAAGAATTCCCATGTCCCAGCACAAACGCAGATCCACGAGGCCGGGCCAAGCCAAAAGGTGCTCCAGTGTACCAGTCTGGCACGGCACCACCCTTCTCATGCCACGCGGAGCTAATACCATGTAGAAGCATGTAGTTTGTGCTGGCAACACGTGCAAGTTATCGAGCAGCTTAGCTCCGGAAACTCATATACAGGCATGCACATCTCTTCGAGATGGCAGCAAAAAGATAAGTCTGTTTCCACAAGAGGTGGTAAAGGAACGGCATCTTGGCCCAAGAGCAGAATGGGAAAGGGTCTGACAACCTGATGCAGTCGGCTCCAAGCCGGAAGGCATCATGCCTTCGGAGCCGCAGCTGAGGAACTACTCAATTACCAGTGGCGCTGGCACGTTTCTCGACGTACTTCCTCACATGCGGGGCAAATTTTGAAATGCACCCCGAGAAAGTTCGCGCATGTCTGCATTGCACCCAAGGCTCTGAAGGAATCGGACAGACAAGCCTTGGACCAAGCACTTCTGCTAATTCCCATGGTCTCGTGAAATTTCTGGACATCACACCACTGCTGCGCCCAGAATGACCGACAGCAAAGTGTGCCCAAGCCCTGAAGACCCAGTACATAGTGGACATCGTGTAGTACGACGAAGAGGATGTTTATTTTCCCAACGCTGGCGGTCCCCCCTGTCGTTTGCCTGCCGCACTGCTGAAAAACAGAGTGGAGGGGGTTGGGGACCGCCCAAGACCCGGGCACCAGAGGACCAGGAGACCACTGGGCCAACCTACCCAGACCAGAGCCAACCTTAGAAAACGAAAGAGACCCGGCCAAGAAACACATACCGAAACCGACGGACGCGCACACTCTGCTTTCTCCGTTTGCACGCATCATATGCGAAAGGTACAGTCAATAATTCAATAATGAAGACCCCAGCACCACAATGGACTTGGATATAATTAGCGAGACTGGTAGGCTGCTAAGCCAAGCCGGGCCAAGCCTAGGCGAGCAGCTGACCAAGATGGATCCAATCAGCCCCAGGCCCGACCAGATCAGCAGAAGCTCAGCCGCACTCCATCCGTAGAGTTCTGTGTTGTAGGTGACCATTGACAACCCCAAATACCAAAAGACAGCAAAGGAGGTCACCACATCCTGGGTGCAGTGCGGGCAACGTGAACAGAGCCGGCTGCCACAACTACCCCAGATTCAGCTTAGCTGCCGTAAAGCTCTCCTGTGTGCTGTGCAGCAGTTGGGCATCTCGAGGAAAGCTGCGCCGTCGGACTAGGAACAGCTTCCTGAGCAAAGACAACTGAAACCATGCGACGACTGTGGCCATCAAAACAAAACAAGTGTTGCAGATGTTGCTGAATGCATCCCACTGGCGGGAGCTTGCACCGCACCTCCAAAAGCCTCGCCAGCAGTGTGGGGATGATGCCCCAGGGAAGCACAGGCGCAAAAAGCACTACGAAGAGGAAGTTCAGCTTGATGTCCTGGCCACGGGAAGTCTCACGGTTGCATGTGATGGTAACACATTCAATGGCTTTCTTCTAGACAGATCCTTCAGCTCATCCAATGCATCGAACTCCCGCAAGACTACTTGTTCCAGTGGGCCATCCAGACATCGCTCGCCTTTGCTCAAGCGATTGGTAGTCGCAAGGGAGTGCCGAACACCATCAAAGGGAAGGCTCGGAAGGCCAGAAACCCCGGAAACTACTCTCATCAACATGGTCCCTTGGGCTAGCTGCCACTGTCTCAATCCAGCGCAAATGCAAACTTGCTGCAGCAGTCGTCGTTGTCGGCATCTGACATGTCCAGTTCAGTCGTGGCAAAGGTGCGGCCACAGCATAAATAGCCTGCTGGACGGGACCGTGACCGAGTGGCTTCCGAAAGCACGGCCCGCGTCTCACAACTGGACACAGCAGCCACGGTACGTAAACCCGTCACTTCTGCATCCAGCACAAAGATGAGAGACAGCCTTACAATCCGTGCCGGGTTTGCGTGCGGTTTCGGCGAGGCATGTGGTTCGGAGTTGCGTGCGGTTTAGAGTTTTGACAGCCTGCAGCATCGAACTATATTGAACTCCCAAGATGCAGCCAAGAGGCAGTCGCGTGAGAGGTACGCCACAGCAAAGGCAGCACCATCGTGCTAAACATCTCCGAACGCGTGTGCACATTCCGCTTTGGCCCGCCTTTGCTTGGATTGGACCATTGTTCACGCTTTGTCATGCTTTAAATACGTCTCTCCTTCGAAAGTGCCCCGGCCCCGCTCTGGCCTTTGAACTGGTGTCCCGATGGTCGGCCCAATTGTTCAATCGCTTGGCAATTAACGGGGCAAGAACCGCCGGGATCATGTCGACAAAAGGACCTACCACAATTCGCAGTGTGGCGAACAGCTCAACGGCGATCACAACGTGGCACCGTGGCGCAGCTAAGGTCACGGCAAACGATGAATGGACCCAAGAGCCACTGCTCGAAGAGAAGGCGCCTGTTTTCCTTGACGTATCCGAGAGGGTTTCTCGAAGCCCCGTCTGTATTTTTGAAGCATCTGCGAGAAACTGGCTTGCAACCCTGCCGCAAAGCTCAAGAAAGATTTTGCACACAGCAGGGTACCTCAATCAGATCACAGTGGACCAATAACGCGTGGACTCTCGCTACTCGAGCAAGCTACCGCATGAGACCGATCACTTCGGCAGTAGACTGCCCACTCAAGTCACTCAGCCTGATCCTGCCGAAATCAACGACCGAAACTGCAGCCGTCGCGACCGCTGCAGCATAGCGGATCATCTCGCAAATCACATCCAGCCATGCTCGAGCAAATCCTGAGCGCCGCGCGGTCCATCTATGAACCAGAGCCAGTCGACATCATGCTGTAATTGCAGACGAGCTTCTGGTAATCTGGAAAGTCCTTACAAGCTTGCCGAGCATCTGGCAACTCCGTCGACACAGGGTCCGGATGCCAGCTTGGAAGAAAGATAAAGGCCAACCTGAGTCTACGAATTGTGCACACGTCCTCTGACAACTTCGTTGCTGCCCAGTCACAGCGAGAAGACTCCCACCTAAGACACCGCGCTTGAAAGTCATCCGTTTGATGCTTGCTCAGCACGTCAGGTTTCGGGTGTGCATGCAGTCCGCTAGTGTAGGGGTGGTGCTGCATAGCTCGCCAGCGGTCAACAGAACTTCCTGCCTTGGCCAAGATCTCGATGAAAAGGGAGAGCATCGCTTGGACGTATTGACGTCTCCGCATGTACTGATCAGGGACAGGCTTTCGTTTACTTAGCGAACGGAAACGCACCCCTGGCCTTGAAGTTCCAGAGTTTGGCAAGTGCTGCGGCGACTGCCTTGCAAGCCTCGCCAAGCCTGGCGGACAAGGCAAGACAGAGGCTGAATGCGCTCCTTCCTCAATTTCGGGCAAGCAGCAAAACCACGAAAATCAGCGCCAACGAGATGTCGACAGCTATATCTGCAAGAAGACCCTTGATACCATGCTTGTGCCTCGGCAGCGCTTCGCGATGCAGGTGCAACTACTGTAGCAATGCTCAAAGTCTCGGAACAAACTGACAAAAGTACCTGAAAGCAGTGCATGCTGTAGTCAACAGACTGGCGGCAAAGGATTGTTGCAGCTCTCCCTCAGGCAGTCGCCCCAGTCATATATCAGGTGCGACTTCCTTGCGATGTGCAGCAGCGCGATAGCTCACTGCGACACCCCGTCATGGTCAAAGTATGCAACTGCTGGAGGACAGTCTGTCTTCGAGTTAGCGGCATGTTCAAGAAAAATGCTAGCAGAATGAAGGCAGCCGCCAGGAAGGCCAACATCACAACCTAGCACGTGCTGCAAGATGTACCATTGCGAAGTCACAAAGGTTCCCTTGCGAGACTTGCATTCAAGCAGCAACCGTGACGAAGCCTGCAAAAACAGCCCATGCCTGAAGCTGCCAGCATGTGGAGGTGCTGCACGTGCTCTCAATAGATGTAGCATCTGGTGCTGTTCTCATGCTCGGGCCTCACAGCCACACTTCGATTGTCTGTGCTGGCAAGCTGCCCGGGGCCATCTTCGAGCCGTGTAATCAGGGTTGTGTCGTCGAACTGCTATCCTTGCTCGAATCTTGCGCTGTGATACCATGACGTCGCGGCCCCCCTCCCGCCGCTCCCCAACCCAGCCAGGGCACTGCTTCGACTCCCAGCCTTATACACTGAGGCAAAGTTTCGACTCGCACACTCGCACACGCAGGCACGGCTTCAAGGTCTCAGGTTGCTACCCTTACTACCGTAACATGACCAGTCAATGCTTCCCGCAAACATTTATGTAAGTACACACAGTATACCAAAATGCAGTGAATAAGATAAAAGAAAACAGCCCCGCGAGCACCAACTAGGACGTCAGAGTGCCCTAGACAGCAGAAGTACCGTTTCAGCAGTAGCTACCCGACCCCCGGTGGCCTCAGCTGCCCTGCCAAACCAGCCTAACTGGCTTCAGTGTTGCCTTCACTTGAAGCAAAGTTTAGGGCCTCCTTGAACTGGGCGAAGCAGTGCAGCCGAGCAACCTATAAATTTTGCCTTCAGGAGCGCGCGCCTCACCCAGTGCAGAACTGCTGTTAAGCATCCTTTTCCGTGTCGTGCAGGTGCCTACAAAGATGTTGACAATGCTAGTGTGTACACGTCCTTCCGAACGCTTGAAAGGCAGCATTGGAAATAAGAATCAAGCATGACAAGCAGCAAAAAGAAGAGAGCATGAACGACGCAACAAACAGCGACCGCGCACTGCGGAAGGTTTGGCAAGGTCGGCAAGCGAGAAGCGGGGTAAATTGCGTCTGGCTTGGGCCAGGGGATAAACTGCGTCTGGGTTGGGCCCGGGTGAACTACCCCACCCAGTCGAAGTATGCAATCGGACAGCCCTCACGCAGAAACCATGACAACCGAGACAACCCAAGTGAACCACGCAAGCAGCACATGTAGGGTAGGGCATCGGAGCATGGGACTACACGGGACAACAGAGTAGTAAGTCTGCGTGCGGCAAGCTTCTGGAGCTTTTCCGCCATCTCCCGCCGCTTCTCCTGGGGAACCTCGTCTATGCCTTCCAACCTGCACAAGGGCAGTCCTAACGTTACATGCAGCCGAAAACTTTCAGCTACGAGCAAGGCTATGTGTAACCGAGGAACAATCGAGCAGGTGAATGCACATCCTTGCTGGTCAAGGTTGGGCCTGGCATCAACAGATTGCACTGCGCTTCACTCTGCGCTTCGGCGCTAGGACGGGAGATCCTTCGCACTCTGTTCTGAGCTTTTTGCAAGAAGAGTTCATCGCCAGGAATGCGCTGTTGGCTCATTTCTAAGCCCGTCAGCGCACCGTGCTCGTTGCATCATGCAAAACATGCTGGCGGAACCGAGATCGTGCATGCTTTTGGACACTTTGCGGAGATGAAGGCTGCTGTCCTGCTCAGGTAGTTGGCACAAGGAAAAGCGACTTACTCGGCTCTTTGTGCAAACAAGTGGCAAGGCCAACACCTGTCTCTTCCAACGGGCTTGTTCGTGCTCGCAGAGACTGAAAGTGTCCCATCGGGGGCTCATCGGCCACATGGCCAAGGTGTGACTCGCCCTGTTCGGACCACCCGGTCCCATCCACGGAGGGAGTACTGCCAGCATTGGCGTTCGACGGCATGTTCGACGGCATGTTCGTCGGCATGTTCGTCGGTATGTTCGTTGGCATGTTCGTTGACATGTTCGTTGGCATGTTGCTGTTCTCTGGCGAACATCCCACAACCTTGAGCACCGGCTGTCAGCTGCAAAAACTGTCTCGAACCGCTTCCCAACCATAGTAGCAGTCGTAACCAAATCTTGCCATGCAGCTCGAAAATTGGAGGCAGCGTTTCCATGGATTCCACCGCTTCTCAACACTGATCTGCGGCTGCCCGCGACCTTGCTTCCGTGTCTAAGGAGCTTTGCTAAAATACAAAGTCGGACCAGTCAAGCGCTGGGAAGAGGAGAAGTTCATGTTTGCTCAAGGTGGCAAGGCACCAGTAACTAGTATTCAGAGATTCCATCGAAATCCAATTGGCCTTTCAATTCTGTGGTCCAGCTCTGGCTGGAAACGAAGCAGCCAAGCCCCTCCAGGCCCTTCCCCGGTTCTTGAAGCACTCAGGTCCAACAAAGACCCAGTGAGGGAGGCGAGTAGAAGAGTCTCGCATGCTTCCAGACCTGCAGTCTTGCCAGTGCGTCCAAGCGGCTGCGCACAAACAGATGGCCCAGCAAAGAATCAAGAATTGCAATAAATACCACCTGCAGCGAGGGGGCTGCTTGCAGAAAAGCTCTCTCGTGCTAGTTCTCGCACCGAATGGTAACATCATGAGCGCCGCACAGCGTTCCCTCGTATCCACCCATCTGAGGACGAGCTCCACAGATCCAGAAGGCCAAGCAAACAGCAGTCAGCACCCAAAGACTGCGAACAAAGACGTTTGTCCAAGCAAAAACATAGCCGACCTGATCACTTGCTGGTGCAGACTTTCGTGAAAGGAGAGTCCATGTCAGCCGTACGTCTTCCCCGCCTCACGGCCGTAGTGATCCAAGAGACACTCTTCAAGAACGGTTCCGCCTAGCAGCTCGCGCGACGCTAGCACATCTTAGCCATGAACAACTGCTGCATGAGGAGGCTGCCTGGAGGCTGAATTATCCTCAATGCCCAGAGAACTTTTCTCCACCATGGAGCATCATTTCCAGCATACCTTGTGAGGAGGCAGAAGCAACCCTGTTTTATGGAGTGGCCGGCTTATGGTGCATGTCCGTCGCTGTCTTCTTGCCCGCCTCTTTTTCCACTCTACCAGCAATTTGGTCAAGATAAGTTGGCATGGCTTTCGTGCAACTCTCTTGCGCAACGTTTTGCCACAATTGCAAGCACTTGACGCTGTACAATTCTCTGAATGCGTTCGTCCACTTGCACGGTGCCGAATACCGTCAGACCCGATGGCCAGTGACGGCCGCCACAGCCAAGCGGAACATGTTCACGGATTCTCTGTGCGTTGCACGGCACAGAAGAATTGGCTTTTCTGTTCCAGTGTTGGCACAGGGCCGTCGCTCTGAGCTCCAGGCTCGCATAACGCGATGGCGGAGGCGATGTCCTTGTCATGTAGAGGCCAAAGGAAAGGACCAGAATCAGGAGGGTGAAGCTTGGCCGTTGCTGCTGTCACCAGCCTTGCATTTTGCGAAAGTGTCAGGTCTTCATGGTGACAGTGACCCTGTGAATTTCGTTTTAGCCCAAGAGTCGAAGCAAAGAGCTCCAGGGTGATCGCCGGAGGATCGTTGGTCGGATTCTCACCCTCCCACCTGCGCTTTCCATGTAGGACAGGAAAATCGCGAACACATTGCTTCACTTGCTGTGCATGCCCGACCTCAGAATCCACAAGCACACCTCCTGTCCACAATAGAGGGTCTCTGCAAAGGCTTCAATCCTTGGCTGCATGCGACCGGCATAGGCATCCAGTCCTTCCTGAAAAGCCCACCTGCTTCCTTTGAAAGGTGACACATCATCTCTAGAAAGAACATCCATTCGGAGCCCTGTCTGGCAGCGCCGCGCGGCCACAACACCTTTAAATGCAGCTGCTTGTAACTGTAACCGAGACGCAAGATGCCCCGGTCGGACAGGGCATCGAGTGCCGTAAGGGCTTCGTCGGAAGAAGCTGTGGGCAGTAGCAGGCAGAGCAGCGGGGGCTGCTTCCACTCCTCGGTGAGGCGCTGGCAGATCTTCTCCACCTGAAACAGACCCGAACTCCACAGTGCATCTTTCAGTGTGGCATGACGGCCTCATTCCACTTCCATCTGGCTTTCAGGGCCAGGTATGCCACTTTCCGCTGGATCGCGCTGACTCTGACTTTCCGAGCCCTAAGCCACGCAGCCATGCAGTTTGCAGTTTTGCAATTCTTTATCACGGACACGCTTTTCCCTTCACCATCCTGCACTGCAACCGAGCTCGCGGCCATGCCCAGTGCTTGTTGATTTTGTGCGAGCCTTTGGTGCCTGCTTGTCGGGTCACCGGCTGTAGCTTCTTGAGCGCTGTTGGCCCTGGAGGGGACATGCCCTAAAGCAGCAGCATTCTTGCTGCGGTGCTCGAGCCACAACACGTACAGTCGGCGTGGTACCGCGTGTCCCGTCCACTAGGGAAGCTCCGTTCCTAGTCCTAGCAGTCCTAGCCGTCCTAGCCCCAGGGCACATGAAGAGACATGCAGCAAGAGCGATTTTTATTTAGGACAAGCGCGCATACCTTCGATTGGTGCTACGCAAACGTCTCTGCTGCTGTTCAGCAAAGCGAAGGAATGACCTGCAGCCCGGCGAGAAGTTGCTCTGCTTCACTCTATGCCCCGGTCAGTCAAGCGGCCACACGTGAATGACTCTGAACTCTTGCCGCGTTTGCCGGCTTTCATGCGATTGCTACATTGCTACACCATGCTACAAGTAACACAGTGAGACTTGTGTGGGTATGTTGGTAGTTGTTTCGTTTACGCTCGGCCGCTTGCTCTGCCAAGATCGGAACACGAAATACAAGTCGTTCCTACAACGTCCAGCCATGTCCTGACGCCTCTGCGATGTCCACACTCAAGTGATTGTGCTTCAACACAGTGATGCTCGCCGCCTTGACGGTTTGCTAGTCAACTGCGAGCTTTGAGCCGTGTAGGCAGGTGGTGCAGACGACAGGAGCTTCGGGCCAGCCCAGTTCTCACGTGTGGCAAGTTCTGGCGTCGTGTGGGGCTTGTACGGCTGTGGCTGAGACGAGAGCTTCGGGCCAGCCCAATTTTGATATGTGATGGGTTCCGATCTGGCAGGCCCGGTTGGCCGTGGTGGCTGGCCCAGCTTGCTTGGGGACGGAGTGCGAAGCTCTTCAAGGGCATTTCTGCCTGGACGCCAGATTTCCAGCTGGATTGGCCTCTTCACAGCTCTGTGTGCGCTTTGCGCCTTCCTGAGCTCCTGCGCCAGTTGCTGGGGAGTCAGGACAATCACACCGTTCACCTGCAATATGTGGTCACCAACAGCCCAACCCGCCATTTTGGCTAGTTGTGGATCGGTAATGCCTGAAATCGTTAAGCCATGCAGCGCAATCCCCAAATCTCTGTCAGCGTCTGCCAGGGACACGGCGACTCGACCCCCAATTGACCATGAGTCTCTGGATAGCGAGGATTCGAGGTTCGATATCTTTTGCTGAAGCCCTTGTAGCCGTTGCTCGGCTTTCTGAACTTCTTCCACGACACTTCCAGACCGTATTGCGGCAAGGAGGTGAGGGCCAGCATCATCCGACTGGACTTGAGGGCGCCGAAACTCCTCGTCCCGTGGTTGCCAGTGGCGTCTCACTCCATCTAACGGATTCCACTTCTGCGACTCCAAGCTTTCCCTGATGGGCTCGCTGCCTGGCAAATATGGCGACCCCGCCAGGCCTCTCTGAACTGTCTGCAGGCCTGTGTGGAGGCCTCCGCCTCCTTGGCCCTGGCCATCTGCCATGTCCATCAGCGAGAATGAGAAGCGCCGCTCGAGCGGCCGAGTTGGCCCGCTGTGGCTCGTGAGTGTTGGGGCCTCACCAAGTGAAGGCGTATTGGGTGCAGCCGGGGACCCTCGCTTTGCTCCACAATGACGGCAAAACACCGAGTCCCAATGATCGAATCTCTTGCCACAGTTCCAGCACAGCTCTTCCGGCTGCAGGTTCTGGGCTGCATCCGGCTTTGTCGGGGACGTTTCCTCAGGCCAAGCTCCGACACCTGCCCCAGTGTCAAAATCGGTCTTGCTGAAGGTGCGTGATTCTGGAGGATCCTCACTGAAACTCACTCTTCGGGGGTTTCTGGCCTCTGGCGCCTGGGAGCTCTCTGCCCCATCGCCAAGGCCAACGCCAAAGCCTTCGGGAGCATCCGCGACATTCCTTTCCACCCAGCCAGTTGCAAAATCCTCATCGCCTCCTTTGCTTTTCTTCTTTTTTTTCTTGTGTGGCTTGCCAAAGCTTGCCGAGGAATCTTCACCAGAAATCGCAAAATCAGGAAACATGCTGAGGTGATCTCTGATGCTTGCTGTCGTCTGCTTGGCCTTGATGTTCGTATGTTGATCATCCGGCAAGATCTACTCAAGTAATTAGTCCAGGCTGACATCGAGTCTTGCATGTCGAGAGCAGTGAGAAGGTAACGATTGAGTTCAAGCTAAACAAAGCCGGGGAAGATGACAACCCCGTGGCTGCAGACGATGCACACATGGGCTCACAAGGCAAGGCAAACCAACGGTAACAAGGCCTGTAATCAGCAGCTAGCCGCTAGCAAACAGACCACAACACAAAAGGTTGCGTCGCTAAACGAAATCGTTGTGAGGCCATAAAAGGCCAAAGCGCGGGGCACCCAGGAATCCACACCATTTGGGTGCCCCTGTGGCGATCGCTTCTTGCCATGTGGCGAACTTCCTCCTTAACCCTGCACTCTAGACTCCCTCTCTGATGAAAAAACGAAGGGAGGGAGGGAGAGAGAGAGAGAGAGAGAGAGAGCGAGACAGAGAGAAAGGCTGATCTCATGCTGAGGGCCCGCCTGTCTGTCGTCGTCACGGCGAACACGCTTGGGCCTTTGGCTTGAGATCGTGCAAGGAACTAGCCGTGTACAGGTTCATCGGCGATTCTTTGACGGAGCATGCATGTTCCCAGACGACTTCTGCGAGACAGACGCTCCTGGCCGTGGAAGAGAAAGGCTGAATACTTCTGGCGAAAAGGCAGGCGCGCCATAGTTTTCTACAAGTCAGCAAGCAACACGCACTTCAACCCCGTCAGTGTGCAGCCGTCAAGTTGGCCATGAATTGGGACATGTGTCCTGGCCTGCAATGAACGAATTAAGCAACTCGACTGGCAAACCGAAGTGGTGGCTAATTCCTGTACATTCGACAAGAGCTCCGACTCTTGAAGCCAAGGGGTCGATCTTTCATGCTCTCGTGCGCTTCTGGCCGGTGCCTGAGAACAAAGACGGCTCTGGTTCAGACACACAGACGTGGGTGTGCAATCAGCAGGCATGTAGATCCGGTGCAATTTTTGTCCACAAATCTACGGCCTATGTTGTACCCTTTGGTTCGTTCGAAAGGCATCGTAACCTGTGCCAGGTCCGCCTTACGATGGCGAATGTATTGAGATGTTTCGAACGTCGGCTCCCGCATCTTTTGCATTGGATGGTGTCTCTGTGTTTAGACTCTGGCGGCTAGCGTTCTCTCTAAGCTCTGCCGACACATGCCGACTCCCTATGGCATGTTGGAGTCGCATCAGGATGTATCAGGCACGTGTGGCACCGTGTCGATGTCCAAGCGAATCAAGAAAGTGCTGAAAAGGCAGTCGCAGCTACGCTCTACTGCCTCAGACTTTCCAGCCGGCCTGCCATCTCTGGCCGCAGCGCATGTTTAAAGCGATTGTTGCAGGCGTCCAATGCTTCTCGCAGCACCATGCATTGATGTTCTCCTCGGATGTGCTTTTCCCGAAGTGTATATTCCATGTGCTGCGAAAACATCAGCGGCACAGGAAAGAAAAGAACGTGCACTGACTCAATCCTCGCGACTGTGCTGCAGCTTCTGTGTCAAAGCCTCTGCCCTTCTCTGAAGGTCTTGAACCGGTAGTCTGGAAAAATCGTCCTTCTGTTCCCGGACCCACTGTGGACTTGGCATCTCCAGATCCTTCAGGGCGCAAATGCACACCCAATCTATTGTAGCTTCAGTCGTACGTGCCCTTGCTAGTACCAGCACGTCCTTCAAGAGGCTCATGCTGTCCAGTGGGGAAGAAACAGATGAGAAGGAGTCGGTGGGCGTGTGCTGCAAGCGACAGCGATCGGTGGCGCTTCCTTCACTTCCTATGTTCTCCCTGGCAGAAGTAGAGGTAGGCGATTGTGTTGACGACAACTGCAAGCTGCTGTGCTCGCTGCCTTTGAGGCTTGACCCGTGGCCGGTGGTTTGTCGCCAGCACGAAGCCACACGCACTTCAAGCTTTCGCAAGCAATGTGACTGTGACTGATTTGCGGGGGCCTCCTCCTGTATTGCAAGGGCACTAATACAGGCAGGCAAATTTCTGCTCCTGAACCACAGCACTTCATCTTCCAGGGCTCCCGTGGCTGTATCATCACGAAGTCGACCGTCATCTGACCGCTGCCGTTCAGACGTGGCAGTCTGCGTGCCAGCATCAGTTCGGCACACCTGAGCACTTCCAGATGATCTAGAGGGTAGGCTTCGCAGGCTTCAACATCGCAGACTTCGCTTCATCGCTTCGTGGGGCGGCCTGAAGGACGGACCAATCCTGGGACTCACCTCGGTCCATGGTTTGTGCATGGGCCCCAGCTCGAAACAAAGCGGCTGGATATGTCGTTGCAATCGAGGGATTGGTGGCGTCACGAGAATTCCCGCGCTGACTTTGACACCACCACGCCCGCGACAAGAAACTGAGTCCGGCTCCAGGGGAACATGGCAAACATGATATCGGTGGACTCATCCGCACCGGTGAAAATGCGGTGTCATCGGTGTGGAATTCTGGCCTGGCAGGCGAGACCTCAGAATTCGGAACAAAATGCAAGCGTGGCCCAAGCCCGAGTTCGCGGCCTGCCCACCATCACTAAGTTCTCAGCCGATGTCACATCGTCCCTGGGCTGGAAGTTCGTCGTGGCTTGGCTGAGGCGAACAGGATTCAGCCAAGCTTCTTCGCACATCTGCCAGCATCTTCTGCTAATCTACGCATCTCTTGCTTCTGCTGTGGCCGCGACGGCCTCGCCTTAACAAGATGGCACTGGTGACCAGAAGTCCGGAGTTCAAACGAGCACAAGGTGTCAGGAGCAATTTCGCTGTCTCCAAGCGACCGAGCCATCTGCTGCCTCATTACCGCCTGCACTCCGAAAGTAGGGAACCCTAATATAGTCCTTATTCCTTATTACATATAAGGTCCCCAAAGTAAGGCACCCCTAATTCTCGGAAACTGGTAGGATTGGCAGGAAGCGCTTCGAGTCGTCTATGTGACAGGGTCATCCGAGCCTGGGCGTGAGCTGCTTGGGACCTGCTTCAGCGCTTGCGTTCATCGAGCATGAGAACCACGTGGAGCGTCTTTTGCAGCAGCCTGCCTCAGCGGCCACCGCATTTTGGCGCAAGACGAAGGAGCCGGCAAACGGCAAGCCTGGGCCAACTCAATACAACACTCGCTCGAAGTCGGATGCTTTGCTGATCCTTAAACTTCCATCTCCCACTTCTCAAACCGAGAAAGACAGATAGAGAGAGAGGGGAATTGGCCGATCAACTGTAGGCTGTAAGTTCCCATCTTGAGCCCTCTACGCGATTGTAGTCTCTCCTAACCTGAAGTAGTCTTCCGGACCTTTCGGGATACTAAGGCCTCCCAAGACAACCCATCCAAAAGTGAAGTTCTATGCTCCCGGGAACTCTCAAGACTCACGTGTCTGCTCATCGGAACAGCTGCAAGGCTCACGAATCGGGCGCGGTTGGCCGTGGTGCAATTGAGCAAGATGGAAGCAGGAAGCAGCACGGGTCTTGGGCAGACGTGCTTGCTGCGACTAGGTTGCATGGTGAGTGCCGCGGACTAGAACTTGCGGTTGACTTCAATGACTGTGGAGACGCCATGGCAGTCGACCTCGTGGCCAAGCGAGACAAAGTACAACAAGCGTCTATCCACATCTGAGCACCGCTCCAGCTATCAGTCCAAGTTGCTGCTCCTGTGGTGCAGGATGCACCGGCTCGCTGCGAGCTTCAGTGCTGAGCGTTTGGCATCTTACCATCGTGGAGGCCGATTTCGCTGGTGCTGGCGGTAGGGAGCTCGGTCTCAAGGAACAAGCAGAAAGCAGGTCCTCGGCACCGCTTCAGTCCCGTGCCGATAAAACTCAAAGATGCCATCTTTTGGCACGTTGTTCATTCAACTCTTGCACTTCCCGTCATTTCCCCATGTTCGCAGCAGAACCTCATGCGTGTCTTCCTTTGTTGCTCGCTTCTCATGACTCCTACCACCGACTTACTCTACGATTGCGAACATCCACAAGATGGCCGAGAATGCTAATACTCTATGTCGAACATCTATGCGAGGGCTGTGGAGGATGCCGCCACGGTGAAGCTTCTAGTGCCAGGCCACCAGGGCTGCAGAGACTTCGGAACGCGGTCGCAGCTCCGAAGCAAAGTGGCCCGGGATTCCCGGTCGCAGAGAACTCTCCGAAGCTCGCCTTCGAACTTCCGGGCGTTCCGGACCAGGCTGCTGCCGCGGATCTTGAGGGCGAGACAGAAATGCAGGCTTCGCAAAAGCTGGCGGTGCGACCAGACTTGCGGGCATATGCGTCCGCGGGGGTCCACAGAGGTGACCGACGGAGTTCGGCGCCGGTAGCGATGCTCTCGACGTCCAGCGTTCGCAACTAGAAGCCCGGCCCCACCGAATGCGAGGATCATGGTAAGTCGGGTGTCCCGGCGGCGCCGGGTTGATGACACCCGCCGCAATCGGCCCAGGAGGGCGCAGCCATGGCTGCCAAGGATGCCCAAACATCGTGCTACTTGCTTGCATTTGATTCACTCTTTGACGAAACTTTCCGTCTTCCGGTCGGCAGTAACAAAGTCACTCACCGCATCATGAGGGTAGGTAACACAATGGGTCGTGATCCCCTTTCCAAAGAGAGCGACGGCAGGTGGCCGTGTGTCACCGGAGCGCCTGCTTCAACTACTGCAATAGCTTGGGGTAGCAGCAACCCGGGCAGCAGGCGCCAAAGCCATTTTGGATCTTTTTGTGAAACAGCCCGTCGGACTCGGCACCAAGTCGTTGCCAGGTGCGGTGGCGAGTGCAACGGAAGCCAATGTCCAACTTCACTTTTCCTGAGCTCTCCCGAGCCGAAATCTTGACAATCTTGGACAACAACCGCAATCATTCAAAGTGCAGGCGAAACCATGTTGCCTGCCAGCCAAGGTCTTCAATTGAACATGCCTTCCGAACTAGTATCAGCCAGCAGGCTTTTGCTTTTGCGGGAGGGCGCGTGAGTGTATAGGTGAGCACGCCGCCTGTGCCTAGGTAGTGCGGCAATCGGTGTGCTCAGATCAAAATCCTCTCAGCAAAGGGACAAATGCAATAGCCGAGCACTCCCATCGATGTCAGCCTCTCAAGCTTGTGTGTCAAATCCATTTCCATCAATACGACACGTCGAAATGCATGGGAAACAAAACGCCACAAAGTTACGACAAGAGTCTCTGATGGATGCGTCAGTCTGCTCACGATAGTTGTCGCACACTTGTAAGACACATTGGCAACCTTTCGGTGATGTGACTCAAGCGGAATGAAGCAAGGCAGGTCTGCAAGCATCGGTAGTGTCGTGCCTGGATAGTCGTCGCAGACACCTCGGCCTGCTCCAAGTTGCACCGCACAAACTAGTTGCCGGGAGGAAAACGCCGAAACCCTTTCGGACATGTCCAGCGTCTAGAATGGCCCGGGAGGACAAAGCCTGTGATCTGCTGCACGGTTGACATAGGTTTCTTGCTGTGCAAGTGGCACGTTGGTGAACCATGCGGAATTGAAAGGGGGGCTGAAAGGATGGAAGGTACCTCAAAGATCGAACCTGAAAACCAGTTTGTGGCGCAGTTGCTTCTTGTAGTTGTCAGAAAAGTAAGTACTGGGAGCGGGAACACTAGTAGCAGCAGTAGCACCGGTCGGAGTAACTGAGTAGCTGTAGCCGTAGCTGCAGCAGTAGCAGTAGCGGTATCAATAGCAGGAGCAGTGGAAGCAAGACCACCAGTATCACTGGTACAGGTACTTGCCACCAGCCTTTTCGTGTGATCCCTTCAACTGCGCCGACAACTACCAAGACTACTTTAGGAGCAAGCGACTTCTACAACTTGCGGCCTGGGCGTGCTTCTGTTGCAAGCCTGGCTCCCAAACTCTGGCTGCCCTCGGCTAGCGGCTTTCGGCTGGGAGGTGGGCCCGGGGGTGACGCAGGCCGGGGCCGAGCCTGGAGTCGAAGGCCTCTTCCTCTTGAGCGCGGGTCGTGCTGGTCTTGGTGGTGTCGGCGGCTCGACACGCGGAGCCTCCTCTGGCGGGCAGCCCGGCGCCTTAGATTGGCAGGTCTGGTCCACGACCTGGGGGAGACGGCTGTGGCGGCCCTCCCTCAGCAGACCCTGCCGCCGCGGCAGAGGCGATGTCAGCAGGCTGCGGTTCGGGTCAGGCTTTAGGGCACTCGTTGGCAGGATGTGGGCCCAAGCACAAGTTGCACTGGTGCGAGTTTCCATCCCGGCACTTGCTCTGTGGCTTCTTGGCCTACATTTGCCCTTGTTGTACCCTTCGCACACCTTGGCACCACGGCGGGTCCGGATGAAGATGCCCCCCTTCTTTTGGCTGGTAGCGCTTGTTGCCCTTCTGCTTCTTCCGAGGGGAGCCTCTCTCGCAGTCCTGACCTCCATGCGGGCAGCGGTCTGGCTGGAAGCCACTGCCGGTGCCTCCTGAGCCTCCGCCCGCACTGCCCGTGCCTCCGCCTCCTCCTTGACGTTGGGAGATGAAGGTGACAGGTGTGACAAGCTCCCTCGTCCAGAAGTCGCCGTCCCGTGTGGCCGCAGCAAATGCCGCATTCCACGGGCGTGCTGGCGTATAGCCGTGTTCTGGCTTATCATGGAGAAGGCGGCGGGAGGAGTCTTTCCATGTGTTCGCAACGGAGTCTGTTTTCCGCCTTGTAGACCAACCACCAGGCGTTATCTCCAAACTGCGTCACGAACCTGCGGATGTGCTCCGCATAAGCGTCCAGCCTCTCCGCGTCGGCTATCTCCAGGAGCAGGAGAGCTGTCCGAAGGACCTTTCAGGCCTCCATCCAGGCGTGGTAGGAGGCGGGCCCCGGCTGCTCCTTCTTGCTCCACTCCCCAGCTTAGGGCCCAAGCAGGGAGCGGTGGTCCCGAAGTACCCAGCGAGTCCGGCGCGATGCCCATCAGGATGAGGGCCACCCAACGGGCGGACTCGATCCGGGCCTTTTCCACCATTGTAAAGTTTGTCGGAGGTTGTGGCGTGTGGTTTGTAGTGCTCGGTCCTGGGACCTGAAGGGCCTGGGCCATGGAGTCCCACGCGGGCCAAAGGATGAGGGCCAGCGAGCTGGGTCGCCGAAAACGGTCCGAAGTGGCCGTTCCAAGCCCCCGGTCACCCCTGACCAAGCGCAAGTCCGTGATGGCTTGAAGCCCCGGCTCCTCGTGCAGAACGGGGCCTGGAGTTGAGGCTCGTCGGGCGGTGCTCCGCCTCAGGTTGGGCTTGGCCGTCTCCGAGTTCCGGAGAGCAGGTGGGCGAAGGCCAGGAGAGCCTGCGGCGGCTCCTCACAAAGTCAATGGCCTCCCAACCACCCACCGCAGAGCGGGGTTGTGTCGGCGGGGCCCGGCCTGCCGTAGCCCTGTCACTCGGCCGAGTGAGCAGGAAGCCACAGCAGAAGCCGAAGACCCAGACACAAAAGCACAAGTTAAGGAGTGCCCACGGGACCCAGCAGTCCCACGAACCTAAGGCCAACGGGTCGCCCAAGGCGAAATAACGCGGCCCTGTCCAGGGAACGACTGCTAAGCCATGTACCCCCCACCTTGTTTCCTGGGCTCACCAAAGATGGGTGTCGCCCTTGAGTCCAAAATGGCCACGAAGGGTCGACATTCAAACAATAACCCACCATCCACGTTGACAATTGTCACGGCAACAAGAGCGAGCTTAAGTTTTGCACAGCAACAGCAACGGTAACCACAACACGGCCAGCACGACGACAACGACAACAACGACAAGAACAACAACCGTCAATGGCCAGAACAACACCAACAACAGCAACAGCAACAGCTCCTTCTCCTGGTTGCTGCTGCTGCTGTTGCTGTTACGGCTACTTCTGCGAGACTACTTGAACTTCTGCTAGAACAACTACTGCTACGACGACTACAAACGACAAACTACAAGCTACAATCTACTAGCTACTAACTAAACTACTGACTACTGACTACGAACTACGAACTGCGAACTACTAACGACGAACAACTACCACCGCCACCACCACCACCACCACCACTACAACAACAACAACTACGACTACGACTACGACGACGACGACTACTTCTTCTACTACTACTAGACTCCCCGTGACAACTGTTCAACTGTTCTTGTCAAACCAGGGTTCTAGAAGCTCGAGTTTGCAAACTCTACTACCACTACCACCACTACCACTGCCGCTCCTCCTGCTACTCCTATTATATACTCCTACTCCTCGTAGTACAAGGAGCAAGAGTAATACAGAGTAGGAGAAACAAATGAAATAATGCAAGCAGGGCCCGGGCTCTTCCGTTCGCGTGCGGTGTCGTTTCGCGTCCTCTGTGGACTTTCGCTGTTTGGTGTCTGCGCTTCTTCTCTGGCAGACTTGGCAATTTGCATGGACGCAGCGGGAGCCCTGCAGCCTTGCCAAAGTTCTGAAGTGGCCCCTCTTCATGAGATTCTGGATATGTCTATGCTTCATCTTCGCTGGGGCATGCCATTTCGACGAAACATGCGTCTACGTGCGGTTTTCGGGATGGTTCATGTGGCTTCTGTTTTTTCGGGACAGGGCCTGCTCAATCTAGCAGGTTGATTGCGAGATTAGACCCCCCACCTTGCGCGAAACTCAATTCGATTTGTTGCGCCGACAGATACCCGCATTCCGGTTCCAGTATGACATGACCCTGTCGCCACTTAGCCACTTAGCAATGTCGCATTGCAGGAATGCTGCACGGAAAAGGCGTGTTTGCCGCGCTGGCGGCGGCGCCTGTAAAGCCAGCAGGAGCGTACCGATGCCGAACGCAGCGAAAGCCGAGGATGCAATCAGCGAAGCTTCGTACCTGTCATCCAAGGCTGAAGCAGTCGGCTACAGTGGGCCCCACTCCCCTCGCCTTCGGGTTGCCAGCTCCAGCAGTGTGGCTGGAAAGCCCTCCATGTAGCCGAGGCTTGCGATCATCGGCATCGACAGAACCTCAAGGGCCACGCCACGCCCACAGGTCACATAGGCTGGCTGAACACCCTCAACCGAGGCTCCGGCCACACGATGGAAATTTATGTCTATCGCCGACATGCCAAGATTTGCAGATGTCATGAGGTATCTCTCGTACGTGCACATACCTGCAACCAACACCGCGTTGGAGACGGCAAAAATGGCGCCGTTGTAGCGCATAGTAAAGTCTGTCACCTGACCAGTCCAATGCAGCTGATGGCAATGCTACGGCCTGCTGTCGATCTCCATTCAAATTGCCGGCCAAGCCACTGAATAGAGGATGGTACCGACGAAAGTGATCAACAGCGCAAGTACCAGCATTGCGTCCATGGGCTTTTGTAGAGCAACACGCTCGCAAAGGGCCGTCAGAAAGGGGACAGTATTGCGAATGACTACCTGGGTCGCGAGAGTAGACTTGTTCCGGAGGCAACTAGTCTCATCGGATGGGAAAACAGGCAATTGCAATGATAAGTTGCATAAAGAGGAACGCCTTAGTTCGATGAAAAAACTGCAAGCCTGCAAGCTGTGGGAACCCATGGCGCGGGTTACCTCCAGCCTTGCCAAGGCGTGACGAATGAAACCAAGTTAAACGCCACCAAATCGCTAACCTCCTCCAAGGCTTTGAAGCTGCTCATCAGCACCTGCACCATCAGAATCTGCAAGTACGGTAGCGGAGCAAAACAAGCATGGCATTGGCACCGAACACGAACTCCAAGGCACCGCAACCAGCCAAACGGCATCTATGAAGAGCGGAAGCACCTGGCATCACAACCCTCATCAACCCTCTAATTATGGATGTGGCTCTCCCTGTCAGATCTGTTCTCGCGGGAAGGCATGTTAAGCTCGCCAAATACTGAAACCCAGGTAACCTTGCAGCTAGATGCAACACTTTTCATGGAAAGACGTTGGTCAAGGCGATGCAAGAACTGTCAGACGCAATGTCCCGTGCAAGGTGGTTGTGTTCTAAAGAGTCGGACATTCGTGCAGCATGCACTTTCCTGAGTGTTCAATGGACGGATAGCACCAGCTCGTTCCCGTGCTTTCGCAGCGATTCGGGCCTGGGATCTCTGCAGCCGGCGGAGAAGCACCTCGACGAGTTATGTTTGACAGGCTTGCAGACAATGGCAAGGCTTCAGGCACATCACAGGACCATGCCTTGCCATTGAAGTGCAGAATGCAAGAGCACACTATGGTCCCCGTGTTCTGAAGAGCGACAACTGTCCAAGCCTGTGCGCGCCCACGCAATGACAGAGCTGAAGAGAGAACGCTGGGCTGGACGCCGGGCTGGGCTGCGGACATAAGGAAAGGACATCGATATGGTCTTGTTGACCAGGACTAAGAAGACCGAGCAGCTGGCATGGCCCAAGAACCTGACGTGCACCGCGTGCGCAACTCAATGCGAATGCGATCTAGGCAGGCAGCAATGCCAACACCCACAGCTGCCGGCTGCTGTGCACCTTCAACTGCTCTTGCCAGCAAGCCGTCATCGGACTTGGACCCTGCCTTGTCGATTGGCTCAGTTGCGGCCATGGGCGAACCTCATCTGCTCAAGTTCTCAGGCTGGTTGTGCCACGAGCCCGAGCGGCACGAACTGCAGACAGGTGTTGACGGGCAAGCGAATCATGTCTTCGGCCTCCCCTAAGCAACAATGCAGCGGAAGAACAGTGCACGCCGCTAGCAAAGGGTTTCAGCTGTCCTTCTCTCCTGCTTCCGAAATTAATCAAGCTCGCGGAGGATGGCTTCTTCCCCCTCTCAGGGGCACCTGAGGGGGGGGATGGGGAGGCGCATCGTTTACAGTCCAAGTGGTCGCTCTGTTTTGGCTGCCTTCAGGCACAGCTCTCTTTTGCCTTCTGGGGCCGAAGGGAACAAGATAACGTTGAGAGGTCTTCAAAAGGCTCGAACTCCTTGCTTGCTGCTGTTTACAAGTCAAAAAGGAACAACATGAGTCACCTGAACCCTGCGTCGCCGTTGTCGACGTCGTTTGCCAAGTAGTGGGCAGGTAGTGGGGATTCTGGGTCCTGTCCAGGTCCACGTTTCCAGTCCCCATCGATCCTCATGTGCAGGTACAAGCCTTTCCTCTAGCACTTCCCCCTTACACACAAAGCTTCGTTGGGCATGCTGGTGAGTGAGGGCCATCCCGCTCTGATCTTTGTCACGACTCTTTTCATTCTATGACATGCATCTCCTAGGCCCTTTGTAGTTTCCACACAGACACACAAACTCAAAAAAACTAAACTCTGTGGTCTGATCCTCCAGTGGTTCGTCACTGGTCTGGGCGCGCCCCGACGCTCGCTTGTGCTTTCGCTGGCTCAAGGCTATACCCCAATTGCAGCATGTACGACACAACTCACAAATCATCACGATGCCAGTGCGGGAGCATAATCGGCTCACTCCCAAATTGCAAGAGCTTTTTCGGCATGAATCTTGCCGCTCTCAGCAAAGCTTCTCCACCCAAACACCCCGCTCAGCACAGCCTGGGGGAGGCCGCTTGCGATTCTACGAGGCCATCGCGAAGGCTCCTGACTTCTTGGGCCAACTGGAGCAGCGCAGCACCCAACACATCACATGCATCCTCATCATCCTCATGCTTCTGCACCAAGCTGAGGCCATTACGAGTTTGCGGCTACAGTATTCTATTTCTAACTGTCCGGCATTCGCGCCGAGTCCGGTCGTTGCGCAGGCTCCTCAGGAGCTGCATCCGGACTCACAAATAATTGGCACCAGGCGGACAAGGACATGTCGGCTACTGTACTCACAAAAATGCTACAGTTGTTTCCGGTAGACAAACTCTAGGAGTTTGCTACTTTCTCATCTTCGATCTCGGGGGCGTTCTCTCCCTTTGAATCGCAAGTCGCTGGAGTCGCTGCATCCTGTTTTGCGTACCATAAGCCGCCGAAGAGGTTGATCAACATTCCCACAACGGTCAGGGGCTGCTGAAAGTCTCGGTCTCCAAAGAAGAGGATACCCTGGACCAAGCATAAGGTCGTGGCAATGTTCCCGATCACCATAGTAAGTGTGGCAGAAGAGCTCTTCAAGCAACAGATTGTGACAAAGTGCCCAGAGGCAAAGGACAGCGTCGACAAAAGCAAGAGAATGAAGATCTGGGAATTGGTGATCCAGATCTGCCAGCCGTTCCAAATTGATGCCGCAGATCCGCCAGACATGAACACGGCAGGGATGCAAAGCAGAAACCCATCCCAGGCCATCATCCAGGCCACGGGAACATCGTCCAATCTGCCGAGCAAGGCTCTCTGTAGTAATCTATACAATACGTGCGAGAGTGTCCAGATTGAGGATGTCTCTATACCAACCCAATTGAAGTCAGGATCTTGCAATACGAAGATTGTTGCACCAAACACGGTGCTGAAGAGAGCCATCTTGGATGACAGACTTGCCTCGTTGGTTTTCGAGGCACCGACAACAAAGATACTTGGCATAGTTATTTCCGCAGCAAGGCCGACCACTGGGCCAAGGTTGCCCACAATGGTGCGCTCTGAAATTGAGCTGTTGTTGGAGAGGAAATGATCCGCCAGTTGATAGGCACAGAAAGCCACAGCTGCAGGCGTCCACTTGCAAAGCCCAGACAGCGCATGGCGAGTGACATTTCGGCGGCTAGAGCAGGCAGACAGTGCCGAGACGAGGAGCCCAGCGAGACAGAGGCCGGCAGCCTGCAGAAATGTGAGAGCCATGGGCTCGCGTGTTAAAATACAAAGCGACTGGTTGGCAATCACATTTCCAATGCTCGTCGCTCCGACACTCAGCTGAATCAGAAGTTGATACAATGCATCTTGTCCCAGACCCGTCGTAAGCCCATACCAGTAGTAGACCCAGCCCATGAGCAGTGGCACGAACAGCAAGAGATAGATGGACACAATCTCACTTGCCGTCGCTATCTCAACCTTCACTTCAACTGCCTTGCCCTTAGCACCTTGGTACTCGGCATGCACAAAGGGTGCTGTTTCCTCTCCTGTGGCATTGAGTTTCGTGTCATTCACAGACGTCCCCGGCCATTGCTTCCGAGTGCTCGACTTGTCTTTCTCGGACTTCGTGCTTTCTAGTTGTTCGGCCAGATGCTGCTCAATGTCTGTTGGTGCTGGCTCCCCGGATGCATTCTTGAGGGGTGCCCGAGCGGCACGGAATAGCCCTATCGCTGCGTTTGACCTGAGAGATGTTATCTGCATCAAATGTGATGGATCCCCGTCACAGATGTGCGAAGTGGCCGGGCAAGTTGCAGAGGATGCTGAAACGCCCTTGCAAGCCATGAGCATTGCACACAGAATGCCTGGAATCTGCACGCCACAAGCTTGCAAGCGGGCCATTGCTGCTAAATCTACCTCTGCCCACTGCGGTGCTCAACGAAGGCTCCATCCGTGGGTAAAGCGGTTCGGTCCACCTGTCTTGATCCAGCAGAAGACGACCAAAAGCTGAAGACTGCTTGTGCACTCATGCCACTCCTGCGTCAGGTATCGCCAGGCTCAACAAGCACCGTTTCTTCGCTCAAGGCTCTTGAAGAAACTATGCCCTGCTTTCTATGGTGCTAGCGGCATGGATGCCCCGCAGCGCTCGTCAGGCCACGGCTTGGATCTTCTGCCGCAGCGCGGCCTGGTGCTCGTTCAGGCAGGTTGAAAAGTGAAAATGCATTCGGCCTCAAGCTTGTTGGTGTCGGAGATGAACGCTCTCAGGCCCTCCATAGCGACAAAGCGACAAAGCCCGTGCCGTCGCGTGGGGCGATGTCGCGTCCTGCCTCGGCGGTCTTCTCCGTGGCGCATGCATCTTCGTTGAAGAGCAGGCGGAACTGAACCTCCGGAAGGAAAGTTTTCATGCTACGGCTGCTATATCGTTATACCTACAGGGCTGTCTAACGTGAGAGACCTCCGACATCTGCCCACCACAGAGCTCCTCGTCCTCGCATCTGGCTGCCGAGACTTCCGGCTCCAACATCCTCACGCTCGGCAATTGCATAGCGGCTAACGCTTCATAATACTTCGGAACCAGCATAGGCTTGGAATTCCAAGAAAGTCATTTTCACGCGAGGTGATGCATTACACTATTCCCAGTCTGCTGGTGAAGTAGCCTGGCTTGGCCATGCTACGCTGCGACACACAGCAAAGAGGCACCACAGAAGTAAAATCTCGAGGGCTTTGGTCTGCTACTGCTCTCTATCACGTTAGGGCTTTGTGGCACATACTGAGATGCATTTCTGTGCATGCCCATGTTCACGGGCGTGCAGGTGCATCATCCATCATGAGCTGCACCTGTCCCCATCTGACATTTGCCGCGCCAGGCACCGGGTTGCAGCCGTGTTGAAAATCTCTGGCTGTCTAATGACCCAACCGACACAATGTGACAACGTGATCACTCCGAGAGGGAGCTGCGTGACTCGTCTAGCCGCCGTCGAGTTACACCGCTAAAACACATGGTTTCGTCATGTCTGTGGAACTCTGGCAATGCCGAACTGAGCAGGCTCAACCTCTGGAAGCTGGATCGTTTCCGTGTATCTTTTTGTGACTCATACTATATAGAATCAAAGGTGCAGCGTGCTTAGCTGTCAGTGATATCAGCCCAGCGAGGGCTAGGCTGTCGGCTCTGCTGTGGTGAAGGTGGTGCTTCCAGCTTGCCAGCCACCGCAGCCACCGGCCTCAGTGGCTTAGGCTGGACAATCGATGTCGCAACCAAACGCCACGAAGTCACACACCATGAGACTATGAGCACTGCATCCGAGAAGCAAGGTTACGGGAGCACCCACCTGTTGAACATTGCCCGGAAGAAGCATTTGCTGACACATGCCCTGGGGAAGCTGCATAGGGACAGGCTGCACAGAAAGCTGGGGAAACTGTTGTACAGCCTGCAAAGGCTGAAACTGCTGGATTGGAGCTGGCTGTGTAGCCTGAAGCTGGGGCTGCAGCTGAACGGGCTGCTGGGGCGGAAGCTGTGGGGGCAGCTGGCCGGGAAGCTGTTGTCCAAAGAGTTGCTGGGCAGGGATCTGTTGAACAGGAATCTGCTGCATCTGCTGGGGGGGCATTTGCTGGGCAGGAATTTGCTGTGCAGGCATCTGCTGAGCAGAAATCTGCTGAGCAGGAATCTGCTGGGCAGAGATCTGTTGGGCAGGAATCTGCTGGGGGGCTTGCAGCTGTTGAGCAGGACCCTGCTGCGACCTCAGCTTCTGCGAGGATGAAGTTTGACGAGGTCTCTTGGTGAGACTGCGCGCTTAGGTTTCACCAGTAGGCCTGGCAATCAGCTTTCGATTACTTCCACAGCAACCACATCTGGCAAGCTGCACGGCAGCAGGCACTTGCATGAGAACAGCCGCGGCCCCGGGAGCAGCCAGCAACTGATACTGCGCCACTGGTACGGTGTACATGGGAGCCGGCATCCCGCAGCCCCTCAGAAACATTCGGCATCATGCTTCAACATGATGTCAAGAAACAGTGTTCTGATGTTTTCGCAATGCTGCGGCTCATATCAGAATATTTGGGAGTCAAGGCACTGTCCAAGTTGTCCAACTGGGACTGCAACGACACCCGGTGACTGCGGGACCGCCATGACACCAGGGCCACTGTTTGGGGGGCCGCCGGTGCAAGGCCCAGCACCTGTGCCGGGTATGGCGCCTGGTTGCGAAGGCTGCGAAGCCACTGCGCCCACCCCAAGAGGAGCAGAACCCCCAGGCGAGGAAGGTCCTGACAAACCGGAACTCAATGACTCTGCATGGCCCTATGATCTTCCATGCTCCTCTCGTCGCATCCGCAGGCTTGCTTGCCGAAGGAGACTCGGACTGACAGGGCGAGAAGCGCGAGCATCGGCTTCAGCCACTTCAGCATCTTACTGCAGGAAAGTGAAGCTCTTCAGCACAAAACACAAAAGAAGCGAAACACTGCCATCTGCCGCTCTGGCAGGAAACCCTGATCGTAAGCTCCGACACCGTGCTTTTGCATCAAGGGGTGAAATGAAGCGTACTGCGGCAAATCTTTCACTGAAGCTTGATCTATAGCTAATAACCTTGCGCCCGAGGTCCGGCCTGAGCAGCCTCCCGACTGGCAGCCTCTGCCTGCTGTTGTCGTAACCGAGCAACTTTCCTTCGCTCAGGAATGATGAAATTGGCATGGGTATCTCACAGCACATGCCAAGCACTCCCTGAAACTGTCTGATCCAGACAACCTCGCTCCAGCTATGTTAGGTGAAATTCACGCATGCACCAAATGGAATGCCTGATACCGTGCGGCACGGGATGAGAGTCTGTGGCAGTTCCACACCAATGTCCAGGATTCAGGTCAAGGAACTGCTTCTTGCGAAGCTTTGGCTCCCCCTCTGGGCAAAGGTGGCAGCGCTTGCATGCCGTGCCATTAATACAACCACTGGGCTTCTTGTGGAACCAAGCCTTTGGTGACACAGCTTGAAGCACTGATGGATGTGCTACTGCTTGCCTACAAAGACGAACTTCTCGCAAAGCTTCATGACAACACTGGGCTGATTTCTTGCCAAAGTGCACAGGGCTGGCATGCTGGTAGACCCTCCTGACAAGGCGACACTCTCACTGCAGATGAAGGTGCTGCTTTGGCAGTCAGATGCCGGATGTCCTCGTCAAACAGCCCATGCAACTTCGATCCTTCTGAAGGAGGTGCGGAAAGCGCTTCCGGGGCTTGCAAAGCAAGGCCCAGCAGCTGCCTTCCGAAATGCGACGGGCTCATCCTCAGTTGGGGCCAATGGCCAATGCTCGAAGAGCCGTCAGACCGGAGAGCCAAGAGCCAAAAGGCCAAAAGCAAAGCCCAGCGTCTGCGGCGGCGGTGCCGCTGGGCCGTCGTCCTCGAAGGTCGGGGCCGACTCCGAGGGCGGCGGCATGCTGGGGCTGACCGGGCTGCTGCCTCGGACCACAGCCACTCATGGACCCGTACTGTACCTCTGACTACCGCCCTTCAAGCTCAGCGCCTGTGCCATCATGGTCATCTTCTGGAACTAAGAGTCTTATATCCATCCGCTTGTCTGGTGAGTCCGGCGGGACCGCGGTCAGCTCACTGTGTTGCATCTCCTTACTCTTTTGAGCACGGGCTTTGGTTGCATCTCCTTACCCTGAAAGATCGACGCCCGTCACAAGCGTAGGCTCAATGCCGGGGACAAGCGAAAAGCTGTTAACTTCACTGCACCGCGAACATAGAGCAAGAGCGTGCGGCCTCTATTGGCAGCTTAGCCTCGTGAGCCCTCCCGAAGCATGTTACGAAAAGATCGCACTACGTATGTGAATGTGCTCTTTCGGGCGGCATGCGGTGCTGTCAGGTTTTGAATGTCAGAGTCCTCCACATCCCGTAGAAAAGCTGCAGCCAAAATCAATGTCCAACTGAAGGAAATTTACGGTAGTTGTTGCCTGAAGCCTTACAGTTGATGTCAGCTCGTGCAATTAATATGGATCCCAAAGTTCCTTAGCACTCCCATCGTTGTGTCATGATTCCGGCATTTCGTTGCCATTTCCAGACGATCTCAACCACTCTTACTCTCCCAACACTCGTACCTGGCGCTTGAAAATCCAAGCATCGTGCTGATCAGGTTGCTCGTCAAAGAACCCTTTTGATGGAGACATGCGAGCTGTACAGGTTCTGGCTCCGCGATCATGAAGTGAATGGATGGAATCAGGTGATTCCTCTTCCACATCGATGAAGGTATTCTTCACCTGGCCACTGCAGGGTCTGCTGTTAGCGCTTGGACTGTGCAACACTGGTGGGAATGAAGATATCCCGGAGGAAGGCGCAGTTCAGGTGTCTTTGGTGCACGCATTCCAAGGCCGGCAAATGCCTGCATGAGTCTGAGACAGATCTGAGAACTTCTCAGCGCTGTACCGTGAGCGGCAGCTCGGCGTCGACGGGAATGCCAACTGGTGACACTGCCGGTGATCGCGAGAAGGACCTGGGCGGCAGCAAGCAGCAAGACCAAGGCAAGGAGATTCTTACGCTTTCGCGGCCGGGCAACTCGAAGGCCGCTGCCAGGACCTGCTGGCCGATACCGATGCCGCTGTGCCCGTGCTGCCCTTGCGGCTCTTTGCCATCCGCGAGGTAGCGCTGGTGCGCCGGTATGATGGGAAGCTGTGCCGCAGGCATTGCCTTCTGCTCTTAGGCCGTTACGGCTGCGAACAGCAATGCGGTGCCACCGAATTCAAGCGCTCGCCAAGTTCAAGAGTCGCCCCAAGAGCCCAGGTCCTCTCCAACACGCCAGTGTCCTCAGCAAGCTGCTTGAGAAACCTTAGCTTCGCGAACGAGAGCCTGGTTCACGAAGCGAGATAGCCCACCCAAAGGTGACAACGTATCTCCTCTAAGAGGGCAGCCCCGGTGGAATTGTCATTCTATCAACTCCTGCCAACGCCTTGCAAAATGCCAGCCGAAAGAGAAAGGTGACTGCACAGTGCCACAAGTCATTAAGAAAAAGAAGAAGTCCAACGGAGGGTAGCAGAGCCCCGACTGCCCAAGCAAGCTTTTGAAAGCTACGTAGGCCTAGGCGAAGCCACTGCGCTCTGTCCAGGTGTGGTGACAGGTGAGACAGGTCACGAAAGCAACCGTTGTTTCAACGGGCTCGCCCCCTGAGCGAACGCAGCTCTCGACTGCAAAATTCTGTACATGCTTGGTCTTCGTTCCAAGGCATCTTCCACAGCGAAACTTATCTGTCGAAACAATCCCGGAAGGTCGCAAAGATGTCTCAGCCAGTGCTTGCTGTCTTAAATGTGCCCTCTGCGCATTGCGACTCGAACTGGCCATCTCTTCCGCTGAGATTTCGGGAAGTCGCTTCAGGTCAAGCTCGCCACTCAGCAAGCGCTCCCTGAAGTCCACGTTGGAATCATCCTTCAGGTTGAAAAGAAGCGATCTCGCCTGGCTCGTATATCTCCGCCCATCCAATTTCTCGTGAAGCTGTGCTTCTATCCTGGCGGCTAAGAGGCTGCTTTCAGAAGTCTTCATCGGGCTCTTGCTCTTCGAAGACACGATGTCCAAAGCCGCCCTAAATTTTTGGACGACAAGTTGACGCTGGGTGGACAACTTCGGCAAAGCTGCTACTTCCGTGCCGGCATCTGCTGCACCTTTGTCTCTGACGCTCTTTGGGCTCTTTGACCGCGAACGTGAACGCATGCAGCGCCAGTGAGTGGGGCGAGCTCACATTGGAGCAGATGTCACCGGCCTGGATCTGCAATCCGCGACTTGAGCCGGCACATGCGGTCACATGTCCTCAAAGCCTCGCCCGTTCCGAACGCTGCCTTCAAACTGATCGAGATGTTTAAGCACAAGTTCACCTGCACAAGCTCCCCAGACCGTGAACAGACCTGGATTTCGTCCAGATCGTGACCAGCGCCCCTGGCGTCTGGAAAGTTGTGTTCGCCGCAGGAGACTGCAAGCCTCGCAACTGTCAACCCCACACGGCACCTGGAAGGCCGCCAGCTGGCAGGCATGCAGATCGTGTTGTGGCCGTACTTCTTGTAATAGGAATACCTGTGGTGAATGTTTTGTCGGCAAGATCGAAATGCTCAGGCAGGAGCTTTCGTTTCACAGCTGGGCAGATGCGGTGCCATTTCTCACATCCAATATGTCGCTATATGTCGCTCGTGCAGCTCTGATTCCAATCAAAGCCGGCAAGAGTCAAAACATATAACATGGCACTGTGCCACAAACGGTCTTTCACACATCGGCTCCATGCTGTCATCATATTACCTTGGTCAGGTCCATCGCTTCAGTGGCAACTTAAGTCCGAAGGTGAAGCAATCCAGAACTCACGTTGCCTCACGGCTTGAGCTGCGGGCTCCTTCGGCCACCTTCCATGCAGCAGGAACGCTTGGGAAGTGAGTGACCTCGGCAAGGAGAGTACTCATTTGACATTATGAGTTCTGCGAGACATGAATCCACGGCACTGTCCCATCAGACCACGAGCTGCCAACATATTTCCTGCCTTCCCTCGGCTCTGCCATCATAAATGCCACAGTCGACCTGCTGCCACTCGTCTGCTGTCATTCGCGAGGCATGACAGAACGGCAGAACACACAGACCGCCTCCATTCAAGATAATGAGGCGTGTTCTTGTGCTTGGCCGCATCAGCTGCCGTCCTCCAGCAAAAACAAGATGTGTGTCAGATTTCTACAGGGTTTACCTCTCCACAGGCAGTAGCCTGTACACTTCTATCAGCAGGAAATCGGTCGGGTCGTCCACGCTTTGAAGCACATCGAAGCGCAAATTGCCATACTCCTTCACCTCATATCGCAAACTCCCAAACCCAGTCGACACACGACCCCGTGCTGTGACGACGCTGGGCCTCTAGCAGACTCCATTGCATTGGCACGAGTGGCTTTCCTGAACGCCTTCCCAGCGCAAGGGCCGTTAGTCTGCCTGTGAAAACTACCAACAGACAAATAGACAAACAGACAGACAGTGCGAAATCCCCACCTATCCCCACCTTCTCGGCTCCGGGCTTCACCTTGACCGCGACGTGGGTGACGTCGACGTCCGCGGCACCCTGTGAACAGGAAAAAGCCGCGTCGATGCTGATGCAGCAAGACTCGTGCCGGGGGAACCTGGGACCTCTCAAGCATCAGCGTTGCGGGATGGTAGTCTGTCGCCTGCGGAGGGGCACGTGCAGCGCATAAGGCAAGCTGCCACTACCTCACAGCAGTAATATGCGAGGTAACCCAGCAGGAGCTGCTTGGACAAATGTCGGCCAGTGGGCACAAAGCACGATACTAACTACCAGCGCCGCCAGTACCTACCTCGAAACATTGTAAGGGTACATGGTCCGGGTGCACTAGCGTTGGAGAGGTCAGGCCTGTAGCTACCGCGGTCGCTAGATGAGACTGCCAGGATGGGTAAGCCACTATGAAGTCGTCATTCACGACTTCATGTTGTGGGACAAGTGGGGGGCGTAAGAAATTTTCACGCTGCCCTCTTTCGAGAGTCACAAAAGCCATGAGGGAGCATCAAAGAGGTCGAGATAGTTCGAGATAATGCGGGATAGTTCGGGATAGTTCGAGGAGTCGAGGGCAACGAACTTCAGAATTCGCAGCATGTTTTAGACGTACACGGAAGCACTGCATGACTGTTGACAGCCTCGGTGCAAATGAAGCTTCAAGCGACAAGTCCAAGCCAAGCAGCATGGGGGTTGATAATGACTGAAAATTTTCGGCCTTCATGAGTCCAGCTCAGAAGATAAGGAGACCATGTGAAAGATATCTTTTTGCAGATTCCACCCCGCTCCAATAGGACACCCTCCCAAATCGCAGGGTTCTAAGGATCGACGGAGCTTGCCAAACGAAAGAAGCGCTCGAGGCTCCCAATAATACCTCTGTCACTGTTCCTCCCCGAGCGCTCAAACAATTGAGGCGAGGCTTCTGGCATCCTGAAATTCATCGGATGCGTGCTCGTTTTGTTAAGAGAAACGCTAACTGCTGTCAGTGTTGTTTCCTTCTTGTGCCGTGACGAGCTATAAGGATTTCATGCCGAAATGCACGAACTTTGTAACCAGACAGTGTGTAAACTCACTCCCGCTGTCTGTCTTTGGCGAGCGGGTCCTTTCCCGGAAAAACGGTGTCGTACTGCACCGCGGTCCTGAAAAAAACAAACTTCTCGTGAGGCATACTCTTTAGGTTGTAGGTGTCCTTGGTACAGCCATCATATCAGCGACGTCATTTCGCCACTGCTGATAGTGCGGTGTTTCCTTGTGCCCGGCGGGCCCATCTGCATTCCTGGGTCTGCTGTGGAAAAACTGCCACATACTGCCACACATCCTCTGGGATGTCGGGTGCACAGGGCCGGTCCTGTAGATTTCGACCAGGGCAAAGTTGCCGGGCGAATCTCCTTGGGAAGCCAGTGCCGAAACTTGCCGAAACCTTGGAGCCGATCCTTTCGAAGACCACAAAAGACCGTCACAGACCGGATGTGCAAGCCGACTCCAAACCGATCCGACACCCAGGCTCGCTGTTGAAGCACATCGAACCGCTGGTTCAGCGGCTCGCCCTTGGACTTTCGCGCATTCTGCAGCGACGCCTGCATCGCGAAATCGGGAGAAATGCTACGCAGCCAAGGACGGGTCGAGGCCTCTAGGAAGTCCTCCTCCTGGCCTTCCTTCACCTGCACCTGGCCCACGTGGGTAACCAGCAAGAGCAACATGGGTGAACCAATGAAGTGCCTGAACAACTGCTGCATATGCCACACGCTGCGACGGTGTTGCCGCCAGCTGTGTCTGAGCACAGGATTTGAGCTTCGGCTCGTCAGTGGCCGACAAGCATGCGTGCATGGTTTATCCAAGTCTCCTGTGACAACGCACGAGACTTGGGCAGCTTGGGCAGCATGGGCCCATGCGAGCCCGTGCCGACAAAGCTGGTCCCTTCTAGGCAGCATGCGGCCCAGCACGCCACCTCGAGAGCCCAATGACGACTTCCAGCATCTTCGAGCCCTCTCGTCTGTTGAGTCCGAGCAACAGAGACGGCCACCAGTCGCAGGTAGCGTTTGCTTCCAAGTCCTCACGTCGGCTCACATTGGGCCTTCCACCTTCTTACTTCTGCAATGCTCAGCATGATACTCGTGCCAGCCATCGTCGCTCAGCTGCGAGGTCTCGAGTGGCACTTCAGCACTTTTACTGGCTGCGTGTGCGGTGATGTACGGTTGTGTTTACCCATATTCCAGGGCACTTGCATCAGCTCGAATGTATATGTCTCTACTTTTCTCTGCAAAAATGCCAAAGGCTGCCCGTGTGTCGGCTGCGAATGGCTGCCTTTGCACCGCAATTGCACGAGCCGACATCAGGTGGCGTCGTTCCAGGGAGGAGGCCGAGAAGTGAATGACTCTTGCTGAAAGTCTGATACAACGGAAAACGTGGAGGCATGTCTATAGACTCTAGAGCTAGTGGCAAGGGGGTCACATCCTCTCGACAGCAACGACGCCTGGATCCTGGCCAGCTTCAGCAGATGTTAGGTGGAGCGACCGTGCAGAATGACGCGAGCCCTCGTATACGACGTTTGGCACATCCTGATGTAACACTATCCGCGCTCGCATCGACGCCAAACAACGCTGACATGGTGGGCATCAGGCACTGCCTCCCGGGGGCTCCACGTCTCTTTGCCTCAGACCAAGACAGTTCTCCACCCCCAGCATCTCTGAATACTCTGAAAGATATTGGGTGATACTGGTGCATTCACATCCGCTCGACCTGCCTGAGCTGCGCTTGTGCCAGTCCAACACTCGGCCAGGAAAAGGTGAAATAAGCCTTGCACCATACCTTGGATGTTTTTCGGCTGGGCGAGCAAAGTGGCTGCTGTCGGGAAGCCAAAACGAGGCGGAAGCTGCGCGGCTGCTACAGCTTGCACCTCAGAAATCATCTCTAACAGAGACCATGTAATCAACAGGTACCATCACCTTTGAAGAAGTTGAGGTTCAATCGAACCCGAACACCAGCGTCATGTTACAGGTGATACCCTCGGCGTCTTCAGCGATACAGTGTTGAAATCTCACTTGTTTACATCGTGGCCTCCTTCTCTAGTTCCGCCATCGCTGCAATGCCCTCCCATGTGGCTGCAAGCTTTATGAGAACCTTGCATAGCTGCATGATAAGTAACTCCTTTTTCCGGGAAGGTGGCTGAGTAACAGACTCTCTCGCGTGGTACACCAGCTTCTTCGTACAAGGCCTACTTTCTGACAAAAGCTATCTACGAAGGTGTCCCGGCCCAAGGGACAAGCTCTCTCTAAGTCTCTCTATGGCCGCAGCAATTATACGACGCGCACGGCGAAGGGTCTCTTCCTGCACATCGACAATCTGCTACAAGAAGTCCACAGGATGCGGCTGATAGATGGCCTTGTCGAAACTCAATCTCGGATCCACCTTTCCCGGCCCACCAGCACTCTGGGAAGACAGTTCTTTGTGCCTGTGCATCCCTGCTCTCACGGACCTCGGTGGAGATGTACCCGGTCACCAACTTAGAAATCGCCTCAATACAGCAGGTAGCGCGGGTTTAGCGGAAGGGAACAGCAAGGTGATGTACCAAAGCAACCAAGTGGTTCAAGCAGGGAGGTTTATCGCACACAGTCTGGTGTATTGGGCTGGCGCGCCACTCCCAGATTTACTGCCAGCTTGTCCATCGCGAGGGCAACCCTTTCATCCACGCCTTCAACCTTCCCACACGCGTACTCGATCCTGAGAACGAGGGCTGCAGTGCAGGAGTAGCAAGGGATCTGCCAGAAACTGGCGGCCGCACGCATCTTCCACGAATGCAACGTAAACCTTCGAAGTCGCTTACAGCTAGTAACGCTAGTGATAAGATGCATTCTCGAGGAAGCTGTCTCAAGTCTGATGCCGGATCTCCACTCAATCCAGCTTGGCTGACGAACAAAGGGTTCCTGCATCAGGCTGTGAAATCTGTCGTTGCAGATTGAACAGCTTAGGTTGCAAGGCGTTGCCAAGTCGCCAGCGTCGTTGCATCGGTAATCAGCCCGGTCTCTGCATATTCCTATGCTCAGCTGATGCATGCATTGCGGCCTCGCATCGTGAATACAGTTGTCTCAGTCCTTGATGATTGCTAAGTCGCCGGTGTCAATCGACAGCGTGGTCAGTGCAGCTAGCCTTTGCAGTTGCATGCTGTCTCGAAAAAGTCATCGTGTTTCCTGGTGCAGCTGAGCATCTGGGACAGGCCAGTTTCAGCGACAGAACGAAGCGAAGTCCTGCCGACAACCGATCCGCTAAATCAAGGTTGCTGGTCTGCCTGCAAAGGAAACTAGGGTTGTGCCGGCTTGTGACCTGTGCGGGATCTAGGCCGCTCGGCTTGGGAGGAGATCCGGCAGAATCCCTCAAGCCCCTGAAAGCGCTATGGCCCGTTGTCAAGCCAGTGCTTGTCGCCTTGATTCAAATTTCGGTGTGCCTGGCCTCATACGGTAGCTGTTTTGGCAGGTTGAATAGGCCTTTTGCCTGGGAAAGTTCACTTCAGCTTCTGCCCTCGAACTCTCAAGCAAGCTCAAACTCTCTCATCCATTTCCTTTCTTCAGCCCTCACGTGTGCCTCAAAGGGAAGCTATGTCCTCGAGCATCAGGTCAGGATTTCCATAATGTGGAAAAGAAAGCCCACTTCTCAGGAGCCGGGGCTGCAAGAAGTGTGGGAAGATTCACGACGACTCAGACAGGCTTGAGCAAATTGGACAGGTCAATGCTTCGAGCCCTGTTATAGAAGTTCAAAAAAACGCAACGAACCACGTCTCATAGGGTCCGTCTGGGAAGGTCTGAAGCAGCAACAGGGCAGGCGATCTTTTAAGGCTCGTCCTCTTGCGTGCGGGTGTTTGACGTCTCGGCCGCGAGTTAACCACATAAGCTGCCCCTGGTCCCATTTGCAACGGGTTCTGGCTCTTGCTTTCTGCACTCAAAAGGTTGAGTCAAAGGTTGAGTGAAACATGCACAACACTTCATGAGCCATGACGGAAAAACTTCTTCAAATCAAGGAATCAAAACCAACGCTATCCAGCTCGTCTGCAGCCTGTCAGCTTCGGTACAACAGTCCTCGATCCGGTTTGTGCTCTGACCGATCCGGTGAAGGCCTTCGACTCCAGTCAAAAAGAGCTTCGCATGCATGCTTCGCAAGGCCGAAGCGGACGCCTGGAACTCGCTATGGTGCCTTAGCGAAGGCGCTCGACAGGACAGGACGTCACAGCTCAAGGTCTCGTCACTGAGCCATGTACGTGAGAATAAGGATGCTGAACGCGACCTTACCAAGTACAACTTTTCAAGCGCCGCATACACTGCGAATGCTTTACGGAATCTCACAGAAAGCCAAAGATGTTTCTAGTTGCGTTTTCTCGGTTTCTAGGGCGTTTTGCAGAGCTTGAAGAGATTACTCCAGCAGCTTCGGCGGTTTAAGGCTGGTTTTAGGGTGCGTGTTGGGCTGTTCGGGTTTGGGCTTTTCACACTTGAGAACCCGTGGGGGTGAACTTTAAAGTCTAAGTATTTTGGGGTTGTGCTACGGCACAGGCCAGGCCGAGTCTGCCAGTGCCAAGCAGCGGTGCAAGACAAAGAACGAGTGAGACAAAGACTCCCCAAGCCATAAACCAACAGCCTAAGCAACATTACAAAACCCCGGAAAATACCCGAAAGATATCAAACATGTAGCAGAACACCTCCCTATCCACACTATTTGAGTTTGCGTGGTTGCTTCGGAAGGCTCCGGACATATAGGATGTTGGGACACGGTCAAGCGATTCAATGATGTATGTCTCGTGTCCCCTACACATCCTGTGACACCCCTGGCCCCTAGAGGCCGCCCCCTAAACCCAGACCGGGGCAGCGCCCTATGCATCACAGAACAGAGGCTATGCACAGCCTTATTCCAAACACGTTGAGGCAGCCTCTTCGGCATCCTAGTGTTCCCTTCTGCTTGCAGGGATGGAAGACTTTCAGCACATACTGGAATGCACGCTGAGAGGAAGATCATGCATCATGCCTCGTGCCTCCGACGTGTCAACGAAACCCCCCTCGCAAACGAAATCGAACAGGAATTGGCCAGCTGGGTCATCCCCAGCGTGGCAAAGACGACAGAAGCAGTTTCTCCCAGAAAGTCGGGCACCGCTCCCAGCTGTGCAGAGGCCCTCGCACAAGCCAGCCGCAGCGCCCGCTTCGCCATGCGGTGGCTGCAGCCTGGCCAGAAGGCCTTCAACGAACTAAGCGCCATCTCAAGTCTGGCACTAGCTGAATGCCCGAATGGCCCATACCGTGCCGTCGTAGTCATGATGGACTGTCCTTGTGCGGTCTACCGCACTACCATTTACCTCTTGAACCTCTGCGAAACATTATCAGCCACCGAACGCAGAAAGGCTCCTCGCACAGTCCACGGTCAGCAGCAGACATGAAAGCCGCGCTCTGCATTGGGCGACAGTTGGCCGTAGCTTTCGAGTGAAACTTGAGTGTCCATGCAGAGCTAGGCCGCTAGGCTAGGCTTCATACTTCTTTTGTGAAACCTAAGGCCGGACTCGGACGGGACACATTGCCGCTTTCGTCCCGAACAGGCATGCCTTGACAAACTCCATCAGCTCCGATCGAGCCTGCCACTGCAGGCATTCCTTGGAACGTCGCGATCGGGGCAGGAGCCCCTGCGGGAGCGCCCCCTTGAGCGGCGCCGGAAGCAATCCCCGTGACCGTGCCCATGGGCAGATCCTCCACCGGAACTCCCACAAGTTGAGCGCTATCTCGTTCTGGGGGGCTCTCTGCCTGCGACCTTGCTTCTAAGAGCAGTGGTATGTTTCGTTTCGCGGACATTGCGGCAGCAACCGCACCCACCACCCACACCAGCCACATCACCGTGGACACCAAGTGCCACACTGCCTCGACATGACTGTCGGTCAAGCCATTATCTGTCGTGAGGGTTGGCTGGGCCACTGCCGCCTCCCCGTCTCCCATGCAAGCAGCAGGTTGTTGCCTGTAGGCTATCGCTTCCAGCACTGCTGCAATAAACCTGGCAACGACACAAACCATGTTGCGCCAATTATGCGAAACAGAGCTGACTGAAGGCAAGCGGCGTCCAAGCCACGAGGATGTGGCCATATCGAGAAACGCCTACCAGCTGTGCTTCCTTCAGTGGTGCACCCTCGCCGCTGGTAACAACGCCACCATGCAGTAGAACACCCCAACCAGCGAATATCGCTGACACGATGAAACTCAAGGCCTGCGCCAAGGCCACAAGCTGGCTCAGGACAGCTCGACTGACCCACACAACACTCGTGGGAAACTCGGGCACTGACCAGGATATTGTGCCAAGAATACCCATTTTGCTCGTAGCAGAGTGTCTCCGCTGAAAGGACACTGGCAGACATTCCCGACAAGACGAAAATCAGCATGAAGATGGCATCAAAGACAAGGCATACGGCGCCTCAAGTCCAGGCACCGTACTCAAACAAATCAATGCTGACTTGACTGATCCAAGCCACACAGGACTCGAAATCGCTCCAATGGGGGCCGCTGATGCAGACATAAAACCATCCGTGCCACTTCACTAAGCTAGGTTACAACAGACATCCCCATATAGATCTGAGCCACTGTGAGGCGAAGCACACATGCGAGAGAAACTGCAAGCAATCCCGTCTCAGTTCGTTGGAAGATTCTCGAAGACTTTTTGGGCTAAAGCTATCTGCATCGTTGGCACCTCATGTCTTTGACATGTGCCTTCGCAGCCATGCAGTGGCATGTCTCCATTATTCTTCTATCTATACATCAACAAAGCCTCTTGAAACCTCCAAACCGCTAGCAGTCACACTCGATGGATTGCCATTTCCTGGGTCAATAGGCGGATTGCCATGCACGTTGTTGTCGCTTCGTCGCGCATGTCTCGAACCCTCAGGCATCGACAGAAGTTGTCGTGGAAAGAATCCCGCCTGGATATGTCCGAAACACACAGAGCTTGAGTGGCGCTGTCTGAACTGAAGGAGCCTCCGGCAAAGTCCTCGGAACCGCCGCCGTTGCTAGGAAGGTCATCGTCGCGCATACAATGAGCTTCGTCATCCATCCCACGCGCTTCTTCCGGGACTTCTCCCGCGTCCAGGAAAGCCATGCGAGGCGGAAGGCACAACGGAATGTTGTGTGCTTTCGCCCACGCTTCGTCCTGCAAAGAGTGTCTACCAATCCTCACAGTCGGCATGCATTCTGGCCTTGCTGCCACAGCAACTTCGGCGAAGGCGTGCCGCGCATGGTCTTGATAGCAGTGCTCCCAAGTCGAAAACTGCGCCCTCACCCGCCCCTTTCTAGTTTCTTTGCCACTAGCAACTCGGGGACTCCAGGCGAGGGTTGTGGCGATGCTGCAGTACGTGCAACATCGTCCAAGGGAAAGTCAATCATTGGCCTAGCTGTCTGGCTGTTCCACCTGACTTGCGCGATTCCAATTTCCAGCCCGTTGCAGCCAGTTCCAAGAGGCAAAGCGCAGTCGATCGGGTTTTGCTGGTGAGGGGGGCAGGCATCCTTTTCATGTAGCACACGACACCTACTCAACGCACTCACAAGGCTCACCTGGTATCACTCAGTATTTCAAAATGCTTCATTATTTAGATGTCTTTAGATGGGTGACTTACAGCTTTTGGGGGGCACTGTTACCTGGATCCTTAATGTATCTACGCATTCTAGAAGTGCGGCTGGTGCTTCTGGTGTCACAAGCACCTAGCCGCCGGACCCTTGAAATGATCGAAGTGTTGGGGAGGTGCTCGGGAAGCATAAACTAGACCAATCAGACTCCCTACACGTCAGCAATCTTCAGCAATGTTTCCATGATTTTCCATGATCTGCAGTTGTTAAGCGTGTTGATGCAAAACTGATGTGAGTACCTGCCCAGGCTAACGTGAGAGAGATGTGTGTATGCGAGATTATGCGAGTGTTGCTTGAGTTGTGGCAGTGATGTCCCCCCCAACACACAGTGCACACGTTTGTCCTCCTTGCACGCACTCGCTGGTCCCCCCCACACACACTTGGCTTGATGCACTCGCCGTCCTGCACGCATACACACGCCGTCATGCGCACCCTTCCCCCAACAGTTCTGTCATGTAGATCCGCATGTGAAGTCGCTGGCTAAGGGCAGTTTTTCAGTACGCAGGCGCACCCCGGGGCTGCGGCTGGGGTGTAAGACCTGCGAGCCGGGGGGCGCACTAAGGCACTCAGAGTTGTGCTATCGTGTTGTGGCTAAGCTCTTTGATCGTCTCGCTGATGGGTCAGCGCAACTTGGACGGCAACATGACTTGCTACTGAGGGCAGTTGTGGTAAGCGTTGGCGCACCCCGGGGCTGCGGCTGGGGGTGTAAGACCTGCGAGCCGGGGGGCGCACTGAGGCACTTAGAGTTGTGCCGTCGTGTCGTGACTAAGCTCTTTGATTGTCTAGTCTAGCTGATGTGTCAGCGCAACTTGGACAGCAACATGTTCTTGCTGTTTGCTGGCTTACTGCGACACTCGCGAGATCTGCATACCCTGAGGCCGGTGCTTAACGTACGAGGTTTTGCGGGGTCGTGAGCTCCCTTAGGTACGCCGAATGTCTTGGATGCCCATTGCGTCCTGTTGTTGCTGACAGCAACTCCGTGGCTTCCTTCTGGCAGTGCCTGTGTGACGTGTTCCTTTTTACTGTCAGGTGCCAAGGTCAGTGCTTGCTTGTATATCATTTTGGTAGCTCGGCACTTCTCCTCGCTTCCACTCGCTTGGGAAAATCCATTGGGGGCGGAAGGCGGGTAGGCGCTGTTTGGGTGCGCAGTGGGGAGGAACATACTTCTTGTAGGCGTGACGACCCTGCTTGAAGTCCCTGTTGAAACCCAGGTGGCTCACCTACACTGCGCTCACTTGTTCTTTTGCCTCTGGTGATGTTGTTTGTTGTGTTTTCCCTTGATGATGCCTGTCCGCTTCAGGTTGGTTGCTAAGGAATGCTGGCTTTTTGCATTGCAGCAATTTATGAACGAGCTGGGGGCCTGCAATTCCTCGTTGTCCCCTGTGTGTCACTGAGCATGGATGAGCAATCTCAGTACACCATGATGGCCATGGGCCTCCTGCAACAGCAGCTGCTACAGAATGCTTTTTCAGCCATCTCGCAACCAAATGCCTTTCATGAGCAGTTGGCTACACTTGGATCGTGGTATACAAATGCACCACATGGGTCTATGATGCCACCTTCCTCGATCGCACCATGCGGTACCATCCCTGACTCTGGATATACTTTGGCATCAGGAGGCCCGCATCTCAGCGCGCCGCCCCCGCCGCCACCCGACACCTTTGTCAAAAAGGACGGTGAGCATGACACCTTTGTCAAAAAGGACGGTGAGCATGATAACACCCCATCCAGGATTGAATGCAGATTTGGTCGTCGCTGCACTCGGAAAGATTGCTGGTTCTTGCATCCTAGAGGCAGGCTCATGGACAGTTCCCCCCAGCAGTCACGCAGTCGAGAGCGCTCTCGCTCACCGAAATGCAGCCGTGATTCCAACATGCGCAGCCTCTCCAATCCTAGGCCTCCTACTCGCAGGTGTTTGGATGGGAGCCTGAATGCGGCTTGGGCATCGGATGACTCCCCGCTACCAGGACCTGAGGATGAGGTATCGAAGCCTTCCGCTGACACGGCGCAGAAGCCTCATGATCTTCTTCGCGACACACCTGTTCCATGGCCAAGAGTTATTTCATCCTCTGGCAGGTTGAAGGATGTGAAAACTGATGGTCATGGTTGGGCCCTGCACTTCTTGAACCCTAATTTCCCGCGCATGGCGGTTACACTGGATGATTTGCAGGCCGTTATCCTCTTCATGAAAAAGCAAGGTCTTGTAACATGCGAGAAGCCCCAGCTTGCGTCGCCAGGGGTCCTCCAGGTCAAGTTCGGCAAAGGTGCTGGCAATCTGCAGGTTTATCCAGGCTCCACTGGACGCAGTAGCGGCAATGCTCGAATCAACTCCTCCAAACAGGAGCAAGTGAGGTCCATTAGATCCGCCTTGCTACGTTCGCAGTGGTTTCATGATGCTGGGGCCGGGCGTGTGTCACCATTGGATGTTTCATTACAGGTCACCCAAACTCTCGACGGCAAGTTGTTGTTGCCAGCGATCACGCCTTCCTCCCGCATTGTGGACCTCAAGACTGTCCTGAAAATGGTTGCCAAGAAGCTTGGTGAGCTGGGCAAAGCCGCTATCAAGGACTATTTGCAGGAATGTGGATTGCATGATGGCCACGAAGTTTGGCCACACTTGGATGCAGCTTTTGTTTCCAACAAGGGGCGTGGCAAACGCAAGACTCAGTGACTAGTCTCTTCGGTCGCATCATCCCGAACTCATGGGATGACAATCTCGTTTTGCAACTGTTCCTGCCTTACGCACAGGAATGGCCAATTAAATGAGGGAAAGATCATTGATCTCCTTGCCTTCTTTCGAGACCAGGATTGCCATGCGATGTTCATGGCGGAAACTGGAGTTACAGCCGTCACCCATATCTCGCCACAATCTGGCGTTGAATTCGATTTTGTTAGGTGCGCTCGTGCACTGCCAGGCTATGGCGTGGGGGCTATATTTGATGAACAAATCCGTGGCCGTTGGTCGCGGTTGGACGTATCGGATGGCCCCTGCAATTTTGGTGCTTGGTTAATCGCAGGCAACAGACCTGTGCTTGTTGGGGTGATGTACGCCCCGCAACCTGGACATGGGTATGAAGCTCGTGAGAATTATTTCCGTTTGGCCCACGCGTGCTGGGAGCGACTGGTGAGGAGTTATCATACAGCTTTGCCCATCCTGGTGGGGGACATGAATCTCCCAACATTCTTGCTCTCCGATTCTGCTGCTTCGGTTCATGCTTCTGGCGATGATCGGCTGAATCTTTTGTTCAGTCAGCACTTTGCCAGTGATGGATGCCTTCTCAATGCACGCCCGCCACACCTAGCCACGCATATCAAAGGCAATATCCTTGACCTTGCCATTGCCTACACATCCTCAAGTCAGGATTGGTCATTCCGTGTCATCCACGAATTACGTGTTGCGGGGAGTGATCATTTCCCACTCGTTGTTGGCATTCCTGGCTTGGCAATTCGTGGTGCTGGTTGCACCAGGGATCCCAAATGGTGCTCCTTCAAGGACTTCCCGATCCAGCAATTCATAGATGAGGTAACACCGCTGTTGCAATCTTTGCACTCGTGGTTATCAACGCACTTGTGGCCACCACCTTCTGACCCCGCAGAGTTACGTGATGTTCTACTTCAGGGTGCTGCTGTTCTGAGTGCTCTCCTCTTAGGTGTGCTGTTCCAGTCAAACTCCCCGTATGGTCGCTTCTCCATGAAACCGGATGGGGGCAAGAAGCGTCGGCTTAAGCTATCTGCTAAACTGCGCTTGGCCATCCAGAGAATGCGCGAGAGTCGAGGTACAGCGTCTTACGGGCCATTGCAGCGGACTGTCAATCGTGCTCTTAAGGCCCACCGTCTCAAGCGCTACACAAGCTTGACCGGTCAACCTCATGATTGCTCCAGATTTGCACCCAATAAAAAGACGTTCGACTGGATTCGTGATGAGATCAACCCGGACGCCACTGCTTCCCACATGATTACCGTCGACAATGAGTTATTGGGTGATCAGGTTGCTGCTGATATTTGGGTTGAATTCCTAAGGTCACAAACCTCCTGGGATGGACAGCTGTCGCCGGAGGTTCTGCTGCAGTTATACCAAGGCCACCTTGAGGAACGTCCTTGTGAGGATCCTCCCAGGGAAACTGCACGTAGTAGATACCGTGATGCTCGGCAGTGGTTGAGGGAGTTACCTGTTGAAGACCGTGCTGAGAGCCTCATACAGTGGACTGAGTTCTGTGACTCCTTGGTTGGCCTTAATGCCTCGGCGGCGCCGCCGCCCACTGAAGCTGTGCCTGTCTCCATCTTGAAGCCACCCTGTGAACCGCTTCGTGCTTGCTTGATTGGGTTGTTGAACCTTGCCATTCTGTGTGACTTTCTGCCCCCGGCTTGGTGCGTTGTGGTCATCGTTCCTTTGCTCAAACCTGGTAAGCCAAAGAATCGCATTGAGTCACACAGACCGATTTCCTTGATGCCTTTGGCCCTCAAGCTTCTGGACCGCATCATGTTCCACCGTGTTTGGCCCGCTATACGCTCACAAGCGCTTCCTTGGCAGCTAGGTGGGAGCAAGGGCCCTGATCTGGCCATCGCGTACATGGGTGACATGCTGAGGTTAAGGGCTAAGCGCCTCATCGACTGCGTGGTGGTTTTGTTGGATGGCCAATCTGCTTACTGCAGGCCCCCTCCTCTTGCCGTGGTATCTTGCTTACGCAGGCTGAAGCAGCTGAGAAGTGACGACATTCGTATCATTCACCTGGTGCTTGGCAGTATCTGCTCCAAACCTGTTGTTTTGGGGCGTGTTCGTGCTGCACACAAACATGATGTAGGCCTCCCTCAAGGAGGAGCTCTATCCACTGCCTTGTTTGTCGCCTTGACATTGCTACTCTATGATGGGCTCTGCGATGCTGATTGTGCTTGTCATGTCAAGGTGGATGACATTATAGTTCCCATGGTGGCATCAGGGTTTGTGGACGACATGGCCATCTTCACGGGTGACCTGCCCGCTGCTCAGCGAGCCTTGGATACAGCTTGTGATTGGGCGAATCACATCCGCATGATCTTCAACCTTGGACCTGACAAATCGGCACAGCTGGATTTGCCACCATCCGCCAACCATCTTTCAAGTGACCTTTTCCTGTATGGCAAACCTTTGCCCCGCACCTCCTCCTACAGATACTTGGGTGCCCTCTTTACGGCTACCGGTTCCGTGGCAGCAGCCTTGAAAGACATGGGTGAGAAGATCCTTCGTAAAACTGGTATCTTGGTGGGATGGGGACGGGTGAACCAGGTCCGACTGGCCCATCTTGTTCGCCTGTGGCTCCTCTATGTGGCCCATTGTGTGGTGGCTGGTTGCTGCTGTGCCGCTTACCGCTACCCAGGCTTCCTGGTTGGACCTGCTCCAGCGCAAAGCAGGCCGTCTGCTACTTGGTCATCACAAGCGCTCACCTCGTCTTTCATCGCTTGCCTGTTTGGGGTGGGTGCCTTGGTCATGCCTGCTAGGGGCTAACCGCCTCGGGCTTTGGGGTCGCATGATGTATGACGATGGCAACCTCATGCAGCAAATCTTTGCGCTGGCCCGCACTGTAGAAGGCACTTGGGCTCACCAGGTCAGCGTTGACATCCAGAACGTCTTCGCGCTTAACCAGCCATCGGATCCCACCACGTTTTGGGGTGACCTCAAGCGATATCGTCAAACATGCATGGAGCTAGGTTGGCGTGAAGTTGTGGATGGCTGTGCTGGACACTCTCGCCTCACTCACTTTCCGGTGCAGCTTGCTGAGCGTTCTGACTCCAAGAAGGGCATCTCTGATCTGTTCACATGCATTGGTTTATCTCTGGATTGTTCCATCGTCGTGCTTCGTCTATTCTGTGGTGGACAGGGGTTACGGGCAGGTGACACCTGTGACGATTCGCCAACCTCGCGTGGCAACTGTTGCTTATTCTGCTTAAAGCATGGCAGTCTGGCTTCCGATACTTTGCGCCACTTCCTCTGTGATTGCCCCCTATCCACGGTGACAGACTCGGAATCCACGGATGACCTGACTGATCTTTTGCTTCATCCTGATGCCTGGCTCACGGCAACAGCATCGCGGAAGAGAGCGGCGATGAGACTGATAAGCCGTAAGTGGCAGCACCGTCGTGCATGACTGAGAGATATGAAGCTGTTAGGGCCCAAGAAGATTGAATCCTTTCTTGAGAGCCTTTGGTAGCCGTTCTTTCTCATGTCATTCGCGCTGCTGAGCTTGAAATTTTTGTCGTTTGTGCGCGCACCTTAGCCTTTCAACATGCTGCCACATGGGGCCTACCGACGAGTGGGCATCTTGTGACGGTGAGTTGGGAGTGAAAGCCACTCCCCGAGTGCATCACGCTTCAGGCCAAACGAATAAAAAAAAGTTGTTGCTTGACAATTAACTTCTGCCTGAAGCAATCGGCATGCAGGTCCGCAGACTGTCCGCAGAATCTCACCCACCCCGGAGCAACCTATTCCTCCAAGAAACAACCCAGAGTGTATGAAACGCAAGTAGCGCACCAGTGTACCGCAGCTGGGCTAATCCAGCATCTACGTCTGGTATGACTCATTTGTGGTCCTCGAAGCTTTGCGATTGGAAAGAGTCCTTCTCGTCGATCGACATATCCTTCCTGCGTAGCAGGTGGGTTCTGGCCCAGCTATTACTAGCGAGGCCCCGCCTCCGAGGAGTGTAGCTGGGTGGGATTTGTACATGAGATTTCAATAGAGTGAAGAGACCTCAAATGCAGCAGATTGAACTTCAGCACGAACTGCAGAATGCTGAATCCAAGCGATTTGCCTTGGAGCCTTGCTCTGATTGAAATCTGCAATCATTTGGTCCATCGGCAGGTCATTCGGCTCATCTGACGTGACCCCCACGCGAGAGTCAAGCCACAGCATCTTGCACTGCGCCTTCTCTACACAAATATGATCTTAGACAACCCATCGATGTCAGCGCACAGAATCATCTGGCGCTGAGTGCGTTTGCTTGCTGTTGCTGTCAACCTTACGGGCCCTTGGCAAACATCAGGCAGCACTGCAACGTTCAGCTTCGGAACCCCCTGGTGCGTTGCGAATCATCTCGCCGGGAGGTGCAATATTATTTCGCTCGTTGGTTGTCAACTGCAATTGTGCAGTCAGGCCCGGATTTGCGACTGTGCCTATGACACTGCCCGCCCAGACTGAAATTGTACATCTCTGACAAGGAGTGAGGTGGGAAGGGGGTGCATGGGTCGGGTCAAGCCTTCGAGTCTCCTCACTGTTTCAACCGTTTCAAGTCTGCACGAGTCGAGCTGAGCCTGCATTGTAAAACAAGCATTCTTAAGCTCGAAACGTGGAGCAGGAAATGCTCTAGGCAATAAGGCAAGGTGCACTTTGTGCACACAGCACATGAACAGAGGGTGCATAACGGAGCACCTACTAGAATGCCAGCTCCCTACAAGGCAGTCGCGAGTAGGAAGGTTTCAAGCGTGTTTCGGCGCTCGCAGTCGGACGGACCAGGCGAGACACATAGTGCTTAGCAATGACGTGCCTTTTTTCCCTCCTACTTGGCAAGGACGAGGCCCGCATTGCAGGGTACTTGGTTGAACAGAGAAAGTTGGCTGAAGCATTGAGCCCACTCGGAATGCATCACAGGCTTCGAACTCTTAGCCACTGACTGGCTAAAAGCTCAAAGGACTACGACTCGTCTTGAGGCAATTCATCCAGCCCATGTGTCGAACACTAGCCGGAAGCTTCGGAAGCCTTACTTCGGTTTCAATGCAAGGCTTATTCCTCCAAGCACGTCTTCAAGGTTTCACGGGTTGTCAGCGAAATGCCGGGAGTTAGCAGGCTGATCGGCCCAAATGCACGTAATGAAGTACAGGTCCAGTAGCATCACTTTTCCGTCTTGCAGTTGGTTTGAGGGTTTGGGGCTGGGAACCTGCTTTCTTCGACTTGCTCATGTTCTCGACATTTCTCGACGGTATCTCGAAGCCTTTCGACAGCCTGCACCTTCTGGCGAGGTTTCTGGGTCAAGTCTCAGAGGGCTTCACGTAGCACCGATACTTGTTGCGGGTGCTTGCAGCTCACGGCCGGCATCATGTTCGAAAAAGGCACCCACTGCCAGGGAGACATGACTCTGCTCTGACAAAGCCCAAGTACAAATGGCACGGCCTCCGAATGGGGACTCCAGTTGCAATGCAGTGAAGTGGATGCACCACCTCAGTCGATCACATCGAACATGCTGCGAGATGTTTCGTCATGAGTCTGCCGTTTTCTCTTGCTGATGCCGCGCGGTTCTTGAACGTGATGCGAAGCCCCGTGAAGACGTCTAAGACTTCTGCAGAAACAAAGTCACCTCGCAACTAATTGGTGGTCAATTGCCAGGAGGTTCAGAAACAAGCCATCTTCTCCCACATGCTGCCCAAGCTGCGGCGAACGACACCCCTGCGCCATTCAACGGCAGAAGCAGCATGCTGGAGAGCAGTGGCCTCAGAGCAAGGCAATGGCTGCGGCAGATCTGGGCCCCTTCCTACGCTGCTGATGCTCTCGACGCATACATAAAGAAGTCGAGGTGGCATCAGGCTCCAGTGGATGATCAGGACAACAATGCTTATCTGAGCAGCAGGACTTTTACCAGAGCTGCCCTTTGCAAGCTTTAACGACGAGACTTCCTGCCTGATGATATGGAAAAGGAAACGGAAAGTCCGCAATCTTGCGCGCATTCTGCAAGTTCACGATTCCGCGAGACATCTCCTGCAATCTCTCTCTATGCAGACTGCAATGGCGGGTGTGAATATGTTGTTTTAAATCGCGCCTGGAACACCCGAGAAATAACAGGAGGAGGGACAGGCAAAATACCGTCGGCCATTCGGAGAACCTCGGGTCATGTCACAGCTACTTTCTGCGCAGCACTGACGGAAGTCTGCACAGCAACAAATACTTTCTTCCAGTTTAGGCGCAACTGACCTTTGGATCCATTGCTGAATGACTTCCTCCCTGTCCTCGATGCCCTGCAAGTACCTGATGCTTCAGGAGGTGTCAGAATATTTGGTCCTCTTGATGCAAACGTCTGTGCCAGCACTGAGCCTCTGACTTCAGGCTGGCCTGAACCCAGGTTCATTGATGGGTTGGCAGACACACACACACACACACAGAGACACACAAAGTCACTGCGGCAGCTAAGGGCAAAAGCGAGCGCGCTGCTTTCTTTTCAAGTTTCGGCGTAGGAATTCACGAACACTGCATGCAACCATGCACAAGTGCAGGTTGTTTCAAGGCTTTGTTGGACGGCTAGCTTGTAGCATTGTTGCCAGGTTGCGATAGCATGGTACGATATACAAAATATGCGTTTCGGCTGCATGGAGCTCCGTTAGTTTGATCCTTCCCCGAATGTGCTCCATGCAGCCAAATTTGGCAATCCACTGTTCTCGTTTGCCCCACCTCACCCCAGCCGCCAAAGACTCAGACAGGATAGGGGGTGGGACCACCACCTGCACCCCCGCAACGCCCTAAGCCCTAAGGCTGCTTTCAAGGCTACTGACTGGAGGCTTCGTGATGTGTTGTGTGGAATTCCATATGCATGTACTTTTGCTCATGTACGTATGATGGGAACTGCTTCTACTCCTGGCGAATGACAGGATTTAGAATATCGGTCATAAGGCTTTGGCAGTGTTGCCCAAACAATGCGATACACACGATAGGATGAGAACGCTGCTGATAAACAGTACGTGAATGGCTTAGAGTCAGAGTTCGTGCAGAGCGCCTTTCTCTGAGACCTTCGCCGCTCCCCGCTGTGTTTCTCTCGCGGTGAACAGTTTAGCCTCGTGCCCCCCCATCATTTACGCACGGCGAACCGGGTGCACGTCCTCCTCAACGCGTTCCATGGGGGGGAAAGCCTTTGGGACATGTCTCTGAACCACGCCAGTACCTGGAGGGAGGCATGTGGGTCGTGTCTCTGAATCCTGGCGGTACATGGGGGAAGCTTGTTGGGTCCCGGTTGGTTCCTCCCGCTCGAAGTCTCCAAAGTTCTGGCAGCGCCGCATCCGCCTCCTCGGAGCTTTTACACAGGTATGTACACTCACACACACACACACACACACACACACACACACACATCACTCACCTTTTACACATGCCAGCATACACTACACTTGTTTGTTCTGCAGGCAGCAACAGAGCAGGCGGACATGCCACAATGCGCAACATCTGGCAGCATGACCCGCAGCTGCCTTCTCCAAGCCGCACGGGTTAAGGATGCTGAAAGCACGATCCGACGGAGAGACTTGCCTGGCTGTCGGGCACGGATCGTCTTGCACGAAGTCTCTCGCACCAAGTGACTGCCAATTAATCAAGTCAGCCAAGCTGTAGCGCACAGCAGTACAAGAGCGACATCAAGCGAGCTAGAAGATGATGAAACTCTTCCACCTCCGTTGCGGGAGACGATGTCACGCGAGAAATGTTCGGATGCCATGCCTTGGCTTGCAGCTCGACCTTGCCAGAACCTGGAAGGAGGTCAAGAGAGCTCGGATGCGCCCCATGTAAGCCGAGGAAGGTGCTGAAAGCGATCAGGCTGCTGTATGCGTTAAACCTTGGAGCGTACCCCAGTCACAACTCGGTCATGCCTGGGGGTGAGCTTTCACGTGCTTGCAATCCAGCAACCACTCTCCGCGTGTCTTTTGCAGCAGAGTTCCACCCTCCCACCACCGATCATACGCAATTTGAAGGCGTGCAGTAAGAATGAAGATCCTGAGTGGAAATGGCCAGCATGTGCCCGAAGACACCGACACCCACCGGTCCTCCACGCAACTGGCAAATAAGCTTCTGGCATGACAGCCGTAAATGTTGCCGCGAGGAGACTGGGCAGGCAGACTTCTAGCATTCACAGCAACTCACATGGGCAAGGAAGTGGAAGCCGAGGCGTCAAGGACTGAGCAGTCAGCACGACCGAATCTGTAATCTCAGCATCTCGTGGGCTAGCACCTTCTGCAGCTAGCAGAAGCGACACCTGACAGATCCCTGGGCAAAATGAAGTCATGTCTGCGACGAGGGTCGCCCTGAGAACAACACCCCATAGGTAAGTACTGCATTCCTCGGCTCGTGAGGCAGGGCTTTGCGAGAAGGCCAACCTTGCAAAGCCTGGGCCTATACGAATTGAGAGCTCATTATTTTCTCAACCTGGCATCGGCAGAGCCATGGCCAATGCCCGCGGAAGGACTGAGGCAGACAGACCCAGCAAAAGGGAAAAACCCCACCTCAGTCAATTTAGAGACGTCAGCAGAAGAGAATTCGCTGAAGCATTTGCCTCGGGCACCCTACTTGCCACTTTCGTAGTATCTCATCTCACTCACAGCCTGGTCAATTGCAACGGATGGTGCCAATGGTGCGATGCCATCGCATCTTCGGTCGTCGGTCTCAAGGCCGAGACTGAAGAAGCATCGGCCGGCAGTGCAACTGCAGCTGACGTCATGAGCATCTTTATGTGGAGAGTTTGCAAGCAAATTGCAGCCTTCCCGTGGGTCAGAAGCTCACGAATCCTGCCATGCCAATCGCATCATGGCGTCATGGCGTCATTCTGGAAGCTTCGATCACATTGTATTTACGTTGAGCTGCCTGAACTACCAATCTGTTGTCTGACTCTTGTTCGTGGCTGTGCAGCTATGCAATGCCCAAAGCTCGCCTGACCGTTTCTAGACTCACCGTACCCTGAACCCTCTGACTGAACCTTTGCAGGTCATGTCAACACAACCAGAGGCACACATGCTTCGTGGCAGTCGCCCGCATGAGGATGCACACGGCAGCCTTTGTGTAACCTCACTGCCGAAGCCTAGAAATTCCTGGTATTCCGCAGGGTACCTCTCTCGCGTAGGCCATGTATTCATCCCCAAAGAATTGTAGCAGCATCTCCTCTTCGTGCGGAATCCTGCCCGCGAAGAAGCGGAAGGAGACCCATGCGTAGCAGAAGATGCAGACAGGGTTGATCAGAAGCATCTGGGTGGAAACGCTCCACAGAAACCATCCAACGTATCCAGGATGCCTGCACCAGCCATACACCTGGTTTCCGGCCCTTCCCCCACATCATATCATGGACAGAAGGACTGCGAGCACTTGGCTCTTCTCTAGACAAGCCGAACAGCTCTTCTTCGAAAACCTAAAGGAGCACAACCAAAGCCAAAAACTTGTAGGCGGACATTGTGCAGATCAAGATGCTCCATGCTGCACAAGTCTGTGGGATGGATCCTTGTAGTGGGCGACAAGGTGAGTGAAGTTTGATCTCGCAGTGAAGAGTGCAGCCTTGATCTGAATAGCCACATGAAATAGGCAACTTGTGAACACATGAACTTAAACGAACTCAGAACCTCATCTTGGTGCTCGCTATCAGGGCCACGTGCCGGGAGCTTCGTTTTTGCGTGTTTGGGAGTGGGCAGAGAACCCGACAAAAACCCAGCAGCAAGGGACCTGAAGAACTCCAGTTTCTAACTGCGGGGCTTATTCCGAGGAGCACGCTACAGAAAGGACTCTGCGAATTAGGTGTGAAATGCTCCTGGTCATTGCTCTTGCTTGCTCCTGCAAACAGGCTGTGATGTCAGCTTTACTTCTGGCTGTCCATGTCGTTGGCTCTTGTTTCAGGACCGAACCACCTACGACATGTGGTGATGTGTGGGCTCGAGAAGTCCAAGGCACTGTCCTCAACGACCAGCCAGCAAGGACAAGCCCTGCACCCAGCGCGGTCAAGCCTCCCACGATGAAGCCTTCTGGCAGTGCACAAGACCTCTTTGGATCGGCATTGGAGTCCCCGGAAGCCCCGGCCCTGGCCCACCGCCCGGCACGATCTGTACAAGGCGAGCCCACGCGACTCGAGGCGATGCGCGGTCTTCCTATAGTGAGCTCCAGAAGCGGCACGCAGAAGGTCAGAATGATCACGATAGCACGCAGATGCATTGATGAAACTGTGGGGTCTGAACGCTCATCTGATGCTCTCGGGGGCACTGATACGAACCCACGCACCGGTTTCCCCTCATGTAGCAATGAAATCGCGTTCTGCTCCTTCTCCGTCCGCGCGTTAGGAAAATCTCGAAATCCTATAAACTCGCTCTGCTGTACTGGCAGAAGCCTTTGACGTCGTCCTGCCCTGTAGACTGCCGGCACACACAATCACAAGGAGGCGCTGAACGGCATGACTGCACCATACGACAGCATCGTCTGGCGACACACTCTCAGGCCTGGGAGGGCGATCCCCGATGCGCGCCACAGCCAGAATTCACACATTGCCGCAACGATGGCCACGCTGTAGCCAGCTGCAGGCACAGGCGCGAGGAGGAAGCAGCGGAACTCCTTGGCTGCATGGTCCTAAACACCTGCCGTGGCAGCCATGGCCCATCAATCGGACATGGACGAACTTTGGGTGTGCGAACTGGGTGCAATCGTCTTGCTGTGGCAAAGAACGGAGAAGGCGAACTCAGTTGCATGGAACAGAGTGACGGCCACAAAGAAGAGGGGCCTTCCACGCGCACGATTTGTGGTTCAACTCATCCTACTGGGTCGCTACACAGACGACGATCTCACGAAAAGCCACTGTCAAGCACAGTCGCATTCGCGGATCTGCCATCCTGAAGCTGGGATTAGGAGGGCCACGAAACAGCCAACTAATAGTAAAAGCTTCAGCACGGATAACAAGTGATGAGGATGACACAAACATAGCACAAGAAGCAAACTCCAACTCCACAAGAAAGCGCTCCTACCCCCCCCGCCACCACCACCACCACCACGACTGCTACTACTCATAACTGTTGTCACCCACATGGCACACCTCTGACAGCTCCGCAGGGACCTAACTGGTAAACCGGTACTACTCATTCTAATACTAATAGCAAGCATTACCTGTTTCCTCCTAGCTTTACCCCTCAAGGACCCAATCAGCTGGTGGAGCACCAAACATTGGTGCAGCTGCGGAGAGAGAAATGAGCATCAGAAATCTCGTGGCTGCTGCTTAGTATATTATGATTTGATCTTCAATAGTTGAACCAATAGACTTAGAATTTGATAGCCTCTCGTGCTACGCAAAACTTTTCGGAGAAATGCAGCCAGTGCTGTCTGGGGCGACCACATCCGTAGTTTCCATTGTCAACTCTACAAGCATTGTCCCGTAAAAACGAAATTTGTCGCATCTTCGTCTCCTGATGTAAGCTCATGTCCCATTTGGCCCCAAGCTCTTGATGGTAATTGCTAAATTCTTGGTGCCCCCAAGGGCGTCCGGCTTGGTGTTCACGGTTCGGCCCGGGATGCGCGGCCATGAGGGCGACTGCTTTCAGGTCGCGCTCTGTCTTTCCTGGGGTGCCCCAGGCTCTGTTGTGTGCCTCTGCGGCTTTGCTGGCAATGTTGGCCATGTCACCGAGCTGCTGGTATGCATGATCAGCTGTGTCCTCGCCTTGCTCTGCCCCTTTCTTGACGGCTTTCAGGAGGTCTTCACCGAGTTCTTCCGCTCGGCATGCCAAGTTTTTCTCCCTTGTGGACTTGTCCCCACACTCCCTGGCCCACGTTATGGAGTGAAAAAAGGCGTGTGCCCTCCATGAAGAGGGCTCACAGCTCTTGCATGTCCTCAAGAAGGTGCTCTGTTGGCACCCTGTGTGGGCCTGAGTTTTCTATGAGCTGCTGCATGCACTCAAGGACGACCTGGGCCAGTGCCCCTGCTGTCTGGTGCGGATTTGGTGGTGGCGTCCTGTCCTGTAGTTGGTGCCCGCAATGTCCAGCCAGGTTGAGGCTGCAGGCTGACGAGTGCTTGTTGAGCGTGGTCGCGGATGTCTCCATCTGTCGGTGGTTTGTAGCAGTTGGAGTAGGCGCCTCCTTGCTCTTGCTATGCCTTCTGGGGTGGTGACCGCTGCAGCTTGGCGCCTAAGCTCAAGCAGTCAACGCATGACGACGATGTCAACTAAGCTCCAGTAGAGAAGTCGACATTCGACCACTCAGTACAAAAACTAAGAAATCAATCGGGTGCCAGCCATGTGATTAGTTAGCCCATGGCCACAACTACGCAACAAGCACTCACTCAAGGCTCACTTCTCACACTCGGCTCGATGCTTCGGAAGATGGCTGGCAGAGTGCTGGAGAAAGCCTGGGCGCCCATTGTTCATGTGCGTGTGTCGGGCTCTGGCTCGGAGAGTAAGTCATGACCTTAGCATCCAATCATTGGCATCCGAAAAAACGAAAAGAGAGAATGTAGCATCCCGATCACACCGCCGATTTTGTAGTCGATCGTTCTATGCCCCGTCTATGCTCGAGATAATCGCCTCCTTCAGGCGTGAATCACATCATCGAGGTGAAAAACATGCTACCTCTGCACATCCTCGGTACTCGGGTTTTTGTACTGGCCGATATGAAACGTCAGCAACACCAGTCTAGTTCCCCGCCATGGCATCGTCGCGTGTGGCACATGTAGTGAGAACAAGCCTGAGGACAAGACAGCCTCCTGTGTCGGGCCTGCAGCAGGCAGAGAGCGCAGTGGCACCTTGATCATCCGCAACGAAGAGCTGTCCTCCCTGGAAGCTAGAGCACGGCAGCGCAAGATTCCAGAAACCCCTCAGATTCCGAGCATCCTTGTGAAGTTCGGCAGCTGTGTTCTGCGACAAAACACATGTCGTGAAAGTCAGGTCCTCATTCCAGGTGCTAGCGATCCCCGCCAAAGCCCGCGTGACCCAGGGATAGCGAAAGGAGTTTTGCATGACACCGGCCATGTTTCCGAAATTCCACGCGTACTACTACTACTACTACTACTACTACTACTACTACTACTACTACTACTACTACTACTACTACTACTACTACTACTACTACTACTACTACTACTACTACTACTACTACTACTACTAGCCGACAGCCTGCTCCTGTGACCCCCTTATCTGGGCCTACAGTGCCTACAACACCAAGAAGCTGAGAATTGTGAGCACTTTAGAGGAGCAGGCGGGCGACGACGACGACTACGGCAGGCGGTGGAGTCCTACTACTACTACTACTGCTACTACTACTACTACTACTACTACTACTACTACTGCTACTACTACTGTAGAGGGGCTGGCAGTGGAGTACTACGTTACTGTAGAGGAGCTACTGCTACTTTAGAGGGTAGGTGGGACGACTACCAAAGCCAAGCCAAGCCAGCCCAAGCCAACCCAAGCCAAACCATTTGAAAAGAGAACTCCTTTCACCATTGTGTCAAAGGAAAACCCAATCTAATAGTAAGACCCTCTCTAATAGGAAACCGTATCTAACATTAACACCGTATCTAATAGGAAGACCCTATCCAATAGTAAAACCCTATCTAATAGGAAAACATAGGATTACACCAGCGAAGACCCCAAACAGAATGCATCGAATCATACCGGTTCAAGTTGGAATATGTTGGATCCTAATCTGGCTTCGCTAGCAGATTTTGCGAAGAAGAATTAGGGATTGGGCGATATATTTCTGCGAAAGAAGAGTGGGTGGTGGGGCTCCAGCATGTGGGAAGGTTTTTGGGAGGGTCCAGGACGTATCGTTCAGAGGATCTTGCTGTAACACTATGCACGGAAAATATGCACATTTCTCCCACAACTGCCATATTATATTGTTGCCGACAGGATCCCTGGCCTCTGCTACAAACGTTCGCGGATGAAGTGCAAAAGAGCTTGGTGTTCGCTTCGGTTGGTTATCGGACGGGAAGAAAACGAGAACTTTGCCGTGCATGTTTGGCAAGAAAAATTAAAAGGGATTTGTCGGCTTACAAGGCAAATAAAAAGCTCTCTTAACACGGAACCATTCACGTTTTCTCTGTTGTCCGAACGAAGAGTATTGTCCATAGGATTGTGTTGCCGCAGGAACCGTACAAAGAAAAAAATTCAATTTCTCGACAAGTTTCATAACATTGCCGTTTTGTAAAGCAGGATTCCTTGCCTCCGCTGTAGATATTGGAGGAAGGAGCACAACAGAGGTTGCTATATGGATCGGTTGATTGTCGCACGGGAGAAAAGTGTGAAGTTTGTCGCGCAATTTTGGCGAAAAGAAACGCGCACAGGGTGCGTCGACTTTCAACATAAAAGAAAAATCTTTCTTTATACGGAACCATTCACGAGTTTTTCCACAGATCGAACGAAGATCCATAGAATCTAACTACTATAGAAACCACGCACGGAAAAATTCAAGATATGTGGTCTCTGCGGTAAATGTTTGTGGAAGAAGCGCGAAGCAGGTTGGTATACGGATCGATTGGCGGCCGCCCGGGAAAAAACAAGATTCTTGCGGCGTAATTATGGCGAAAAGAAAATCAAATGGATTTGTCGGCTTATAAGGCAAATAAAACTCTTTCTTTATACGGAACCATTCACGATTTTGTCCGTAGGCCGAACAAAGATCCATAGGATCTTGCTGCCGCAGCAACTACGCAAGGAAAAAACACGTAACATTGCCGTTTTGCGAGATAGGGTATGTGGCCTCTGCTATAGATGTCTGTGGAAGAAGCGTAAAATAAATTGATATATAGATCGGTTGGCTGCCACACGGGAAAAGATAGGAACTTTGACTTGGTAAAAAGAAACGCAAAGGCGTTTGTCGGCTTATATCGCAAACTCAAATCTTTCTTTTTACGAAACCGTTGACGATTTTTTCCGCCGACGAAATGAAGAACGTCGTCCACAGGATGTTGCTGCCGCAGAAACTACGCACGGAAGAACACACAACCTTCCCGCAATTATTACAACATTGCTGCCTTGCAAGATAGGATACCGGATAGGTTGGCTGTCGCACGGGAAAAAAAAGGGAACTTTGCAGCGCAAACTTGGTGAAAAGAAGACCGCATAGGGGGATAGGTCGGCTTACAAGACAAAATAAATATCGTTCTTTACACGGGATCACTGACGAATTTTTCCACAGACCGAACGAAGAACTTCGTCCACAGGATCTTACTTCCGCAGAAACCACACATGGAGAACACACACACACACATAACTTTCCTGCAACTGAATTAAATCGACCCTCAACAGCAGCACAATGATATTGGGGTAGGATTATCGGGCAAGCCAATGAAACCTAAAAGGGAAGCCCATCCCGAAGAGGAACACAAGCTGCAAGTGTACCTCTTTTCTCATTACTTGAGCCAAAGATCATTTCATTGGCATATTAAGCTACATAGTCAGATATATTACCTATATAGGGATAGGGAACGTCGTATTCGACTAACTAACTATTACAAGATTGCTGCTTTGCAAAACAGGATACCTGAATTTTACTGCAGATGATTGCGGAAGAAGCACGAAGCAGGTTGATATACGGATCGGTCGCCTGTCGGACGGAGCAAATTGGAAACTTTGCCGTGAAAATTTGGCAAAAAGAAGTGCGAAGAGATTTGTCGACTTCTAAAACGAACGAAAATCTTCTTTTGCACGGAATCATTGACGTTTTTTCCGCAGACCGAACGAAGAGCGTCGTCCATAGGATCTTGCGGCAAGTTTCCCGCAAATGTCATAACCTTATCGTTTTTCAAGATATCATACTTTGCCTCTGCTGTAGACGTTCGTGGAAGAAGCACAAAAGAGATTAGCATACGGATCGGTCGGCTGTCTCACGGGAAAGACGGGCAACTTTGCCGCACAAATAGGGCAAAAAGAAAAGCGAAGGAGTCGGCTTACATCGCAAACAAATATTTTCTTTACACGGAACCATTGGCAATTTTTTCCGCAAACCGAACGAAGAACGTCGTCCGCAGGATCTTGCTGCCGCAGCAACTACGCAAGGAAAAAACACGTAACATTGCCGTTTTGCGAGACAGGATATATGGCCTCTGCTGTAGACGTCTATGGAAGAAGCGTAAAATAAATTGATATAGAGATCGGTTGGCTGCCACACGGGAAAAGATAGGAACTTTGCCGCGCAAACTTGGTAAAAAGAAATACAAAGGCGTTTGTCGGCTTACATCGCAAACTCAAATCTTTCTTTATACGAAACCGTTGACGATTTTTTCCGCCGAAAACGAAGAACGTCGTCCACAGGATCTTGCTGCCGCAGAAACTACGCACGGAAGAACACACAACCTTCCCGCAATTGTTACAACGTTGCTGCCTTGCAAGATAGGATACCGGATACTTGGCCTCTGCTGTAGACGTTTGTGGAAGAAGCTCAAAAGATATTGGTTTACGGATCGGTTGACTGTCGCACGGGGAAAAGTGGGAACTTTGCAGCGCAAACTTGGCGAAAAGAAGACCGCATAGGGGTGTGTCGGCTTACAAGGCAAAATAAATATCGTTCTTTACACGGGATCACTGACGAATTTTTCCACAGACCGAACGAAGAACTTCGTCCACAGGATCTTACTTCCGCAGAAACCACACATGGAGAACACACACACACACATAACTTTCCCGCAACTGAATTAAATCGACCCTCAACAGCAGCACAACGATATTGGGGTAGGATTACCGGGCAAGCCAATGGGAAGCCCATCCCGAAGAGGAACACAAGCTGCAAGCGTACCTCTTTTCTCATTACTTGAGCCAAAGATCATTTCATTGGCATATTAAGCTACACAGTCAGATATATTACCTATATAGGGATAGGGAACGTCGTATTCGATTAACTAACTATTACAAGATTGCTGCTTTGCAAAACAGGATACCTGAATTTTACTGCAGATGATTGCGGAAGAAGCACGAAGCAGGTTGGTATACGGATCGGTCGCCTGTCGGACGGAGCAAATTGGAAGTTTTGTCGTGAAAATTTGGCAAAAAGAAGTGCGAAGAGATTTTTCGGCTTCTAAAACGAACGAAAATCTTCTTTTGCACGGAATTATTGACGATTTTTCCGCAGACCGAACGAAGAGCGTCGTCCATAGGATCTTGCGGTAAGTTTCCCGCAAATGTCATAATCTTATCGTTTTGCAAGATATCATATTTTGCCTCTGCTGTAGACGTTCGTGGAAGAAGCACAAAAGAGATTAGCATACAGATCGGTCGGCTGTCTCACGGGAAAGACGGGCAACTTTGCCGCACAAATAGGGCAAAAAGAAAAGCGAAGGAGTCGGCTTACATCGCAAATAAATATTTTCCTTACACGGAACCATTGGCAATTTTTTCCGCAAACCGAACGAAGAACGTCGTCCGCAGGATCTTGCTGCAGCAGAAACCACGCACAAAAAAAAAAAAAAAAAACTATTACAGCATTGTTGCCTTGCAAGACAGGATGCCGGATACCTGGCCTCTGCTATAGACATTTATGGCAGACCAGGCGCCCAGAAAGGAAGTATTAAGGGAACCTAACGGGACCTTTGCCGCGACTCACCCATCCAATCCAGGAGCCCAGAACGGAAATATGAAGGGAGGTAAACGGGATTGCCGCGACCTAAGGAAATATGAAGGCAGCCCAACGGGAGTCCAGGGCCAACCCAGCAGCCCACAAAGGAAATATGAAGGGAGCCCAATGGGAGTCCAGGCAGCCCACCCGTCCAACCCAGGAGAGGGAAGTAAATGGGAGCCCAGATTCTTCGCCGCGGCCCACCCGTCCAACCCAGAACCCCAGAAAGGAAACATGAAGGGAGCCCAATACAGCCCAGGTCCTTTGCCGCGACCCACCCGTCCAACCCAGGAGCCCAGAAAGGAAATATGAAGGGAAATGAATGGGAGCCCAGGTCCTTCGCCGCTCTAACCCAGGAGCCCAGAAAGGAAGTATGAAGGGAGTCCAATAAAGTCCAGGTCCTTTGCCGCGGTCCACGCGTCCAACCCAGGAGCCCAGAAAAGAAATATGAAGGGAAGTAAATGGGAGTCTAGAACCTTCGCCGCGGTCCCCACGTCCAACCCAGGAGCCCAGAAAGGAAATATGAAGGGAAACATGGGAGCCCAGGTCCTTCGCCGCGTCCCACCCGTCCATTCCAGAATCCCAGAAAGGAAACATGAAGGGAGCCCAATACAGCCCAGGTCCTTTGCCGCGACCCACCCGTCCATTCCAGGAGCCCAGAAAGGAAATATGAAGGGAAGTGAATGGGAGCCCAGGTCCTTCGCCGCTCCATCCCAGGAGCCCAGAAAGGAAGTATGAAGGGAGTCCAATAAAGCCCAGGTCCTTTGCCGCGGCCCACGCGTCCAGCCCAGGAGCCCAGAAAAGAAATATGAAGGGAAGTAAATGGGAGCCTAGAACCTTCGCCGCGGCCCCCACGTCCAACCCAGGAGCCCAGAAAGGAAATATGAATAGAAATGAATACAGCCCAGGTCCTTTGCCGCGACCCACCCGTCCAACCCAGGAGCCCAGAAAGGAAATATGAAGGGAAGTGAATGGGAGCCCAGGTCCTTCGCCGCTCCAATCCAGGAGCCCAGAAAGGAAATATGAAGGGAGTCCAATAAAGCCCAGGGCCTTTGCCGCGGCCCACACGTCCAGCCCAGGAGCCCAGAAAAGAAATATGAAGGGAAGTAAATGGGAGTCTAGAACCTTCGCCGCGGCCCCCACGTCCAACCCAGGAGCCCAGAAAGGAAATATGAAGGGAAATGAATGGGAGCCCAAATCCTTCGCCGCGGCCCACCCGTCCAACCCAGGAGCCCAGAAAGGAAATATGAAGGGAAGTGAATGGGAGCCCAGGTCCTTCGCCGCGTCCCATCCGTCCAATCCAGGAGCCCAGAAAGGAAATATGAAGGGAAGTGAATGGGAGCCCAGGTCCTTCGCCGCGTCCCACCCGTCCAATCCAGGAGCCCAGAAAGGAAATATGAAGGGAGCCCAATCGGATCCCAGCCAGTTTGCCGCGGCCCAGCCATCCAACCCACCGCGGTCCACCTTTTTTCTGAGGAGAGAACCCCAAACCGTACCTGTTTGGGGAAAAACCCTATCTAATGATAAGACCGTATCTATCCAGAAAACCCTATGCAAGAAGAAAGCTTTTATGAAACAGGAACCAGTCGGGAAACAAAGCAGTGTGCATTGTGCAGAGACAGATGCACTGAAATGAAAGCCGCATGAAACAAAAGAGGCGAGAGGGGGGTCACAGGAGCAGGCTGTCGCTTATTACTACTACTACTACTACTACTACTACTACTACTACTACTACTACTACTACTACTACTACTACTACTACTACTACTACTACTACTACTACTGCTACTGCTACTGCTACTGCTACTACTACTGCTACAGTACTACTACTACTGACTACTGCTACACTACTACTACCACTGCTACTACTACTACTACTACCACTACTACGACGACGACGACTACTACTACCACTACTACTACTACTACTACTACTACTACTACTACTACTACTACTACTACTACTACTAATACTAATACTGCTACTACTACTACTACTACTACTACTACTACTTCTACTTATACCTCTACTTCTACTTCTGCCACCACCACGACGACTACTACTACCACTACTATTAAGTACTACTACTACTACTACTACTACTACTACTACTACTACTACTACTACTACTACTACTACTACTACTACTACTACTACTACTACTACTGACTCCTGCCTGACTCCTGCTGCTACTACTGCTGGGTGTCACTACCACTCTTGCTACTGGTACTGCTACTGATACTGGATTGAGGCGACCACAGGCGCAGCAGACTTCAAAGCAGACGCAGGGGGGTGGTGGTACGTCCCTTTCAGCAGTGCGGGGGGGGGATGGGGGGGTAGTCCACCCCCCCTTCAGGCTGTAGCAGCAGAGACCAGGTTATGGGGCAAGCTGCTGGAGACTTTCGAGCTTGCAGAGCATAGTTGCGCAACATGTATTGCAAGATGCCACTTTCCATGATTTGTTCTGCTGCAAGCGAGCGGGAAAGGCCGCAGAAGCCAAATGCTTTAGACAAAACCGAGGGCTCCTGTGAAGAGTGATACTTCCAGTGCCCTTTCAAATTTGGATCCTGACAACCTTTTCTGCTGATCCTGATTATTATTGTTGATACACATGCCGTCAACGTTATCGTCGTGGTGCGCAGTGGTAGTGGTAATGGTCATAATACTGTGCTGGTAGTGGTTCGTGGCAGCGGCAGTGGCAGCGGCAACGGCAGGGCAGCGGCAGCGGCAGGGCAGGGGCAGGGCGCAGGGACTGCGCAGGGGCAAGGGGCAAGGGCAGGGGCCGGGGCAGTGGTAGTGGCAGTGGTAGTTGTCATGGTAGTGGTAGCAAGGGCCACTGCAAGTGCATACCGAGTATCGAAACTCCACCCAGCCCACAGCCCATGAAGCATCCCAGCAAGCCGCAGATGGAGCCCAAAACCATCAACGAGTTTGCCTCATTGGGAGGGACGTCCACAGCTGCTATTTAGTTGGGTTGCCGATATCAACATAAACGCGCCTCGTCGGGAATCATATTGACAGCCAAGAAAAAGGATGCCTCAAGACTTGTCGTGATGACCCCAAGCTTGTGTCATCGCTGCACTCCACACGCACTGTTCATCGCGTTCACACAGCCACGCACCAGCACGGAAGCTGAAGCTGGAACTTCACCGAGCTACTGCCAGCAACGAAAGCAGTCCCTGACCAAGACCGCTCAACGTTGTATAGCCTGCTGTCAAGCACATGACATGCGAGCTAGGACTGCCAACACATCGGTTTCAAATTCAACAGTCACCCCGTTCTTCAACAGATATCGGGTCACCGTTCGCCCTCTCTTCATGGTCAGACATCCGGAAATCCTTGCAATAGTTCTGAAACTGCTAAGCAGCCAATCGCCAGGCCGAGAAGACCAAAAGCAGGCCCTGCATATTGGATCCTGGGCTGGCATGCTTCAAAGATGCAAACCACACACTAACCTCTAATGCAAAGTTAGTCAGAAACTGCTGAGACTTCACAAAGACACTGCCGAGCTCGGCTAGATGCCATGACTCCAGAAACTTCGTCTTCCAACATGCACGAGTTGGCCAAGTTAGCAAAGGCGTGTCTGCACTGGTGGAAGGGCTGCTTTGACCGATATGATGCCGTAGGTTTGCTGCAATTTGGATCTTTTGCCATTACACTGGCATTACACGACTGCGGCTGCTGCACGAACACGAAGCAAGCAATTCGATGAGCAAGGATCGGAAAAACCCAGTTGGATGGCGGTATCTGACTGTATGATTTGTGGCTTCCGAGCTGTGGCTACCAAGCTGGCTTTGCTGCGCCTGGGGGCATATGCAGTTCCGACACCGAGCCGAATAGGCTGGCTTCATTGGGTGTGCTCAGGCCCCTATACCCTTGCTTGCATGCGGACAAGGGCGTGCAGGCGTGGGGGATTCTCTCTCGCTCTCTCTCGCTCTGTGTGTGGCTTTCTCGTCTTTATTAGCACAGCCAAAAAAAATAGCAGCACTCTCATCTCCCCCCTCGCCTGAGCCAGCACAATTTGACAATAGTTCCGCATTCTGTGTGAGACGGCCATGATGCGCACACGCACACGCACACACGCACACACACACAAACACACACACACACACACACACACACACACACCCACCAACCCACCCACCCACCCACCCAACCACCCACCCACCCACCCACCCACCCACCCACGCACGCACGCACGCAGCGCACGCACGGACACACACACACACACACACACACAGAGACAGACACACAGACACACACACACACACACATAGTCACACACACACACACACGGAGAGACAAACACAGAGAGAGGGAGAGAGAGAGAGAGAGAGAGAGAGAGAGAGAGACCCACCCACACGCCCCACGCACACACGCGCCCACGCACGCCCATGCACACGCACACACGCACACACGCGCACACGCACACGCACACGCACGCGCACACGCAGACGCACACCCACGCCCACATCCACACCCACACCCCACACCCCACACCCACACCCACACTCACACCGGCCCACACCCACACCCACACCCACACCCACACACACACACACACACACGCACACACACACACGCACACTCACACACACACACACACACACACAGACACCCACCCACCCACCCACCCACCCGCACCCACCCACCCACCCACCCGCACCCACCCACCCACCCGCACCCACCCACCCACCCGCACCCACCCACCCACCCACCACCACCCACCCACCCACTACCCCCACCCACCACCCACCCACCACCACCACCCACCCACCCACGCACGCACGCACGCACGCACGCACGCACGCACCCGCACACACACACACACACACACACACACACACACACTCACACACGGACACACCCACACACAAGCACACACTCACACATCTACGCACGCACACACGCACGCACACACGCACGCACGCACACACGCACGCTTACGCTTACGCCCACGCTCACGCACACGCACATCAGACCTCCTGATCTGAGATGTCGTCGGTGATGTGGCTCTTTTTGTGCATCTCACTTTTATGGCTTGTCTAGCTTTGTATTCTGCTGCTTTGCCACATTTTGCCACTGTTCAGATTTCAGGACTCAAGGCTCACATCCACTGCATAAATGGCATGTCAAGACTGTCTGGCAGACAAAACACTTCATGACTGTTCGTGATTCAAGCCTCACCAACGCTCGAGTTCTCAAGCTGCCATGCAGTGACCCGTGAGCAACTCATTGCAGGTACACGAGGGTGATCGGCTCTCGCTTCCCACTCATGTCCACGGCTTCGTTGCATATATGGCAGGACATGAGTGCACACGACCCTGCCCATTCGCTCAATGCTCATGTATACAAGAGTTTTGGCCCCCCCTCAAGCATATCCTTCTGCTGCCTCAGCTCAGCTTTCCCCGGGCACTTGTTTCACCACCACCGCCACCACCGTCACGCTCCAAAAACACGTTCGCTGCTGGAAGTTTTGCTTTTGCTGTTGTCGTGTCGCCGTACTCCGTGTGCCAAGGCAGTGCCAAGGTCGTTGAGAGATTCCAGACAAGGCGTGTTGCAGAACGAGTCTTCGCTGCAAAAAGAAGCTTCCCCCCCTTTGCTGGCAAAGGGCCAGCAAACCAACCAAGCTGGAGATGCTTAGGCAAAAATATCTCTCTGTGGTGTCCTCTGCGGTGGACTCCGACAAAGTCCCGCAAAGGGATCCGAAACCAGGAATTGGGCTCCAGTTACAAACGCAACTCTGAGTGTGATCCCCTTCCTTTCCACATCCGCTGAGCAGTCCGTCTTCTACTTCGGTACAGTAGGCTTTCCTTCTGCTGGTAGACACAAGACTCAGGAAGACATGCCTGAAGCTTCAAGCCTGCTTGGCGTCAGCGATTTGCGCAGCACGTATAGTACTATGCAGTCTCAGCATTAATGATCTCAAGCTTTCTTGGACGCCACGGCTTCGCTTGTGCACTGTCTCCAAAGAGTAAAAAAGCTTTGGTGCCATGCAGATGGATGCAGGCAGCGTCCATATGGACGGCTGTCTGCTGCCGGCCCAGAAACGAGGGCAGTCTATGAACATGCAATCAACGCTTTGTTTGGAAGGAATGAACAGGTGACACTGATGCAGCATCGCTTGCGGAGGCATTGACTTCTTGCTGCGCTGCTCCCCGCATGGCTTTGTCTATCGAGCTTCCTCGATTTACATTTCTTGCAGCCTTTTCTTCAGACGCGTGCTGTCTGCGATCATGCCCGGGTTGCTCCTCATGTCCGGCCTCTCTCCGGTGTAGTAGTTCTTGTGCGTCGTCACCTGATGCAGCACAAAGGACACCACAAGGCCACTGACCCTGAGTGGTAAGTTGCCGGCGAATCGTCTCTTGTGGACGCAGAACTTGTCTCGGAACTCGATGGTGGACGCATTCCTTGGCATTGTCGGAACAAGCAAGCAGCTTGCAGCAGCACGGAAGGTTAGGCAACGTCTAGAGCACTCATAGCGGTGCCGACTGAGCATCAGTAAAGACCCAGAAGGCGAAATCGTCTACATGCCAAGATTGTAAATACTACTATCCCCCCCGGCAGTCCTAGAGGTCCTCGAGCTCACATGCCCGTCTTCAAAAAGCCCATACCACTCACACCAACGACGTTTCGCTGTGATCCCCAGCTTCCTGCGGCTCGAAGATTAACTAAGCCACGGTCCCGGGGCTCGGCTCTCCATGCCGATATTTCATCTCGCGGGCTCGCACATGCCACTGCCACGAATTCGCTCTCAACAGCACTTTGGTCGTTCTACGAGCACGTTCGCTGCTCGCAAGAGCGATGGATCTCGAAAGGGACAGCGATCTCCCGCTCGCCAACACTGCTAGCATCGCAATCACAAGTGGCAGTCATTGCAAACACCGTTAGCTTCTTATTTCTGCGGAGGCCAACAATCTTAGCTCTCGACCTCCTGACACTCGCAACACTCCGGAAATACGTTCTCTCGCTCTTTCTTTCGCCAGGGCTATGGTGTAGGAGATTTGTTCTCTTTCTCTCTCGCGCTCTCGCTCTGAAGCTCTCTCTCTCTCTCTCTCTCGATTGAGATGCCTTCAGGTTGCTGTAAGCTCTCGCCAACTTCGCGGCTCTCCGTATCGTTGCAAGTGTTGCGGGTCTTGAAGGCAAGGCTGCCAAACATTGCCAAACACTTCCGCGATTGCAAACAGAGTGGGGTCGTGGTTGAGAACGCAGGAACAAGTTCCTGCTATGTTCAAGTGAGGCCACCACTAAAGCTGCATCCTCAGAGATGACTTTCTTGTGTACTCGCTTCTACACAAGGTGCTCTAGTGCTGGGACATCTACAATCCATGACCGGTACAGAAACGTATCCACGGATGGCATGACGTCGCTGACCTGCCGACAACTCGCGACTCGCGACTTCCAACTTCCGAGAAAGATGTGCCGGGCTCAGCACTCCTTACACTTTTTCTTGGGGACTTTTGGAGAGACTCCGATTACCTCCAACATCCTCCAGCTTTCCAAAACGCAGTCATAGTGCGTCTCTGTGTAAGCTGGCACAAACCATCAAGACTGTCGCCAACTTCGTCGACATTTATGGTAGCCCCCTCTTTGCAGCTAATGAGCTTCAACGGAACTGGTGCATCCTCCAAGGCGAGACGTGATCGGGTCCTCGGCTGCTCCTTACCAATCCCTTCAAGAACTTGTCAAAGTCCTGACGCATGAGCCCGATGCGAATTGGGGTTGTAAGGCATCAGTGGCTTCCTGTCAACTCAAGTCTCGCGGGACCGAGCGCAAGGTCTCAATAATAACAGTGGTGACCTGTCCATGGAAGCATAGCAGTGTGGAATTTCGCGAAATCTGTCCTCCCAGAAACTGAAGTCATCAATGACACGACCGCTCAGTTTTGCCACACCAAGCAAAAAGATGAGGACACAATAAGACTGTCCTGGTACTCAGACACCGCCGTGAAGCGGGTTGCAACATCTGCAAGTCCTCTGGACTTCTTTCCATGCCTGACAGCCGTGGCCATGATAAAGGCCAGGTGGAAGCTTACTGCACCGCTGACGGTTTTGCCGAGCCGCGGAATTGCCATGATGCCACCACAGACCAGCATGAAGCCGGTAGCCGAGCCGACCTCTCTGGCGAATCTGGCAAAGCTTCTCGGGTGTGGACTGCGGCCTGCCTTCGAGTTCTTCAGAAACGCCAAGCTGCCCTCACTCTGACTCTTCTGCATGGCTGCGCAACACCTGAACATTCGGGCTTCAAGCATGTCAGCGCAACAGAATCTACCCTGTGCGTTGACTGCAACATGACTCCTCTACAGTCACTCTCCATGCAGGAAGTGGTGGAGTTCGGGATTGCAGGCAAGCGGCCCTCTGAAGGACGCTATGGACAATGGAGTCACACCCTCTGCACTTGAGCCCATGGGGCAGGACACTACAAGACATGCGTGTCCCTTGCACAGCCAGGAAAGGAGAAGCGTATGGCCAGCAACGATTCAAAGGAGCACAAAACTTCGGAGCTGCAATGCAAAATGGACACCGAGAAAACTCCTGCATCTTTCTGACGGGCAGTCGTAGACTTCATCGGCTACCAAGGACACCCAGAGAGCACCCTCGCACAAGCCATCAGAACCAAAGCGCGATGAGGCCATCGTGGGGGGGCCAGGGCGCGACTTGCAAGCTGCTGGCTCCCCCGTTCATTCGCTCATCTGCACTGGGGCACCTTAGATCCAAACTGCTGCAATGATACAACGAAAAAGGAAAAGCGTAGCAAGACGCATACTGATAGCCGTACCACGCGTTGCAAAGCGATATGCATTCACTGGCAAAGGCATGCACATGCTGATTGAATGACATTGAATGCTTCGGGCCATCACTTGCCGCACAACATCTTTACGTGCAGCTCAGGCTCTCAAAGCAGTGCACATAGGCAGCAGTTGTCCGCCGGACCGCCGGAGGCGAAAATCCAAGAGTGAAACGCTGCTCTGCACTCGAACATGCGGCCTCTTTGAGACAAGGGGCTGTTGATTTGATGATGCTAAGCCATCTGTCTATGCCATGCCGAAGCAACGCAATACTTGGAATGACCATACACGCAAAAATAAACAAACACGTCTAAACTTCGGTTATGTGATGGAAATACCGTAAGTCTCAATATGGACCGGTATGTGTATGTGTATATATATATACACGTGAAGATGCATGTCTGCATGCATGCATGGTGTATGTATGTACGTACGTTTGTATGTATGTATGCGTGTGTGTGCATGTGCGTATGTATGTATGTGCGGTCGGTGTGCACACATAAGTATGTGTATTTCTATGTGCACCTGCACGTGCATGTGCATGTGTATGCGTTGCTGTCATACAGTACAATATCAAATAATGTAGCATAATATAGCATAATACAGCATTATAGAATAGTATAGTATAGTACCATTTTCAGTTTTCAATAACCTATGCTTTCACAAAACATAACATAATATGATATACGATAAATCCATACCTACCTGCCTATGCAGGTACGTACGTGCCTGTGTACGTACCCTCACATGCACACACACACACACACACGCACGCACATATCAGATAGATAGATGAAGCGGTGGGTAGATAGGCAGATAGATAGTGTGCATGCAGATACATAGATGGGTACTGTATTTTGTTGCATTCTGTGGTACTGTAGACTACAGTATATCATAATATCTTCTATCAGAATATACTGTGATATGTTCTATTAGATTATACTGTACTAAATTATAGAATCTTACGTATTCTGTATAAACATAAAAATATATACACATACATATGTACACATACGAACGACCAATGAGATAATGGTAAAGCCAAGATATCACATTTCATCGGGGCACTGGGTCTGTGCATACAGAAGTTGCATCTCTCTTCTTCTTCTTCTGAATGGACAGTCTGTTCACGAACCACGAAGTGACAGGAAACGGAGGAGTAGTGGGGCTTTTGCGGACCCTTTTGCAGCATTGTACGCTCGGAACTCATTAATTACAACGTGTCAACCTACACAACTCTGCTCAGAACTGGAGCTGCGCAGCGAGGAAACAAGCGCACGGTGTTTTGCTCGTGCGCTGCACATGCTGCACTCCGAGGAGAAAAGGTCCTGCCGTTTAGCGCCTTCTGTCCTGGACACCGCCTGTTCCGTTCTTGTGGAACCAGCCCGGTTCTGTGCCTTGCTTTCTTGCTTGTCGCCGGTGTTCGCGCCATATTGTACGATCCCGCCTGTTACGCGCACTGCACTCTTCCTCGGTCAGCGGATGGTGCCTGCGGTTCAGCTGGTCGTTCCGTCCCCCGTACTCCACGTTCTTTGGTGGTGGCCTCCGTGCTGGAGTCCTCGGCCTCCTCATTCCTCGTGTCGAATTGCTCTGCCATGCTGTCCCGATCCCTGTCAAGGGCCTCACTTTGTTCTGCCACGCTGTCCTGATTCCGGTCAAGGAGGGTCTCATGTGGTGCCAGGAAGACATCTTTCTTCTGGGTGTAGGCGATGTGCTGTTGCAAGGCTGCCGTCTCCGCATGGAGGGAGCAGCAGTTCTCGGTAACTTCCTGGTCCCCGGATCCGGCTACTCAGTTGGCGGCGGGCGCGTCCCCGATCCTTGCTGCGTTGTCGTCGTGGTAGGTCTCAAAGGTGGGCTCCTCCGGGATCCGAGTGATGGATGCGCATGTAGGAGTGCTCCTCCTCGGTCACGTGAGGGTTCTGGTAGAGGATCTCTGTAGCCTTGGGCCGTTGCGGACGAGGGCTCGCTGGGCTGGCCAATTGGCTCAACTTGGTAGCTTGACGCATGCCGTTGCTGGCTTCTTGTGCGGAGCTGGTAGTAGACCTCGCTGTTGGGCTCCTGGATGCTCCTGGTGATCGTGTTGCATAGCTCGTCTGTCTTGGCGGCGCTGTTCGACTGGACCGTGCCGTAGTGCTCGCTGTGCTCATAACGTTCTGGGCAAACAGCTCGTTGTGCTTGTTGCTGTCTGCATCGCGGGGCCGTTCTGATCGAGGGCCTCGTTGGGCTGATGGTCCCCGTTTGTCTCTGCATTGTGACTAGGTGCGAGCGCCTGCGGGTTGCCTGTAGGGTGTAAGGCGCGTTGTCGCTGGGCACAGCTCTGGCCGCACCGGCTTCTAGCGGCGATTAGCTCGAAGAACTCCTCGTTGGGATGCCGTCAGTTTGAGGTTGCAGTCCTCGTGTCCAGGACGGTGGTTGTCTCGAGCTGTGTGGTCACTCAGGGCGCCGGTTCTGCTGGCTCGGTCTGCTTCCGGAGCTTGCATTTTTGGCCCGGGTCTCGCAGTGTGCCTCCTTGTTCTCGCGCTTCTTGACAAATGCATGCTTGCTGGCGGCCACCCGGTTGGAGTCCACTCCAAAATGGCGTCCCCGTTCGCTGTTCCGGTAGGTCTTGCGAGCTCGCTGGTGTAGAAGGAAGGCGTCCAAGTCAATGAGGTTGTGGTGCTGGTTCTTGTGGTCCCTCTTCTGAGCCGCTGGTCGAGCTGGAGGAGCTGCTGCTGCTGCTGCCGCGCGGCAGCTTCTTAGGCCGAGTCGTTCCATCTGAGTTGCACGGCTTGGTCCGCTGTTTTTCTCGGGTTGTAATCGTAGGCGGTGTCGTTGTCGGTCTGCCCGGTCGTGCCTGCTGGTCTTCAGTTGCAGTCGGAGGCGATGTCGTTGTTGATGTCCCCGTTCGTGTCCGCGATGAGGTGGTAGCAGATCGTCCCAGCTTTTTGTTGTCACCGGAGACGGTGTCGTTGCCGATGTCCCGGTGCTTGTCCGCGATGGGGCGGTCGTAGATCTTGAGGATGAAGTAGAGTAGAGCTTCTTCCCGTTGCTTTAGTGCGGGTGGGTGCCGGCTGCTTCGGCTTTGGGTGTGGATCTCCTTGTCCTCGTTCAGGTACTTCTGGTCTTTGTGGCTTGCTTCTCGCCTTGAGGATTGCAAGGGCTTCTCCTCCATTGATGGCCCCGTGTCCATGAAATACACACCGTGGGTCATCTTTGCTGTGGCCTCCATGGTAAGAGGGTTCCGTCAAACATCGGATGCAGGTCACAGTCTGAGGTGCCCCATCCGCTGCAGACTTCACCATGTTCTCCGAACTCGTTGAGGAGGAGTCGGAGACGCGTAGGGTAGGGCAACGTAGCCTCCCTTGTGCACGATGGCGGGTAGGCCCGGGTGCTTGATCTTGAGTCACTTTCTCTCTCGTGCCAAAATGGCTTGAGCCAAAATGGCTACGCTTGCTTGCTTGCTTGCGCAGGGGTGTAGGGTCCCTGAGGACCCTTGGCCCGAAGGCCTAATGGCTACGCTCTCTCTCTCTCTCTCTCTCTCTCTCTTGCTTGCTTGCTTGCTTGCTTGCTTGGCTTGCTTGCTTGCTAAGCGGTATGGGGGCTGCATGCAACCCCTTGGCCCGAAGGCCTACCCCTTCGCGGCGCGCGACGTCCAAGGTCAGTTCGGCCCCTTCCGGGGATGGTGAGGACGATCGCGAGTGCTCTTTTCACGTCCTTTGACCATAACACACAACTAAACCCCAACACTCGCTCCCCGCAACGAGGGCCCCAAAGCACTCCGACGGTTCTCGCCCCCAAGGGAATTATCAGCTTTTTGTTGCCGCGTGCACTACTCTCCACCCCCCCGATGAGCGCTCATCTGCAGTCTCCCCTGCATTCTGTACAATCCCACCTGGCCTGCCTCCCCACCTGATCCCGAACACAACCTTGCGCAACTGCACTGCCTTTGCCTGCCCACCCCTCCCTGAACCTTGCTGCCCCCTCGCCCCCAAGCAGTGTTGCATTATACAACGTGCCAATGTGAGCATACCGATAGTCACTCTAACCCCGAGCAGGGAGGCCTAATCATCCTTGGTCAAGGGAGCTGGGGTTAGTAAAGCTACGCCTGCGCTCACCCCACTCAGGTGTTGGTCTGTCAGGTGTGGGCTCGCGGCTGATCTCGTATTCTCCCTCGAGGCACTGGCCGCGTCCCCCTCGAGCTCGATGTCGTTTGCATGGCTGAAGGAGCCTGGTTGGGTCAGGAAGATACTTAGCCGACGGAGCCTCGCTTTGGCTGCGGGGGAAAACGACCCAAGAGTGCTCCACATGGTGGATGTGCAGAGCGAAGTGGAGCTAGCCCTGCAGGAGCTGGTCACGTGGACAGTGCAACACTGAGGAGGAGGTGGAGTTGGTGCTCCCCTCCGCGCTTCTGCCTTGCTTCTCCCCCCATGGGTTCCATCGTGGCGGCGCCGCGTCCTCTGCCCAGTGGGTCTGCTGCCAGTTGTGGCTTCTTTTCGCCCCCTGCAGCAGTGCTGCTCCGGCTTGGACCAGCTCCAGGAATTCAGGTGTGGGTGTTGTTAGGGCTTCGTCCATGACCCCCGCCACCAAGGCCGCGATTTCGAAGGCATTGGGCGGTGGTGGGGCCACTCGCCCCCTCCCGTGTTCCCCCCCACACTGGTCAAGTTGGAGGCTTGTCAATGCTGCTGCCGGGTGGTTTCTAGCCCGATGGCCCCCGCTAGCTGCATGGCCTCTGTGATATATCGCTCCACCGCCTCCACCCTTTCCGCGTCCTCCGCCGTTGGTGCTGGTGGGTGTGGCTCCCCCTTTGCTTGCCCCGCTCGGTCGCTCTGGGGCTCGTTCCCTGCCATTGCTTGGTGTGCTGCGGCTGTTTCGTTGCTGATGGCCCGCTGGAATGCCACGGCCTGTGCCTGCGCTCTCCTGAGTGGACTTGGCGTCCTGCTTCCCCTGCTTGCCCCTCCTGTCTTCCTGGGTGCCGGGTTTGGGCAGTGCATTGCGGCTGCTCGCCACGGTACTGTGGTGGCTTGGGACTGTTCGTCCGTCCCCATGGTTCTCGTCGGCGGGGTCCCCTTTATGTTGATCGGGGAAGGAGTGCTCGAGGATGCCAATTGATCTGCAGGGCTTTATCATATCCCCGTGTCGCTTCCCCCCCGCTGGGTGGCCAGTGCACACGCTCCACCATCTGTCGTGCACAAGCGCTGAGCCGTGCCAGGTCGTTCTCAAACACCCGCAGCGCGCACCACGTGTGCACGGCTTGGAGCAGCCCTGCCTCGTCCCCGTAGCCTGCCGCGATGTCCCTGGCCATGGAGGATTGGTGCTGTGTGGGCAGCTCCCCCCTGACATCCCCAGGAGTGTATGGTGTGCCCCTCCACTTGTTGCAGGTGGCTCTCGGTCGCGGTCGTCGCACAGTGTTTCGGCATCTGTCGTGCGCCCTTCTTCCCCGGTAGTCAAGAAGGACTTCGCCCAGGACCTGCTGGGCAGGGCTTGGTTCCCCTGCGCATAGAGGGCGGCTGCCATGCGCACCGATCTGTCGAAGTCCTGCTGCGGTTCTGGAGCAACTGGGGCTCCCCTAGCTCGACTGCGACGACTGTGCCCCCCGCACTCTCGCGCACCACGTGCATGAGGACTCGGGTCAGGCTGGCGGGCCGCCGTGGTGGTTGGCGTGTGCCGCTGTGTCCCGCGACTGCTTGCGTGGGTGTTGGGCAGTGGCTGTGGTGGGTGAGGCAACTGTCGGCTCGAGACTTGTGTGTTGTCGCCTCGCACCGGGGGTAGTGGTTGTGGTGGTTGCAGTGGTCGTGGGGGCATTCCTGTCGAGCTGCTGCTCGCCTCGCCCCTTTGGGGCCTGTGTCCTCTGCTGCAGCTTCTGGGGGGCGTGTTGTCTGCGGTGATGGGTTGTCGTGACAGGTTGCTGTTTTGTGGTGCTGACGCCCCCACTGCCGCACTGTCTGTAGTTGGCGGAGTCTCTGGCCGGTTGCGCCCTCCCCCTGCCCTTCGCAGCGGCTTGCTGGACGAGGGAGCTCGGGTCGTTTTCTGGTGGGGCTTCGTCCTCGCTTGGCCGGTGGTGGTTGCATTAGGTGCGGTCCCCTGGTGGGGGTAGTGGTATCACCCCCCTGGCAATGTCCCGCAGCTCGCCAACGTAGTGAGCTCGCGAGCTGCCATGGACCACCGGCATCTGGGTAATGGCGCGGGCCCCCCTGATCTTAGCGATCACCTGCGGTGCAAGCCGCAGTTGATCAATCTCTGCATCCTGCATGTGTGCGCTCATGTCAGGGAGTCTGTTCTTCCCCCAAACCACCTCGTCTCGCAGAGTTCCCCCGCGTCTGGCGCCACCATGTGTATGCCCCAGTTGCTGCTGTCCTGTTGCCAACTGAGTTTGTAAAACCCCAGGCTGAGTGTTGTGGCTCCTTTTTGGGACGGACTCGCATGAGCCACTGCATGGGTTCGCCTTTCTGCAGGTTCTGCAGCCTTTCCAGTGGGACCAGCTCAAAGGCAACCCGCTCGGACATGAACCCCGTTGCAAGCCACGTAGGGCCACTCTCCCGTACCTCGGCCCTATGTCAGCCCCCTTTGGCACAACCTCCCCTACGCAGGCCCTCAGGGTGAGGTACCGCAGGTGCAGGGTCCAGTGGGAAGCCACTCCACCATTGCGCTTGCCCCGGCTGAGTGTCTCCGCCGCCTCCTTGGCGTGTCCTCAGGGACCGTCTGCCTTTGCCAACTGAAAGTGCTCCCTGTCTGCTTCGTAGCGTGCACGTGCCTCCTTGGGCTGCTTTGGAGTCCGGTGCTGGCTCCTGGGTTGGTGTGGCTGTCCCCTGCGAGTGGGTGAGTCGCTGTGGTCCCCCCGCCATCGGTGCTGCCTGCGGTGTGCTGGCCTCCCCCCTGCTTCGGCATCGAAGGGTGCCATCCCCACCCAATGCGCAACCTCATTCCACGAAAGTCCGTCCGGTTTGTGGAGCCCCTGCGCACGGTATGCTGCACGGATTTCGGATTTGGCAGCCTTGTTGCCACAGCGCTGGTCCCTCTCTGTTTCTCGTGGTCGGCCTCTTGCCAGGCCTGCCCCCACACAAAATCCCCCGCCGCCTCGCCGTCTGCTGGTCCTGCTGATTCTTGCTGCTGCTGTGCGCAGGTGTCCTCCAGAGAGGGGCGTCGGGAAGGATGTCTGGTTGGCCCCCTGGGTGTTGCGGTGGCTGGGAACCTCCTCCGTCCTGCTGTGGGGTGGCGTGCGCTGCTGCCTCCCCCGGTGCTCTGCACCCCCATCGCCTGGGCTTTCTGTCGCCGTCCGTGGCTGCTTGCAGGTGCTGCATTCGGGTCCGGGGCGAATGTGACCTTTCGTGCGGCCTGGGTGTCTGCTTCCTGGGCCTGTGAACTTCCCCGGCATAGTTGTCCCATGGGGATGGTCTGTATTCGTGGTATGACGGGCCTAGTGTGGGGCCCTGCGCTGCTGCTGGCCCCCTCCTCCTGCTCCACCCCGGTGCCTTGAATAGGTGCGGTAGTGCTCGCTGCTGCTTGGCTCGGGCCCTGCAGTGGCACTGCCCGTGGTGTGGCCGCCTTTTGGAGCATTTGCTGTTGCTGTTGGTACCAGTAGAGGGCCGCCGGTGGGAGTGTCTGGGGGTCCATGGGCAGGGGGTCCTGCGTATGCCTGATACTGTGCCGGCTGTTGCTGTGGTGGTTGTTGCGCTTGTGGCGGCCACTGCGGTTGCCCCCCGTGTGCCCCCATCTGCTGGTGCTGCTGCGCCGGCCCCATGGCTAGTTGTGCCATCGGTGGTTGTGGTTGTTGGTGTGCCCCCGCCCCTGCTTGTTGATGCGTCGGCGGCCTCTGAACTGGGCAGGTGGGCCTGTGTGCTGCTTGGCTCTCCCCCCTGGCTGTCCGCCTGCTGCTGTCTCTTCCTCGCTCGATACATGCCAGGGGTCGTACTCAGGCACGTACGGTGCCGTGTACCGGGTTTCGTGCAATGCCCATTGGCTCCCACTGCTCGGGGTTTGCCGTTGTGGCCCCCCGTACATCGGCTGTTGTTGGCTGTGTGGCTGTGGCTGCACACTGTGACTCGCCTGCACCCCTGTGCTGCATTGCGGGCTTGCTTGCTGAGGGGTATGGGTTGTGTGCGGCCCCGCCTCACTAATAGTGGGCAGAAACAGAAGCACAAGATGAAGCACCAGGGAAATGCTGAAATGTTGACTCGGTTGTGATCATGCTCGCATGAATGGAAAACGCAAGACTGAAACAACAAGTAAACTGCCACCCCATGAGTTGCAAACACAGTCGCACGCCTGTCGTTTTCTCGGATTCGATCTTGAGCAAACATCAGGAGCTGCAATGCCTCGCGACTACGGGGGACGGGGCGGGGGGGCTGGGGGTGCTGGGGGGGGGGCTGAGGGGGCTGGGCTGGAAAGCTGAACGGACCCGGCTGGGGCCGGGCCGGGGTCTGGGCTCTTCGACCAAGTTTAGTACTGAGAGGCGTACCCGGGCGCGACATTTCGATCACAGAGACCTCTTTTCTGTTGTGCTTTTCTTGTGCTCGACGTGGTCCGATTGTGTTTTTTTTTTGTGCTTTTCTTGTGCTCCAAAAACCAAATGGGTTTGTATGTTTGTGTTTTTTTCTTTTCTTGTGCTTTTCTTGTGCTCAAAACGATCCGGCTGTTGTGCTTTTCTTGTGCTCGAAGCGGTCCGATTGTGCTTTTTTTGTGTGCTTTTCTTGTGCTCCAAAAACCAAACGTGTTTGTATGTTTGTGTTTTTTTCTTGTGCTTTTCTTGTGCTCGAAACGATCCGGCTGTTGTGCTCTTCTTGTGCTCGACACGGTCCGATTGGTTTTTTTTGTGCTTTTCTTGTGCTCCAAAAACCAAACGTGTTTGTATGTTTGTGCTTTTTTCTTGTGCTTTTCTTGTGCTCGAAACGATCCGGCTGTTGTGCTTTTCTTGTGCTCGAAGCGGTCCGATTGTGTTTTGCTTTGAGCTTTTCTTGTGCTCCAAAAACCAAATGTGTTTGTATGGTTGTGTTTTTTTCTTGTGCTTGTCTTGTGCTCAAAACGATCCGGCTGTTGTGCTTTTCTTGTGCTTTGCCTGTACTCTTTCTGCAATCTACGCAGGCTTGGGCGCTCGCCTGCGAAAACCTGTTTGCATGTTTGTGCGTTTTTTTGTGCTGTTCTTGTGCTCGAAACGATCCGATTGGGTTTTGTTTTGTGCTTTCTTGTGCTCCAAAAACCAAACGTGTTTGTATGTTTGTGCTTTTTTCTTATGCTTTTCTTGTGCTCGAAACGATCCGGCTGTTGTGCTCTTCTTGTGCTCGACACGGTCCGATTGTGTTTTTGTTGTGTGCTTTTCTTGTGCTCCAAAAACCAAACGTGTTTGTATGTTTGTGCTTTTTTCTTGTGCTTTTCTTGTGCTCGAAACGATCCGGCTGTTGTGCTTTTCTTGTGCTCGACGCGGTCCGATGGTGGTTGTGTTTTGTGCTTTTCTTGTGCTCCAAAAACCAATCGTGTTTGTATGTTTGTGCTTTTTTTTGTGCTCCATGATTTCAAGACACATTGGCGCGCGGCAGTTCTGGTGCAAAATTGTCTCTGTCTGTTGTGCTTTTCTGGTGCTCGGAACTATCCGATTGTGGTTTTTGTTTGTGCTTTCTGGTGCTAGTTTTGCTCTGTCTCTCTGGCGGCCTGGCCAGTCCAGCCCCCGCGTCCAGGCCGTCTGAAAGAAGGTCTCCGGGCCCAGGTTGCGATGGTAACGAAGCCGTGGTTCCAAACCTCTTCGCTGTTAAGTTGCAGATAGCTCCTCCCAACCTCTTCGCCGGCCCGACCCCATCTCACAGCCCTGATCGCCAAACTATGCCAAACTTATTTGGATTCAAAACATTGCCGGGCCCTGGAAAACTGAATGAGATCAGATTTCCTTGTGCTACTTTTGGCCTGTCTGTTTGATAATAAACCTATTGTTGAACTATTAGTGGGCCGGGGCCCCATCTAAGGTATGGGCCTCCGGGGAGATCCTGGCCCGTAGGCCTACCCCACAACGGTTCGCGGCGGTCTGTCTTCAAGGCCCCTTCCGGGGATGAGCGATTCCCACGTTCCCCCAGATATGCCTGATACCCCCCCAGAACGCCGAACACATTAACCTAAGACCATGACCAAGTAAACCCATCAGGCTGTACCTGGGTCATCCGTGTCGCTCCAGTTCAACTACTGGGGTTTGTGGCTTCAGTGTTCACAACAGCCTGGCATCTCTCTCTCTCTCTCTCTCTCTCTCTTTCTCTCTCAATAGTTAGTTGCGGTTCCGCTGTTATATTCACACATACTCACACAAGAACTAACAACCGTCACACCAAGCTCACTACACTACAGTCACCGCAGTTGGGTGGCTTAAATGCGCTGAATTAGATTAGACCTCAGCTTTCTGCAAAAACTCGACGCCAGTCCTCAGCTTGTGCCGCGCTTGCCGCGGCAAACTGAGAGACTCATGACCGAGGGGTATCGAGGGGTACTGTGGTTGCGGAGGGTGCGGTGAGGTTTCTGAGCTCCGCTCTTGGCAAAGGCCTGCCTCGGTCGAACGAAGTTAGCTGCACTTGTCGCGGCAGAAGAGTGCCCCGAGGCAGCAGCACCAAATCAGCCATGTTTGGCAGCCGCCTGTGCTGCACTGACACAGGACGTGAAGGAACCCCTGAAGCGGGCAGGCTCAGCCGCTGACTGCATCTCCAGAGACGACCTCACGAAAGCAAGAAAGCTCTGTGCTCCGATTGCCAAGACTTCAAGACAACCTAGACTCCATGCCAAGTCAAACGCCAAACAAGCTGATCCCCGTGCTGGATTTCCTGCGCAGGAACGAAGCACAAGAGACCAGCGCATAACGGAATTAAACACCATGCTGTCTGCCCACAGTCTTGGACGTGTGTTGCATGGGCCGGCGGACGCTGCAGAAGAGAATCCAGTCTGCCCTTCTCCAACCGGGATTCTGATCTGGGCTCCCTACGAAGGCTCCGGTGTTGAGCAGCTGGGCTGAAACCATATTGCCAACCTCAAGCCGGCCACAAGTGCCAGCACATCATCGGACACACGTGATAATGAGGGGTCCACGAGCCAAACTCCCATGAAGGACATCATCTTGTTCCTCCAGCACGATTGCATTCTATACGGCTCCAGTCTTGGAATGCGCTGCAAGCATACGCTGGCATATGCTGCACTTCAGCTCCGCTCACGCTCTGCCGACGTGTGTGACACAACGCCCGGCCCCTGCGCTGATGTAACGATTTCCGGCTTCGGCACCTGGCATCGCTTCGCTGCAACCGACGATTACCCAGGCAGACTGGGCCTTCAGTGCTTCAAAGATCGCATCACCGAGGAAGAGCATTGCCCACAAGCTTATTTGAACAGCAAACACCGCCTGAGTGGTAACATTGAGGCAAAGAGGGCTCGCGCAAAAAACCAGCGGACTTTGGGGCACAGACGTTGGACGCGTACCTGACTTTATCGCTCGGTCATTGTAGGCAGTCAGCCCTAAAGGGAGTAGCAGCGGCCTCATTAGACATGCACAGCTGCAAACCAAGTGCTGCTTGTATATCGGAACGGGATATGGCATCCCTCTCACCTGACAAGGAGTAAAGACTTTGCCCAAGTCCAGACTTCGAGCAGATGGGCCAGAGTTCCGACGCCTCCAAATCAGTAAGAGCACGCTCCTAGCAGGATGCAAGGTAGACCTACCAAGTGGATTTGCTGCATGCTGCTGTCGAGACGGGTGCAAGGCTGCTTCACCGGTCATGCATATCTGCCAGGCTAGAAGCTGTTTTCTACCCTCCATCCACATGCTGGCCACGATTTCAAGAGCTTGAACTTGTGGCAGAGCTGTTCGAAGAGCTTGCAGGGCTCTTTGGTGCGAGCAGCTCTGCGCTTGCCAATGCTGCAGTTCTGGCCGCGGCAGGTAGTTTCATCGCCGCCTCTGCTGCTTCTTCTGGGAAATCCTTGCATGCGCCAGCGAACCAGTCGGCGCATATCTTGAGAACATCGGGAAGTGCGGTGGAATCGAAGCCGTATGCCTGCTTCAAGTGCCGAAAATCCAAGGGCAATGGTCGCTCCACACTTGGAAGAAAGCTGCGGGGCCGGTCGACTTCATCCAACAGGCCATCGGATCCGTCTGCCTGTCCCTTTGCCGGGCCCTGGCCTGGCTTGGCTGCTGCCGCTGCTGCCTTGCTGAGAAGTTCCAAGAAATCCCTCAGAGGGACCTGCAGGTCACTTCCCACATTCACCGCATCGAACGGCTTCTGAAGCGATCTGCCGACCAACGCTGCTAGGAAACGGGCCACATCTCGACTGAAAACAAATGCAAGCGGCGGATCATCGAAACTCTGAGTCGTGGCTTGGGCTTCGAGTCGTGCACGCTTGGCCGGAGATTTGCGAACTTGAGGCCGGCAGCCGTCTGCCCCTGCCCGCAACCAATGCCAGTATGCCCATAATCGAAGAGTATCGTCAAAGGGACCTATGACATCAGGCAGTCGAAGTGCAACGGCTCGCGTGCTGGAGTCGAGTCCTTCGGCCAATGCTTCCTCCGCCTCCAGCTTGCCGTCGCCATAGCTATCTGCCTTGCGCAGCTTCTTGCGAACTGTATCTTCCGCAGGCCTTTGAGCACAACTCTCGTCGACGGCCTGAGCCTGCAGCATCCATCCAGACCCTGCTGCAGAACTAACTTCATAGACGGAATCTGACGAAATGTAAGCATATGTGTCGAATCTTCCGCGCAGCCCTTCCAGAGCGCACCTCATGTCAGCACCATCGTAAGCCGAAAAATCTGCTACGAGCGTCCACTTCTCTTGCAGTCTTGTGGTAACCATATCCAGCCGCTCCGAAAAGCCTCGCCTATCTCGACGATCTGCAGTAAGCCGCGCAACACGGCCGTTAGAAGGATCCGTGGTACCCCAGTACGACCGTCCTCGATTAACAACGCACACACGGGCGGGAAGCTCCAAAAGTGTCTGCACAGTCTCTCGTCCCATAAATGTAGAGCCACCGAGGACAAGCACAGCTGGTTTGCAACCTGCGCCAACAGCATCTGGCTTTAGGACTTCCTCGTTCTCCAACTGCGTGGAGAACCGACAAGAAGACATGCTGTCCAGAAAGTAGGGCTCGCAGTTATGGCATGCTTCCAGAAAGCAACATGAGCCAATGCTGGACCCCATATACCATGTGTGCTGAATTGAAGTGTGCTGAGCGAGTGAAGTCAATGCATCACTGCAGTGTGTGATGCTGCACGCTCCTTGGAGAAATCATCAAGCACAAACTTGGTTGAAACGCCACGCTAAAGAAGCCAGCTGCTGCGAGGAGAATTGTGATCCCCGGTTTGACATGAGCGTGCAAGTCAGCACAACCCTGACATGCACGGTCCAGTCTGCGTCCTTCAGGATAGACGACACCTGCTGATAGGTGCCCTTGTAAGATCAGCTGGTACAATACCTGGTTGCCAGCGGCTGCAGCCTTAAAACAAACTTCGTGCCGGGCGCACTGGATCAACACCTGGTCCTTGCCTCGGTTGCGGCACCACGGAGTTCGGAGACGAATCGGAGAAGAACACGTCTGGCAGTCGTAGAGTTTGCGAAATGTATCCGCGATTGCTTAGATTTTCTGCTTGATATCTTGAAGGCCTGTGCCCAACTGACACCCCACTTCAACCCACCACAATTGCCGGCGCTACTGGGAATACGTAGATTCGGACACTATGGAATGGAGCTAGGTATTCGGGCGGGGATTTGGATGCTCTGTGCATGGATAAACTTCCTCAGCCGATTCAACTGTATGAGGACATGCTGGAGCTCAAGGAACAAACAAAGACACGAGACAAGAACGCATGGAAGAATTTGAATCCAGTGGCCCAGCTTTGGCAGCGCATCTTGCTTCAAGGGCGCCTGGCAAAGGCAGATGTGTACAGCGAGCGATGGCGGCTTCGTTGGATTGTCACCTAAACCTCATCCAGCTACTTGACGGTCCCGAGCATTCAGTGCAGAGTACAGGAACAAAGTGGTCCTGAGTGGACCTAACTCTAACACATACGGACACAACACACACACACACATACACTGCACCCCTGTGCCGCTTTGCACACACAGTAGGTCCTGCGCAAAGTGGGTCGCGTGATCCTTAGATTCTCGCAACTGCTTGTTGCGCAAGTTTTGCGAGGCGTCTTCAAATTTTCACCAACCCTATCGAGACGTGCAGATCTTCATCTGAACGGCTGTTGCTGCGATCTGCGTCGCATTTCCGGAAACTTCCGCGTCGATGCCTGCCAAGATGGATGCCGCGAGCAAAAGACTCATCAAATTGCCCACGCACCCTGCTAAAACATCTCCGCCGAATTCGGTCAAAGCCCACACGAAGCTTCTGACAGGACACCGATCCCATCGCTGAACACGTGCACGCGCCTAGAATTCCAAGCTCATTGGCAAAACGAAATGCCACCATGGCCTCCGCAGCCCCACAGCTGGGAATCTCGCAAATGCACGCCGCCACGCAAGCGAGGCTTCCGTTTGCTTAGTCGCAGGCAGCGAGAGCCACACCAACAAACCTCCAGCAACATCACCGTTAACTTTATCTGAAACTAAGGTTTGGACTGTGAGTCCAAATGTCCCTGCCTAAGTGTCTCCGACATCGCAGCGATGCAAACTAAGAGAATCAGCACGCGTGCTCTGTGGGGGCTGGCATTTTGTATGGAAGATGCTGACAACGCACAAAGCGAACATTGACTCGGTAAGTGACAATGCCCAACGGGCTGACTGAGCCACGCTCTCTTCGAGATCCGATCAACAGCGAGTGCAAGCACGAGACTGTGCATCCGGGAGGTCAAACTCTGCATTTTCGCCTCGCAGCCTAACTTTCTTCGCGCGGTAAGTCCTCTGTTGACCAGTTGCTCGGGATGAGCCTGCACGATGCATGCACAATGTCATCGAGGCATGTGGAGTACGACTCCAACAGTTCACTACGAGTATCACGTTACCTTCACCCAAATTGCCATTGTGTCTTTTTTTGCCGGAGAGTTGCAAAGCTTGGCGAAACGTGTTGTGCGAATTCGCACAACTTGAGCTCATAGAAACTTTGTCTAGAGCACTCACTTCTACAGATCTCCATGGTCAATCTTGGTGCGTCCACCGCGCTCGTCCATCTCGATGTCCTGGAGAAGCACCAGCCAGAAATCTCACGTTCAAACAGCCAGCAAACCAATGCACTGACTGACTGACAAGTTTGAGCTGAAGTCTGCACGTCTCCCCAGAAATTTGCATCTGAGCATCGTCGTCATCCACTTCGGCCGGGCCACCTTCAGATCACAAGCTCGAAGGACTCACAGTTAGCTTTCCCAGAGGCCCGGCTCGCACCTCACCCTTCCCGACCAACAGCCCGCATGTGTGCCCGTGCTTTCGGCACCTTGCTTCTTGATAAAGTTGTCGGTGACCCAGAACTGCAGCGCATTCATGCAAAACGGTGTGGCAATCATCGCGACCAGCAGCTTCAGATTTGGGCTGGACGCAAACCTGGAGAAAGAAGTAGCAAAGTAGCAAATGCACTTCATGTTAAGGTGTTGGGCATCTGAGGCTTCAGATTTCAGGTGAACTCAGGCAGGCACGGCGCAAGGGTCATGCGAGCCACAGCTAGGAGCAAAGTGTGGAACACCGCCATGAAAACGACCATACCCACCTTCCTCAAACGTGCTAGCATGTCAGCATCTCGGAATCGGAAGGCAGAGTTGCACTGGGTTGCGAACATTGAGCTGACGACCACGAGCCACACAGCCAGCTGCTTAATGTATTTCCTTAGCAGAAGAAGCCGCGGCGGCATGCCAGTACCAACCATCTGTACAAGTAGTAAAGGTCCGTCGCACTGGCTGCCAAGCGACGCGGCGTCAATGCCACCGTTGACCCGGTACTCGCCGGTCTTGAAATCAGGTGCCTGATTGATGGCCAGGCCCAAGCGAGCTCATACCGACAGGTGAGCGAGGAGGTTGGCAGGAAGCATACCGATTCCGCATGATTGCCACCCTGCCTGGTCCGGGACCGTTGCCAGAATTATCCTGTCAAGTAACAGAACAAGACTGACCAGAGTCTCAGTAAGAGAATCTAGTAAGCCGCTAAAGATGCTCCATGATGTCCAACAGTCGGCCTCGCGGACAGCTGTAGCAGCACGTAGGTGCAAGCCACACCGAGCGTGCAGTCCACCACAATATTGATCCAATACCTCAAACTGAAACGTCGACATCCGGATTGCTAGCTTTTCGAAGCGAGCTGGCAAAGCTCCAATGGCAAAGGGGGTTACAGTAAGCAGGGCAACACATCCTCAGCACCCAGCCAGTCACACTCATCTCCTCCAGCTTCCTCGTAGTGCTTTTCCATTTTTTGCCTTCTGAACGAGGCCGCACAAGTCTTCGCCCGCGTAGTTGCAAGCAGTTTTCGGGCATCCAAGCCACGCGAATAGCAAGTTCAAGAGGTGAATCCAAGCTGCCCCTGACATGGATTGCAGTGTCACAGCATGAGAAGCCATGAGAGTGGCAATGCATCCGGCTCAGCGCACCTATGAGCTGCTTGGATGAATCCATCAGGAACTCCGAGAAGTCGCGGCCATCGTGAAACTGCGACCACTTTACGAGCAAAGCCTGACAGTTCCATTGGCGGGCATGGGCCAGTGCAGCATACTGACGACTCACGTCATGAGCATGACAATGCGACCAATTCAAGAGAATGCTGGCACTGTTGCCCTACACCTGCAGTAACAACCGAGCACCCTTCCAACCAAAGGGACTTTAAGGTATAACAAGACGTGGGCCATTGAAGTCGGGCAAGCAGCGGCGCAGCAGCATAGAAATAAGACCTTTGCCAGGTCACCGACGGTCCGTTGGGGTGCACGTGTCGGTGCAGACGAAAAGAGCACACAGGGTGGCTACGGACTACATACATAAACCGCTGCAAGTGCGACTGCGTGAAAGAAAAGCTGCCATCCGAGTGGCAAACTGCGTTGCCTTGCCTGTGGCACCAGCGAGTATATAGCACTCCTCACCCACTTCTCCTGACTTCTCGAGGAGCCAAAGCCCGTACAAAGTTCAGTTCGGACCATGCAAGCAATGAAGCAAGCATCGTAGTCCTCTTTGCATTTAAGAGGTACGCGTGTACCATAAACAAATGCGGATACAGCTAAGAAAGGTCAGCGTGTCTTGGGCCAAGCACGACCAAAGTGGCAGCGTGATGCTCTGAACACAGAACCATGAAGACGTCGTCACACGAGCACTGCTCGAGTTGACTACCAGCATACGGCATTTACTTTTCTAGCTGCGCCTGTCGAGGGCATCCATTGAGTATCGTCGGAGAATCTCTTTCTCCAGGCCGCTGCTGAGCGCTCGCCTGCCAGCGTTGCGCAGGATGCCCTAGGTTGTTATGTTACCGTCTCCTTCCGTCCGGCTCGATTGCACCATGCATCTTGGTCTGAAAAATTTGCTTGCTCAGGCTTCCTGCACCGTTTTCTGCGGTAAGTGGGAGATACCACCCCTGCAGTGTCGCATGCTGTGTCACGGCCTTCCAAAAGTATTCTTCCCGTCTACAGATTTCAACACATTGGGTTGTCCTGCCTCTTTGGGATCCCCGTCTATGGTGTGAGCTCTGACGCCACCAAAAGGTCGCTTGAGCAGAGTGGTGCCTTGAACGCTGTTGCGAGAAAGCCTCGGTTCTGGAACGATCCTTGAGCTGAAGCTGCTCAGAGGAATCCTCCACGATTCTATCCTCGGATCAAAGCGCAGGCCTTAGCCTTCGGCTCGTTACCCGGACACTTGCCACTTGCCACATTCCCGAGGTCCGGTCCATGTGCCGTAGGCTGCGGTCCGCACGCTGGGACGTCGGCAAGGGCAACTGGAACATGTCTGCACCTCTCGCCACGTGCCAGGACACTGCTTTGAAACCCAGACTCTCTCGTGCCATGACTGAGCTCCCTACGAAGGTCGGCAACTGACCTTTGTCGACATGTGCCGCTGGCATTTCAAGCTGCGCCTGTGAATTTGCCAAAGGCTTTATTCCAACTTGCCTGAGCCGCGTCATCGCACGAGACAGGGAGGGAGACGCCTCCTGCAAGATCCGTTGAACACAATCCACCAACACGATATAGGAGACCGGTCCTGTAAATTCACAAAATCCTCATCGGCCTGGCCGCACAGCATCTTATGGGCCACGTCTCATGCTGAGACCCACATCAGATGGTTCTGCCTGTTTGTGCTCTTCCCCGAATAAGCAGCAAGCGCAGCAATCGGCTACTGAGCATAATCAAGACATGTTCATGTTTATAGTTTCAATCCCACAGCTGTTCACGTTTCGTTTACTTGCTTCCGTGCCCCGGAAGCGGACTTCAGCCGAGGACTCCTCCGACCGTTTCTGCCCTTTGATCTCCCCTAAGGCAGTCGTTGCAGGCTGAGCCTCCAAAGCACAGGGCACAGCCAAGCATCATCAACCCTCAACACCACAACATCTGGCATGCCCCAACCACGACAACGACCACCGCACCCGACGGCGACGCAGCAGCCGCAATGGGCATTACGAGTGCTTGTGCCAGCATGTGCCAGCCCGCCAACACGATCAATGATCACACGTGTCGACAGGAATCGGTGCTGTTGGCGATGTACTGAGAATGCACATGAGACCTATCTCCGCGGATTTCATGTTCTTTGAACCACGCCCAACGCAGCATCTCAAGGAAAAGCGATCTGAGGCCATGCACATAATCTGATCTATCTTCTGGCATACCTGGCCATCTTTGTCCAGGAGTGCATCGGAGGTCGCTGCAGTTTGGGGGCCTTCGCTTCAAGACACTGCAAGACTTCTCAAGCACGAAGGCTATTGAACTTGCCAGATTCTGACATGCGGCATGCGTGTATCAAAGTTTCACTTTGCTCCCTACCTTAAAACATGTCCATTTAATTTCCTTCACGCAAGCTACGGCTCGTGCGATTGCACACAGAGCTGTACCGCGATACCGCACAACAGTTCCTGTGCATCTGAGGGTGGTGCTCGGTGATGGGCCATGTCGATCTTTGGACCTAGCACGCATCCTGAGCTAGGGCATCTTACAACCTCGAGCAGAATATCATGTGTTTGCAGGGTTTTGTAGGTGAGATGCCGTGGACTGAAGTAAGGCCCGTGACCACAACAGCTGGACAACCGGCAAGCATGCCAAGCATGCTACCTTCCGTGCATCTACGCGACTTGTGCCGAACACGAAGCCATCTCAGGCAAGCCAATTGCTCAGGCAGACGCTGACGCAACCTCGTACGGAAAGGCCTGCCTGAGAAACGCGACCGCATCCAGAACTGAACTACATCCCTCTTGGTGCGTCCAAGCCGCGAAAAACCATAAAGCAATCCGCCAGTGACTGGCCCAAGGAAGGCCCCCACCGAGGCAGCAGACTGCAGAATACCAATTTTCAATAACCGGCGTCTGCCATCTCTGGCAACTCGAACCTTGGGCGACTTGCCTGGTAGGCGCCCATGAAGACGCCGCTGAGACCCTGCGCACTAGTACGAAGATGAACACTTAGGCCTTCGTGTCTACTCATCTATTTTTCCCCAGATCTCTCTGCCTTAGGGGCCCTGTCACTGGTCAGGCTTGCTGCGCACGGATCCTTGGTTGATTTTATGTGGAATCTCACACACGTTGGGCCGACTTCTGAGACAAGGTCAATTAGGGCACCCCCAGCCACCACGCACACCTTGGATGCCGGATCAATGCTGCACGAGTCTGCACGAGCTGAAAGGCTTCTCGCAGTTGCCATCTAGTTCGGTCAAGGCTCTGCTGAGAGTACTGGCAGCAATGGCTGGCTGAATGCCGCAAGGCAGCTGTACAAGAGCAGGCCTGGGCGCCACGGCGCCACGGGCTGCTTTCGCTTGTAAAGAGTGTTTAGACGCTTGCTGCAGCAAAGGCTCGCAAGGTACATCCGCAGAGAATGCTGGCTGGCCTGTCAGCAAGCAAACTGCATGCGGCATACCATTTTGAGAGGCCGAGCACCCTTATGACAGCCGGACACCCTGGATTTTTACTTGTGCTCGGGCTGCCGGCTTGCCGACGATGCGCACAAATCGGCTCACCACAAAGCCCTCGTCAGGTGGGGCGCTTGAGGAAGCAAACAAGGGAAGGTGTTGGAATCTCATTGGACCATTGGACCTGGAAGACAATCATGCTGGTGCCAGCGACACAGAAGATGATTCCAAGCTGGCTTGCGGTGATGCTGTACACATCCTGGAGCCCGGGGGAGGAGCCGCGAAGAGGCCGACGGCCCACACCTGTGCAGGCCTTGAAAAGCAAGGGCGAGACGCCCATGTAGATGCCCATGGCAAACTCCTCCCAGAGCCGCGCACAAGTCTACTGCATTTTCTGCTCTGCCGACTCCTGAAGAAGGCTGATGCAGCAAACCTTGGGACACCACTCCCGACCCATGCAAGTTTAGAGTTTAGAGGATGCTTGCTTGCGGTGCAAAGCCAAGACACTGCTCCAAGAACGGGGTCAGCGAGCAGCACATGCAAGAGCCGCTTCCACACAACGACTGTGGTTTGTGCCGCCGCCTGCTCTGTTTCGGGGGGGTTGTGAACAAAACCACTGCTGTGCTGCTGCCTGCCCGCCGTCTTCTTCAGCTTCCTGCGCATCTAACATGTGAGCACACTGACAGATTTGTTCAACTTTCTGCCAGCTCACATCAGCAAAACTCCGCCTTCAGCGGCGTCGGCTCTTTCATTCCGTCCTAGCTGGAAGTTGGACGGTTCGGACAAAGCTTCTGGGTCGCCACTCGCAACAAGAGCTCTCGCAACGCAGCGGCAGCACAGCATCTGTCACGCCTGCGGCAGCTGTCGCGCAGCCAGAAAGAAGTTGATGAGTGTGCAGACAGAGGCCGTTGCACAGACTGCCAACCTGAGCTGGGCGAAAGGATCGCAGTCACAGACCTTCGAAACTGTGAGGCCGGCACATGCCAAAAGGCGCGACAAAGCCTGCAATTCCGGGTCCCAGGACGACACCAACCTGGGCTTCGCCCAACCCCTCTGGGCCCCTTCCCTCTCACGCAATGGCTCTTCAACGGAGCCAGCGCCCAAAACAATCGAGCTGCTCCATAGGCAGCCATTATCAAGGCCATCTTGCCCACTCTTTCCTGCCGAATTGAGAACCTTGCTCACATCTACATGCCTCAATTTGCTGATGAGGCCTCTGGCCCCGTGACATCGGCCACTATGGCCTGGCAAATGCAAACCTGAGAACAACGTGCAAACGGGTGCAAACCCAAAACCAGTACAAAGAAGGTCCCTGAGTCTGCCAAAGATTTCTTTCATCGTGTAGCCCAGGGACGGTGCCCGAGAAGAAGCCGTGGCAGGCACGGAAAAAGAGCAACTGTGACAGCGACGCCTAAACAAATCTAGATGCGACAAGCAAGTCGAATCGTGGAGCAGTGTGCCAAGACACAGCGAGCCCGCAGGCCAGCAGAAATACGGAGGAGCTGAACAAGCTCACCAACAGAATCCTTTCTTGGTTTACGTGACGGCCTAGCCAAGACATTCTTGCACTGCTCGAAACTGAAGCGTCCTGCGCTTACCCAAACCGTCAGACAGCGCGCCCAACACCATTGTCCCGAAGACCTTGCAAGAAAGACGCACTGCTCCCCACTGCGACAATGCTCGAAGATTCGAACGGTAGCATGCCCAAGCCTGCATTAAGCTGTACAACGACTGCATCAAGCCAACCGCAAAGGCTGAACCGCTCATCCTTTGGTACTGTTTGGCTTCTGCACATGGACGCTGCGTGCAGTGCCAAGCTCATGCTGCTGACGAGTGTCTGAGTGGCTATGTAAGGAAGCAAAGGCAGAATCATCATTGCTCCCATTTTGTCAAGCATAACAGCCAAGTAGACGCTCCTTCCAAGAGTGAGTAGCACTCTTAGACGCACGACAAACAGAGCCGAATAACATCTATGCAGCTGGGACTCGTTAAGTCTGCCTCGACTCGCACTCCCTGCCCACCATCATCACAAGCTGATCGCATGATTTCTGGTATGGAGCAATGGGCACGGCAATTCCTGTGCGAGTTCCTTGCCGCTTCAGATAGAAGCCGATGCTTGCTGCAAGCGGACTGCTATGTTGCCTTCAGGTGACAGCTAGCCAAAAACGGCTGGAGTGACAAACCGAGCATGGGGTCAAACACTCTTCCGCTGCTTCGAGAGCCAACCTGATTAAGAAGGGTTCCTTATACGAATTCTACTATTTTGGGGTTATAGGCCCAAGGCTGCTTTATCAGGCTCCTACATTAACTGCCGAAAGCACTCCGTCAATCTTGTGTCGCTGTCAGTTGACCATGAACTCCTACGTGAGGTGGAACTTTCTTTTTACACACACGTGCAAGGCCACATTGCGGAAGCTCTGGCTACGGGTGGCACCTTCAATGTCCACTCCGTCTCCGCTCCTTCCGCACCTCCGTATCTCCACTTCCGGTCGCAACCAAAGATGCCTGGCAGGCACATTGCTTTCTTTCCATGAGGCATTTGGGTAAGCACAAACCTTCAAACAGGCAGAAAGCTGAATAGACACAACTCACAAAACAGAGCGGTTCAGCGGTTCGTGCTAGCAAGTAAGAACATTGCAAAAGTGTCTGCTGCCTGGGCACTTCTCCTTGCAGCTCGGACGTCGTCCTCCCGGTGAACATGAACATGCCGTTTTCTTTGCAGCCCTGGTGCCCGAAAACGTTCACCGAAGCGTCTGTACCACGAGTGACAGCCATCCGAGACCGACACGGAAATCGCATCAATAAAGGGAAGAGGCCGCGTATGCACGGCATGTCGCCCTCAAGGTCGTTTCAGTCGGGAGTGTAGGCCATCGTGCGACGCAAGCATTGCAATACGAGGGCTCGCTGGCCACCACACTTATGCCCTGGCCGGCCCGAAGTTGTTCTCCAGCTTCCCGGCACCAAGTCTTCCGAACTCCAGATGCATGGCTGCTGAAGGCAACCAAGCCGGCCAAGCCAGCCTGTGCCGAGACGCAGTCGCTTCGATGTGTTGTCTTGCCTTCTCCTGAGCACAACACACCAAACTTGACGAGAAGAAGGGTCCCCTACCCCAGCACTTGCAACGCAGCTGTGCAAATCCAGGCGCAAAGAACTAACGCCAATGACGACAGCACATCATCGAGAAGTACACCCAGCCCCCTATGGCCCTATGGCAACCACAGCATGATGAAGGGCCGGCACCACAAGGACGGGCTGCATGGATGCGTTGATGCCACCAACCTGAAAATTTGGATGCTCGTCGTGTGCAATATGAACCCTTAGCCAGCTGCGCACGGGCTCACCTTCATCAGCTCATTGACGAATGAAGCACCTCTCTGGCAAGCATAACCACCAACGAATGTTCATGGCACTGCACCAAACGGCAAGGCCTCACCTGACAAAAGCTGGTAACAGGACGTCAAGCTCTCGTGGTCAATCTTGCCATGGTCTGTGCCGGAGGAATCACCTTCCCGCAACGTAGCAGGTCCGCAATTTCCTCGACAGCAGCGACTGTCGGAAGTGAGCAGTGCCTCTTGTAGACAGGGCCGCATCTACTCGCCTTAAACCCAGGAAGCACATGCTCGAAAAGTTCGGCAATGTGTCCTCTGAGAAACCAGCTGGCATGCATCACCAATAGTCTGCGTGACCTGCTGACAACTGCGGATGCCTGCCTCAAAGGGCGAGGTTTCTACCGCAGACGCCTGCTCCTGCAAAAGTGGAACCACTGGGACACGTTGGACCAACCTGGCGTCTAAAGCTAACGTCTACAACCTGCTGTGCTGAGATGCGCAGCCCAATCGTTGGCCTTGCAATGTGGCTTGCAGCAAGTTTCGCCTGCCGTGGAAGGAGGTGTTGCATTGAGCTCTCCAACGAGGCTTCCCTACCTGCTGAGGCGAGTCCATAGCACGTTCTATCCAGGCCTCTGTCAGTTCCGGCATCGTGGTGGCGGCATGAATCGGTTCTCCGGGCTCACTGCAGCGAAATACAACTTTACGTCTGGTGGTTCGAGGCGTCCTGCATGCGTACTGGGTGCCGTACTGTCATGCGTACAAGGTACCAAGATTCCGAAGCACATCGTTGCACATGGCCTGAGGGCCTCGCTGAGAAAAGTAGCACAAGCATCTGCAAGCGATTCGGCCGTGCAGGCCAAACCGGTTCCACACGGACCAGTCCAGGTTGCGGAAAAGATTGCCTGGCAAACGGCATTGCAAACGGTGACAACCTGGGATGCTGGCCTAAGCCTGGCAGTGCCACTTTCAAGCGACCTTAAAGCTTGCACAAGCCTGCACCGCCAGCATGGACCCATCTGGAAGCCCGCCGCGTGTAATCCCCGGCACGCACGCGGCTTTCGGGACGTGAGGAGGGAGCAACAGTCCTTAGAGATGTCAGCACTACACATGGCCTAAGCTTCGACTAGGCTCTGTCGCTCTGCCCTGCCTTTCGAGCAGAAGCGCTGCAGCTTCACTGCGGTGTCGGTCTGGGGCCTCATACCACGCAGAATGCTGCAGCCGGCAAGGAGGATGCATGAGGATGCGCACGGCCTGGCTAACAGCTTTGCCAAGCAAACTGCTGGCGGTCTCGGTCGCAGACCTCCTGCCAGTCAGGCTATGCGGCTATGCTTCGAAATATCGAGTGAGGGTAAAACGGTCCGGAAGCAGAGGCGCCCTTCTTGGAGCCCTTGGCTTCGACCTCTTTGGAATGATGACAATGGACGAAAAGCTTGGACTGGATATGCAAATTCACGGCTTCCGGACCTGGGGGAGCGGCTTTGGGCATGAAGACACCGCCGCTCATCGAGTGCAGTGAAACAGCTGCACCTGCGCTCCGTATGCCGTCCCATAGGAGCCAATGCGGATGCCCATGGCATCCATGGCCCATGGCCTCCCTTGCCGCGCCGATCCTCAAGCGTGGAGTTCGATTTTCCTGCCTGCGCTACGCAAACTGGCAGAAAGGCCTGTAGCTGCCAGCACGCAGCAAGGAATTCCTGGGCAGGAACTGCAAACAGCGCGTCCATGATGTCGCCTGGAAGCAGACTCTTCGCCCCCTGCCCCGCAGTGAATTTGGACACATTTAGACCTTCCCAGCCTCCTGGCCGCAGTCCTGGTTGTGTGAGCCTAGGAGCAGGAGTACAAAGATTCCGTCGACGCTGCCATGGCGGCCAAAGACCCAGGCGACTTCAGGCCTGAGTTTGACAGCTTTGGCTTTTCACACGCCCGATTCCACTAGCAGGACCGGACTCTCAGCAGCTGAGATCCACAGCTGCCGCCTGCAAATTGGCTTTCAGCTGTTTTTCTTCTGTGCACAGTGCAGCTCCGCAGGCGAGTGCATCATTGATTGTTCAAACGCTTGCACTCTTGTTGCTACACAAACACACGGTTATAAACCATTGCCAGCACTGTGTAATTCAGAACCCAGTCTGGAGCCATAAATTGGGAGGGTGCGGCCGTGGATGCAAGGACAGAAGCATCGGCCGCGAGCGATCGGATTCTTGAAGCAGACCCTACACGGTCGCGGGCGCGAAGGCAGCACATGCTTCTCAATAGCACTGTAGAGTGTGCGCGGTCATTGCGGGAGACGTCTGAGTCGCCGGGCCGGGCTGGCTCTCGACCAAACTGCACCCCACGCACACAACCCTCACAGCGTCACAGCGATGTGCGCGGCGATCTTTGGTCAGAGCGGAATGCTTCGAGGCCACGCAACTCTACATTTCTTGCTTCCATGCTGGCGGACGCAGGCGCGAGACAGGTCTCGCAGGACGACGGGACGAAGAATGCATATGACGCTCCAAAGAAAGCCAGAATCCTCACACCCCAGCATCTATGCTAACGCCAAATGCAGAGTCATGCAGAAATGACGCGCCTCTCGTGGTACCTCAACACTCGCGCAATCCTCCAACCACTCGCCACCAATTTCGAAACGCTTCAATTCATGAGGCCCGGTCCGATCTACAAGCGCAGAAACCTGCTGAGCACCAATGCTAAGCCTCGGCAAGCACGTGTGTGCCCAGACCGCGAAGTCTGCGTAAACTGGCACATGAGCTGTGGCGAATGCAGAAACAAGAACACCTCGGCGTCAGCACTCTCCTGACTGGCGCATTGAACCCCCGAAGCTGCTGAAACCACTTTGTCCAGCCTGTCCCTCAATAGATGCAAGGATCTCCTTCTGATTGCCCAAGATGCCTAAGGCCTCGACGGCGAGGCACCAAGCCATAGAGTCAAGTGAAGTCTCGAAAGGCAGTTACCTCTTCACAGGCTTCCCGCGCCGCTGTCTGATGCGGATCCTGATCTGGAAAAAAACGCCAGCAACATCTGCGCGGAAGTGTGGACAACTCGCGTCTCCTTCTCGTGCAGCTCGCCGAAACCCCAGAAAGCATTGTAGCCTGAGGAAACTCTCGCGGTGTTGGCTTCTCGACAGAAAGAACACCTGACGACCGACTTGGCCTCCATCCAAGCGCTTCTCCTTCCCGAAAAGGAGAAAAGGATCGCCAGTGTCTGAGTCCTCGGCAGCATCTGCTTCTTTGACACTTGGCAAGCACTTGGTGGCAGTCTGGGTCTAGGTCTGTAAACAGAACGACGACACCAGCTGCCCAACGTCTCAGGCACCACCTGCGCTGCCCGCTCTGGCTCTAACGCACTGACAAGGATCAACATCAAGCCGCATCAGTTTCTGTGAGGCATTGGCTTGTTGTAGGGGCCCAAGTTTTCAGCGTGCCCCGACCAAGGATATCCACCTGAGCATCGAAGCAGGTCTCCAGCACACAACAGCAAGTCTCTGAGAAGGCCACACCGGTAGCAAATGGGTTCTGGAACCTTCTGTGCACACTTTGTACACGATACTCACTGTCCTTTCAGACCCGACAGATGCCTCGGTCATGGCACGAACTCAAGAAATGCGAAAATGTGTAGGAACATTAAAAAATGAAGATGGACATGACCGACACTTGACGTTTCTATCATCTGAATCAGAGTGCGCTATCTTTTGCCTCTCTGCTCTGTCAATCTTCGATGTCTGAGGCGACTCATGTTTTCAACATGCAGCGTGCCAGCCGGTGTTCTGGTTGGTTGCGAGGTGTGCTCTCTGCTTCAATCTTCGGCCCTGTCGCGCAATAGAATCTCGACCACAACACTGAAACCAGTGGCTCTGAGGATCAAGACTTCAAGAGCACAAGCACGAAACAGGACCACACAGCCGATGCCATCTTTTGCTCGTCTGGCTCTTTTGCTCGTGAATTCAGCAGGAGCAGGGCGTCGCTCTGTAAAACGGGCAGATCGCAACTTAAATGGATACGCTGGTTTCTAGGAATTTGGGATTGAAAACCCAAAGTCCGAAGTCGTTCGGAAAGGGTCGCTCCGCTGCCGTTGCGTTGTACCTGGTTCCGGAAGAAGACCCCAACCCACAAAGAAAGCTGGCACAGCAAAATCCTGCGACCTCAGGCCGTGGTGCTCATCACACTCGGCAGAGAACTTGCGCAACTCGGCCTGGAAATCGCCGAATATTTTGGCTCGATCACCCTCCGACATGGCCGGGAAGACATGCGACCTTGTTCATACCGGGGTGTACTCACCAAGACATATGGCTGAGAAGGCTATGCTGCAGTGACCTTCGGACAATTGCAACAAAGCGACCAGTCATCCGCTGGACTTTGTGCCAGCAATCGCGGCATCGGAGTGCTTGTCAGAGCCATCAGCAAGGCTCCGCCCAGGGCTACCTCTTTGGGTCCTACAAGCGGGCCTTCCTGCCGTAAACTCTTGGACCAGGAGAACCTCGCAGGTCCAGAGAGCAACGTCTGGCGACCGCATGTCAAAAAAGTTGCTGCTCAACGCTGCCAAAGACAACTCAGACAAGGCACGTGCAAAACGATGCATCTTGTGCATAGGCTTGCACCTGGCCCACCTGCTCATGCCCCACTGTAACGAGCTCCTTGGCTTATCAGGAAGCGACCATGGGGCCATGAGGAAACCAACACCCTCTTTGACAGAGAATTGCAGCTCCGATGCACAGAAGCGCGTCAAGAAATTGATAAAGATCGGCTTCTTGCGGGAATTTGGAACAGAAGGCCAAAGCTCATGCATCTGCCCGGTGGAAAAAGGATCCGAGAAAGCTTGCAGCTGCGTGACCGTCTGCAGCAAGAATAGCTTCAGCTCCTCATCTGCTGCGAGTGCCATCTCTCCACGCGAACCGGTCCCGTAGTAGTGATCCAGGTAATCTGCCACGAACTTCCGCAAAATGCGCCAATACCTCAATGCTTGCTGATAATACGAAGTAGCCAGCCCCTGCTCTTGCTTGCGCTTGATGACCTTCTCCCTGTCAAACAATGTCTCCATGAGCTCCACCGGCCCCTCACTCCCAGAAGCTGTGTCCAGCACATACTCGGGTGGCAGAAGCTTGTATGCCGAGGCCCAAGCAAGCTGCAGACCCTCGTTGTCCAAGGGGAGAAGCTGGGGTACAAAAGAATCTCGCGTCACGAGGGTCTGCCTTGCCAGGTCGTTGATGTTGATTGTCCCATACGAGAATGGCAGAAGAAAGCGTCGAATCGGATGATCGCTCGAGAGCTGCTCACGCATTGCCTGTACAACGACATTCGCAAGCTGCAGATGACACCCGTACAGGTGGTCCACAAGAGTGACGAATGAAAACAAGGAGCTGCGGAAACAAAATTTGGCATACTCCCACGTTCTGGAACCATCAGGAAGAAAGGTTGTCGACTTTGGCATCTCCCACGGTTCCACCTGCTCTTCACGGACGATTTTGAGTACCTTGAAGTCCTTATCGAAATACACATCGTTACCGTAGTGCTCGAAGCCGTCCCTAACTGGCAGGGCAGCCAGTTGATTGGTTCGCACCGCGTATACACAGCCAGGGTGGAGCGACGGATCCGCCTTCTCCAGGCGGTGCGCACCAAGTCCGTGCAAACAGAAGTGGGCCAAGGCTCGATCCGAAGTCTTGTCTTTCCATTCCTGCACCACTTTGGGGTAGATGTCCCGGCAGACTTCCATAACATATTCAACTGGGTTTTCTCCTTCTCTGAAGCTGCTCAAGCTGCTGATTGCTGGTGGCGCTGAGAAAAACATCGAGGAAGTCATGAACTCGGCAGACGGCGCGAGCCGCGCCAGTGACTCGAAGAGTCCACCTGCATAAAGCTCGCCCTCTGAGAGAAACGGCACCCGCACCGCAATGGCATACTGCAGCAAGCCTGTTGTCAACTTTGCCTTCGGCTTCAAGTCTGTGACTCTCCACTCCGCGGCCTTTGGCAGCTGGTAAAAAGTCAGCCGCGTGAGCTGAAGAAGCTTGGCACCCTTCCAAACCAGAGCTGGAGGTGGTCTCAAGCAAGCCAGATAAACCACCCTGGCTCAGCGTCAGCTACAGTCTTTTCTCCCCACAAGGCTGCATCTTTCTGACGAAAGACTTAAAGAAGTACGAACTCGAGTACGAGAGCTATGACCTCCCAACATTGCCGAGCATCAAATAACCTGCTAACCACCCGAACAGGAGCAGCAGCACCAGTGCCAGTGCAGCCACGAAAGGATAAAGGACAAGAAACAAGGCAAACACGACTAAACCCAGCGTCGCATAACACCTTGGTGCAGCAGAGCAGGTGTAGCTGCACAGCTCAAACCCACAGAACGCTGAATAGACAAGCGGCAGTGCACTGCAGCAACCACAACCATAAGCGGACGGGCAACGCAAGCACGTTTGGCAATCCTGGAATGCTCACAGCAAAAATGCACTAAACACCCATCCAGAAAAACCGATGCAACTCCAGCATACTCCAGCCTGCGGCCTATGGCATGCAAGGAACGTTCAGGGTGCTGTAGGCAGGCTCAGGTGGCTGCACCACGGGCCAGCTTGGCGCAACGGAGCTCTCTCCTCCAAAAGCAAGTGCGGACAGACAGCTCAGTGATGTCTGTGACACTTGCCGGCTCTTCTCGGCTCCTGCGGGAAGCAGCGGGACCTTCTCCATGCTCTGGGCTCAGCGCAGCTGTACAGATTCAAAAGATCTGCCTGCGACCACTGATGTGCCATCATGGCACTTGACCGTGTTGCGGAACCAACACCCCATTCCTACCTTTCTGACAACCACAGTGCAGGCTGCAGGACTTTCTTTTTGGCGCTTGAAGTTGGCAGGTACCCTATCTTTCATGTGCCAAAGAGGCAGCGTGCATGTGGGCTCTGGCCCATCTCCACTACGCCTTGCTCACTGTCCGGAAGCCAACTACTGTTTCACCACGCTCCTGAAGCGCATTGCAGGCATGTCTGCGGCTTGGTCTTGACTTCTTCTCTTCTCCGAAGTCCACCGAACCCATCCGCAGTCTCAGACAAGCCCTGCCGCGTGAAAATTGAAAACTTTCGACTGGTTGGGTCAGCCGACAGGCTCAGCCGGACAAACTGTGCATTGCCACCTGCGTGGTGCAGAAAATCAACAGCATCACCAAGCATACGAAAATTGGGTTATCAAAGCTCCAGAACCCACCACCTGGAAGCTGCTGCTGCAGTCCAGCTTCTACGGTCTGAACCGCCTTTGGGAGCCCAGATGCCTCACCAGCTTCTATGAGTTTGGCCTCTCGCAAATATTTGTCAAACAGCCACTTCTCGGGCTTTCTTTCCTGCACGGGCGCTGTGGCCAAGTCTTGAAGATATTCTTTCATGTCACCCTTACGCTTGCTTGAAGCCAATTCACGGCGCTTGAAGGGAACAAGGACGTACCACCAATATGCGACAGGAATTATTGCACAAAGCAATGGGACTAGAATTTGAACGGCTGACGGTTCTGCCGGCGCGGAACCAAGGTCCAAGACAGCTGCCGCAGGCAACGTGACGCGCAAGTCAGATGCTCTGGAGTGTATCTCGCCTCTGGGAGCAGACGTCGCAGAGTTCACAAAGCCTCCGGAGGGCCATGAGGACCAGATACTGCAGGCACCAAGACCCAGCACTGCAATTTTAAGGCATCTTCTCCGTTTCTCGCCGTCGAACGGAACATTCACATTGCATGCGAGCATTAAGCAACGTTTGCTAGCCGGGGCAGAACTACGCGCAAGATGTCCCTCGGGCCACGCATCATCAGGCAACGTGCAGGTACGACCAGCATATCCGGCATCCATGCACTGCTGGCAAGCATCTATGCTCTCATGCAGAATGGAATTGCGCACTGTAGTTATTTTAGTCACCATGCCGGCGATCTCTTGGCCAGCAAAGCCCTTTGCAATAGAAGTCTAACGAAACAAGAGGTCTCGTTGGAGAGACATCCTGTGCGACTTGTTCACGTCGGCTGTCCACGTATCCTGGCCCACACCGCCTCATCAATCCACCTCTGCTCCCGCGAGGACCACGGAACAACAGCAGCGATTGCCGTAGAGATGCCTGCTCGTGCGTTAAATTACACACTGCTGCTCCGTCGTCCATACTTAGCATGAGCACATGCGTCAACCGTAACCAAGCTCCAAGAGGCTTAACATGGCTTAACCATGCTTCAACAGTTTGCAGCTAGCAGTCCACGGGCCACATCCGAACCAACTTACCCGTCGCTTCTGTTCGTGCAAATACAGAAACCCACGAACATGCCATGAACTTTTTGTGCGTGGGCACACAAGCCTGCAACTTTGCGTCGGTTGTCCGTGTATAGGACAACACTGTCTACTTCAAGGTGCTCAAGCGCCGCCGCAGCCGCACGGAAGCTGCGTTCGTCCGGCGCAAAGCCCAGGCGAATGTTCGCGTCTTCTTCGGAAAGCTGCTCGGATCCATCCTCGACTCAAACTGCGCAACAGACTCCACTGCGTAGGTGCATCATGGGAGACCAATGCGAAGGCCGGCCTGCAAAACGTAGCTGCGGAGCTTGTTGCTTAAGCCGATGCCCTTGCCTTCGTGGCCCTGCTCTCGTGTCGCACAGCTCACATGCGGCATAGAAACGAGAACTCGACGAATCCCGCCTGCATATACAGTATCGCACCGTTTCTATGTTCGTCGTTCCCCAAGACGTTGAGCATAAAGTCTCGCAATTGTGGACCACATTGGCAACGTGTGGAGTCAAACACATCGCCGAGCAAGCACTCGGAATGAATTCGCAGCGGGATGGGAACACCACCGAGCCTCGAGACACTGCCTGACATCAGGGCACATCTCCCATCCCTCAGTCTTGGCCCTACTTGCGTTGTTCCTTCCTGCCGAATTTCTATGTGAGGGTGGAAATCCCCAACAGCTTCGGTCACACAGTTCCTCTTCTAGCCTTCTAGTAGCCAAAATCCAAGGCTATGCAGCACGATCTTGCACGAAAAACTAGAGTTCTTTACAGGCACAGATTTCCTCAGTTGGACTAGCCGAAGGCAACTACCCCACCAGCAGAACCCATTCGGAAACTTGGATCTGAGCACAAATCTGCATAAGCTTGCGGCACAGATTGCATGCCAAATGTGGGGAATGTTGGAAATTCCCCCAGACCGTCATACTCTTCGAGCACTGAAACCCGATACCGAAAGCCTTGCAACACAAACAGGCTATTCAATAGACCAGCCAACCTCAGCCCCGAATTTCAAGCCCAAACGAGTAGATAGCGAAGACTTAGGCGAACTCAAAGCACCAAAACCAAGTTCGAGAGTCGAAGGTAGGGAGGTAATGGCCATCCATCCAATCCATCATTCTCCATCCCATCCATCCTTTCCCATCCATCTTTCCATCGCTCCATACTTCCATCCCCGCCTCCCGCCCTCCCGCCCGCCCCGCCATCCTTTCTAGCACAAGCAGAATCCATGCGGCCGCAGAAGCCTCTCACCACTGCTATGCATCGAGCTCCGTCTTGGACGGGATATGCAAAAACTCGCACTTCGCCGACCTTACAACAACAAGCATGGCACACAACACTAACTGCTACTGTAACGGTATATGTTGACGGTCTTCTTGCAGTCACTGTTCATGCTGCCGAGGAGCACCTCGGAAAACTTCTGTCGCCATCGATTCTGGCTCTGCAGGGCCGGTACAACCTGACCCAAAGGTCCGAGTGCTTCGTGAGCAGAGCCGGCCAGCCTGCGCCAAGTGACATCAAAAAACCATCTGAGCGACTCTTTGCGTTTTTCTCCCACACAATCCTGGAACAGGAATTCTCGTGCCAGGCTGGCGGCCATGACGCCAGCGATGGCTGATCCATGCCTCACGCAACTCCATCGCACACCAGGAACTGCCGAACCAGAACCGACGAAGCTGGATGCAGTCCACGATGCTGGCAGTGGTGGCCCCTGGTAGCATTGAATATTTGGGGGGTTCGGCATCGCAGCGGCGCTGCAGAAATCAATCCGTCAAGCGGCCAACAGATGCCATGGGAGGCCACGCGCATCCCAAAGCTTTGTCAAATGTCCACTGTCGTGCATGCCGCATATGTCAAAATCAACATGCTTGGTGTGGCATAATGTCGTCAAACACGACCTTGGCATTGCCATCTTCCGATGCACTTCCATGGACGCACATGCCTGAGGAAGCCCAACTGGCTGGGGCCGGATGCTGAACGCAATGAGCTTCTTCTGGTAAATGCTGGGGAAATCTGGGGAAGTCACGTGAATGGTGCACTGCTCTTGCAGGCAAATTGCCGCCTGCAAATTAGCTTTAAACTGATTTTCCAAACCGTTGTTTTAACACACACCTTTCTGCAAGCATCCAAGGGAAAGAGAAAGAGAGAAAGAGAGAGAGAGAGAGAGCAAGCTGGTAGCAAAAGACCTTGCTGCAGCAACCGTGCCGCACGACAGAATTCAGGGTAGGTGCGTTCCTGAGACCTGGGTTGTGTTACTGTTGTGTCAATTGCGAGCTGGGAGCCACCCCACAAGGGAAGCCCGTTAGCAACAACCTCATGCCCGCTGGAGGTTGAATTCGCGGAGCAGCACTTCGTAGCTGCTGCTGCCCCAGCCTCAGTGTCACGCTCAAGCGCCCGCCCCCCCGTGCACGTGGGGTGCCAGACCGAGGGCAAGCAGCGACTTGATCACCCAACACATCAAGCGGGCGCTGGCAGCGGCATCTGTCAGGGGCACGCGGCAGAGGAAGGCAGCTTTTCTCCCAAAGTGTGGCCCCAATCTCGCAACACTCCTTGCGGCTTGGGCCCGTTTGCAACATTGTTTTGTTTTTTTTTTCTCTCGCACCTTCTTGCTACTGCACGTGAAAGAGGTCCAAGTCCCAGTGCCAACTGCAACCTACTTCGGCAACTCGCGACTCACGCATGGGCAGGGAGCGGCTGGGCTCAGTACCTCCTGCCAGCGAGCATCTGCAAGGAGCTCGTGCAAAGCTGGAGGCGGGCCAGCAGCACCAAGCTCCGACTGGAGGGGTAGCTCAAGGAAGGTGGCAGCGAGCGCACACTGTGCCGCAGCGGAGATGAAGCGGAGAACCCAAGCGGCTTGGGCGAAGTTGCGCAAAGCGGCGGGGACAGCTGCGGCCCGCGCCCGGGCGAGGAGGCGAACAAAGGTGGCAGCTTCCTCAGCCCAACGTCCGCCGACCTCGAGTCCGAAAACGATAAGGCGACAGCGTCGGCTGCGGTCGATCTCGGGGTACGTCTGCCTGCGTTTGCGCCGCGCAGCACCGCGGACGGCCCAACCCGGGTGGTGTGTTCAGCGCCGTCATGCGCGCGGCCATCTCGGGTCACCGGGCTGACGAGCGTCGCGTCAACGGCAAGTTGTGCGCCGTGCCAAAGCGGGAGGCCGTTGCAGACGACCTCGATGCGCCTCGCGTCGTGGACCGGCACATCGATGTTCATGGCGGCCAGCGCGACGTTGCGCCCGACACGCGCCCTGGCTTCGTGGCAGACGCGGGCGATGGCCCGTTCGAGGGGACCATCGATTTCCGATGATTTCCGGCAGCCGGTGTCCGCGCCCGCGTCCGCGTCTGCCGCGCAGGCCGCCAGCACGGGAGTGTGATGCTGCTTGAACGGCGAGCCAGGCTAAGCTGGTGTCGGCGTCAGCAGCTCGCGACGTGTCGGGGTCTGGCAGGGCCTGGTCGCGGTGCACCAGGGCAAGCTCTGCAGGGTTCACGATTTCGGGCGCAGAGCCGGTTGGTGGGTCCGGCAGCGCGCCCTGCAGATTCTGCACGGTAGGGCGGACGGCAGGATTTGCGTCGACGGCTGTCACGACTTCCGGATCTGCGGGCCAAGTGGGTGCTGCGGGCCGGGGAGGCTGGGCGTCCTCCGCTGGCGCACGGCTGCAGGCGCAGCAGCGTCGGCAAGGCTCCGGGATGGATCTGTGGGGGCGGGTCAGGTGCGTCAGGAGGCCGGGCAAGAAGCGTCTCGATGAGGCGTGCGAGGGTGGCGACGGTTGGCGGGCCAATTAACAGGGTAAGCAACGCCTCTTGCAGTGGCGCGGCGACGTAGTGGCCCTCGGGATCCCTCGGGTGCCACGGCTATATCGCGCTTAGCAATTCAGATAGGGAAGCGATTTTTTTCCTCTTTTGCACCTGCATGGCTTGGGGTCCTGCTGCATGCTTTGCGCGGAGCAGCTGTCTACACTTTTTTTTCCAACACGCACCTTTTCCGAAAGTACGAAGTCCAGTGCAGGCTGCGAGCTACGGAGAGTGCACGCCGCGGCTCGAGGTTCACGCGAGCCGTGCAAGGAGGCGGCTGTGATCATGGGGCGGCGAGCCAGCGTGCATCAGCGAGCACCTCGTGCAAAGCCGGCGGGTTGTCGGCAGCACCGGGCTCGCAGTCAGCTAAGAGGTCGAGGAGCGACGCCGCGAAGGCTCGCTGAGCGGCAACCGCTAACATTCCGCTCCAGCGCTGCACCCAAGCCGTGCGCACTGCCTGGCACAGGGAGGCCGTTGCACTGACAGCCTTCGCTCGCGCAAGGAAGCGGATGAAGTCAGCGGCCTCAGCGCTCCATAGCCCGCCGGTCTCGATGCCAAACACGACGAAACGACAACGGCGGGAGCGCAGGAGCTCAGGGTACGTCTCGCGCCGTTTCCTTCGCTCGGCAGGGCCGGCCACGCGCGACCGAGGGCCGTGCCCGCTACGGCTTGTTGGACTGCGATGGATACGATGCCTTGCCATCATCGCTTCGACCAGCCTCCGGCAGCAGCGGCACGGACAGCAGGCGGTGCTCGTTGCGCACGGAGGCGGACGAGATCGCACAGGAAGCGGAGAGCCTGCGCATTCCATCGCCCTCCGACCTCGGTCCCCAGCACGACCATGCAAGTGTTGGGGCCCGCCGCGCGTGAGCTCGGGGTAGGCTGTCTGCTTGCGGCGCTCTGCGACACGCAGCATTGCGTCCGCGCACGGCTGCGGGTGTCCAGTGTGGGTCAGCGGCGACACGAGTGTCGCGTCGCAGCAGAACGCTCCCCCGTTGGACGTGGCATCATACACGACCATATCGAGGCGTCGGCGGTCGTCAGATCGCACGCCTGGCTGGGGCCGTTGTGTGGGCGAGCCACTGCTGTGGCACGACCTGGCCTTCCGCGCCTACTGCTTCTCTCGCCACGCGCAGCCAAGCGTGTTCGACCACTTTGGCCCGCCTAGCCAGCAATCCTGCCCGTGCACAGGCGAGCGCGTGGTCTCCTAATGCATCGACGGTTTGACCACACCCTGGATTGGGGCCGCACCGGTGGGGGCTCAAGGGCAGGGGTAGTCGCAAGCGACGGCGCAGTGCCAGATGCATGGCCTGTGGAGTCAAGGTTGTTCTTGGCTCGCTGGGTATGGCGGCAAGCCATGCCCCTGCGTGCGGTCCGGCTCGTGAGCGGAGCATGGTTCGAGAGCTCGGCGGCAGGGCCGGCAACAGCACGCGATTGCGATAATTTTGGTTGCGAGTCCGCATCGCGTGAAATTGCCAGCTATGTGGCCAGTCTCCAGGGCCTGCATCCGTCGGGCGGGCGGGCCGCTCGCCTTCCAAGATGGCTCGCCAAGAGGGGCAATCGTTCCACCCCTCGTCTTGTAGGATCCTGCGGGCGTCGTCCGCTTCGTGAAAACACGGAGCAGCGTCATCTCCTCGCTCTAACTCTCGGAGGTACCGGTTGGCGCACTCCGGGAGTCGCGTGTGGATGAGGGCATCGGCCCATGCTGCCCAGTAAAAAGCGGGAGCAGTCCGCGTGGCCGACTGCAAGCCGAGGCCACCGAGTGCGGCAGGGAGTGTCGCAAGTTCGCGGGCCTGTTCTGCTTCCAGTTCGGGAACCCCACCCAGACATGCCTGCAACGTCTGCCAGATTGCTTCGTCGTGGGCCCTGGCGTATGCCGCTGACATGGATGGAGGCATTGTGCAGATGGCGTGGTTTGCCCGCGGCGCCGCACACATGTGCAGGAGCAACCATGCGCATTGGAGGTCCGGCAGCTGCGGCAAGTGGTCCAGCAGCTGTTGCTCGGTGCGCATGCGTTCGTCGACCCACGCGTGGATGAAGTCCGGATGGCCAATGGGTGAACCCAAAACGACCACTCCTCGCTCAGCAGGCGGCTTATCGCCCCGCCAAACATCGTCACCGAGTGCAACGATGCCTGGGGGAGGCGGTCCTGGCACGGAGGCGATGGCGCGGGTCTTGCCCAGATTGGACGATATGCCGCAGTGCGTGGCCACCGCCGCTACGGTCGTGTCCAGCGCGTTGCGGGCACGGCCTGGGGTGGTCACGACGTACAAGTCATCCAAACACGCAACGAGGCTGTCGCCACGGTGCAAAGCCTCGGCTGCGCGGACGAGCGCAGCGTGCTGTCCAAGCGCAAACAATGCCGGGGCCAATGCATCGCCCTGTTCGGAACCTTCGGCCTGCTGGATGACCTTTAGGTGCTCCGCTCGCATACCGGAAAGCCCTGGTGCTCCGCCCCGGCGCGTCTCGCGCAAAGCCAAAGCCAAGGTTCTGACACTGAGCTTGGGAAGCTGGGCCGTTTGGAATTCGAGCAGCGCCTGCGGGATCGCGGTGCGAGGCTCTGGCGGGCGGCGAACGGGGTCGGTCAGTGCGGCCCACGTAGCATCGTTGCCCGGTGCTATATCGGCCGCGGTCAACACTTGGCGTGCCCGCGAAAGCTCGCCTTTGCGAACTTTGGCGCAGGCCAGTTCGCGCTGGCGCTCGGCCATGTCCTCAGGCGGGAGGGCGGCTTGTTGTCGGCTGGGTGCGGCATTTTGCCGGGTGGAGCAAGGACTGCCATGCCCCGCGCTGGAACGCCTCGGCTCGGCCTAACAGCTCCGTCCGTCCCTGTGCGCCGCTTGGGGCGGGCAAGTAACATCCGCGGTGCTAGCAGAAACAACTTCCACGCTCGGGACTGGGTTGTTTCGTCGCGCGAGTCGTGCTCGGGCTCGGCGTGGAGCCGGGCTCAGCAGCGCTCCCCGCAATGCGGAGCGCATGAAAGGCGGCACGTCTTGTAGCGTGGGCACGGGGTTGCGCAACTCGAACTCCAAATCGACCGCGTCCAAGGCGAGCCACGCGTCCTCCAACGCGGCGGATGCCGGGGCAGGGCAAGTGGGCACGCGATCGTGGATGTCTGCGTCGCCGCCTGTGTCTGCGGCGCGCGTTCGCCTAGCTCGCCGTCGACGGCAGGCACAGCCCTGGCTGCGGTGCGACAGTGTGTCAGCATCGAATGCATCGCGAGCCTCTGCCGCCAGCGTCTGCGCGGAGGAAGCCGTTGTGTGGCCGCCGTACGCTTGGAGGAGCGCTGACGGCCGTGATGCACAGCAGGATCGCCCCCGACAGCGGCAGCGAGGCATCTGGTAGCGCTGCGAGCTCTGCCGCTGCACGTGTGACGGCGGGCAGCTGCACATTGCGCGGATCCTCTAAATGGCACTCCAGTCCAGTTCCGATTGCAGTAGACGCAACAGGCGACTCGGTGGAACTGCAGCAGCTCTCCGCTGCTCTCCAGCGAAGCAACACTGGTCGCACTTGAGTTGCTGGACTCTTGTGAGCCTCCGCAAAGACTGGAAAGGTGGGTGGCTCCACAGCAAAGAGTTTGACGGCCCTTCGACGCTCAACCAGCCTCCTGCTCGACGCTGCGCCCTCGTGAGTTATGCTGTCCTTACTGCCAGCAAGTTAGCTTCCACCACCTGCTTGGGTCGTGGCACTAGTCCGCGCGGCTGGCGTGCTGTTCTGAACTGCTTCGCCTTCGCACTGTGCCCGGAACTCCTGGCCTTGCTAAACGTTCTTCGTGGAAAAGCGGCGTGTAGCCACCGCACTTTGCCCTCTCGCACTAAAAGCTTTAACCACGGAAAACACTCAAGTTCAAAAGGTCAAAACAGTTGCCAAGTGTCTTTGCAGCTTGCGCGTCTGGAACAGCCAAGACTCGTGCGCCCCGCGCTTGCACTGCACGGTTCAGCCCGGCCGCCCCGGCGAAAAGTTCCAGGAAGCCTGCTTCATTCTGCTCAGTCCCTGTGGCCGTTCCAGTTTTGCCATGACTAAATGAATTCTTCTTGCACGACTCCGCACCAGTCGCTGCCACTCTAGCCGATTCCAACCTTCCCTTCAGGAAGGGCAGATCTGCTGATGTCGGCAGCTGCGCGGTGACTTCTGCTGCTCACTGTCGCCGCTGGTTGCGTCCCCGGCCTCCTTTGCCTTTTTCCACCCCCGCGGCTTCGCTGTTGGTTCGCGCCCTTCTCCTCGGGGTTCCAACCAGGGACTTGCGGGCAATTGATCGATCGGTGCGGCTGCCGGCACCACTCACAGACATGAGCCATGCCCTTGTCGCACTTGTCACTGCAACATCCATCCGGTTTGCGAGACCAATCGTAGCAGATGTTGAGGCCTCCTTTGGACTTCAAGTAGCATCCATCCTTCCGCTGTGGGTCGAACTTCCGCTTCTCACCGCCACCGGGCCTGAAGCCTCCATCAGGTGGCGGCTCAGGAACTGCGGGCATGGCCCTGGGGCCATTGCACTGGTAGCGTAACGCAGGCTGCTCGAACTCTTTGCGCCAGAAGTCACTGCAGGAGGCACTCGCTTTGATCACCGAATTCCAGGGCCGCTTGACGTCGTACACCGCTAATGTTGGATGGGCCAGGTGGTTGGAGTGCTGTCGGCTGTCTGTTCTTCTTTCGCCCACCACTCACTTTGATAGCGGATGTCAGCCTGCGCGGCCAAATGCCACACATCTGGGTATTCTGTCACACGGTTGCGGAACTCAGCACTGTACCTGTCCAACACCGCCGGCCTGGCAATGTCAAGCATGATACAGCAATTTTCTTCCCAGGCATGAATGTTGGCTGCACCCGGCAGCTCTACTGCCTTCCATTGCCCATCCTTCAGTGCTTGTGAAGTAAACTTCATCGCTCTCGCAATCCGGTCCCCATAAGGACCCCAGACCCCCATGTCTATGAAGGGTGCTTGTCCGCTTTCTACCTTGGCGTGTAGGCACCTCAACTGACTGTCAGTCACTTCCTCCTTTTCCAAAGGTGAGTCGCCAGTGCTGGCACCGTAACGTTGGCGGCAAGCTAGCAGCTCGACCGTGCGGAGCATTTTGCAATCTTGATCGGCGCCTTGATCCACCATTTGGCTCAATTTAAGCTTCACGCGTGGTGCCGAAAGTGCAGCGGGAGGGGTAGGCAGTGTTGCTAAGGACTGGTGTGTCGTGCTTGCGACTCCGTCGCATTCACCATCAGCCGCATTTGGCCCTTCTCAAAGGCAGTTGGCTCTCTAGTGCCAATCCGAGCCTGCGACAAAGCCTCGCTCCACCCGTCGGGGAGCACAGCTGCTAGCAAAGGCATCTGTGACAGGTGCCGGGGCGAGTCGTCTGCCGCTCCGGCTGTAGGTTCTTGCTAGGCGTAGCCAGGCGGCATGAAAGGATACCGCTATTGGCATCCCGGACAGCAGGCAGCTGGATAAAGTGGTGTGTGTGTGTGTGTGAAAAAAATGTCAGGGTTTCCGAGTTGCCGTGCGACTGATCCAAATCCGTGGGAACTGCTCATTGCATCGCATCACTGAGCGAAGTCCAGGTCTCCAGTACAGCATCGGACGGCAACAAGTAAGCCATGGCACCACCACCGTATCAAAAATTCATCCTTGCACCAAAATGGCACGGATGAACTTCCCTTCCCTCCCCCCAATACATGTCGTGACACTCTCAATTGTTAATGCGGCACTTACATGCCTTCTCGCCATGCATGAGGCGCGTCGGGGCATAGCAGTCCCGCTGCGTCGAGCAGGCGGGGCAGGTACAGGCCGGAATTGGTGCTCGCGGCGAGTGGCATGGGTGGGGGCACGGCCTCCGTAAAGCTAGCCCCAGGCTGCGCAATGTGGACGTCTCGCCTCGGCGCGATCGCAGCTGCAAAGAAGGCTGGCTGTCCGGATGCTTGTGCTTGGCCTTCAGCAAGAGCAGCGGGCGAGGACGTGGCAGGCGGTGGGGTTTGTGGCCTCAATTCAAACGGTTTTTTGGTCTTGTGGGGTGAGCGAAGGGGCAGCGAGAGCATACCCAACGCTCCGCGCGAGCTGCCATGTCCACCTCCCAGGACGTGAGTGTGAGGCAGTCATGACATGATGGAAGCGGCCCTGGCGGCTGGACCCGAGCGGCTGGCAACTCGTTTTGGCAACGCATGCAGATCCAGTGCGGTGTCCAGGAAGCTATGCCACGGTCATGGCGATGGGGCACTAGGGCCCAATGCATTCGCGAGTCCGCAAGCTGGACAAACCCCGTTGCTAGTCCGGACAAGCGGCGGCAGCATACAGCCCGTAGTGTGGTCAGGCTCTAGTGGCTCGCGTAGTCACGAACGAGTGTGTGAGCTGCACGCATCGCTTCGCGCGGCAGGTGATTTATCGCCGCACGGCAATTGGGGCAGCGGCCATGCAAAATGACCAGCCCGTGCTCTGGCCCAAGCCCGGAAACGTTGTGAACCGAAGGCGATTGCAGGACCTGGGCAACGTGCTCAAATGCTTGCGTTAGATCGTCGACGGGGATGAACGGGCGAGCCCGCAGCGCCTCGACCGCGGCCGGCCCTGGCCGGCCACCGCCTGCCGCGTCAATTTGCAAAGGCACGTACAGTGGCACAATACAAGTGCGAACGCTCTTCCAACGGGAGCTCGTTGTTGCACGGCATGCACAACCATTGCGGGTGCGAGGCCTCAATGCTGTGTGAGGCAGCGGGGCCCAGTGCATGCGGGCGTCGCGCAGTTCAGCGAAGTCGAGCGCGGGCCCCCGCGAGGCGATTGCAGCATGTAGCCCGGATGAGTGCTGGTTCACGTGGCTCGGCCGCATCCGCCCGTGAGAAGGTGCGCACGGATGTGCACGGAGAAGTCACGCACAACGGCGAGGGTTTTTTTTTTCGGCACGCCTCTTTTCGGCGAAGGTTGTGTTGGGCGCGCGGCCATCAGCGGGGAGCATATCGATACCAAGAGCTTGGCACCGAGAGAGCCGTAGGCTTTTGGTCATCAATAGGTGAAACCCAGCAGGCAGATGTAGCAGCGGGTAGAGCTGGTGCAACCAAGAATGAAAAAAGAATCTGCGAAGAGCCCACGCTTGGGGCGTTCTTGAAATGAGCAGCCGCACCCGGCAGCGCGGCAAGCCTTGCGCGGCCTGGCACGCACGCACCCGTGCACAAAAAAAATGGCGACAAGCAAAAGGAACTGTTGCGCACGTGCCACCTCCAGCAGGGAGGTCTGCACAGGAGAGGCAACCTTGGTGGAAAAAAAACCGGCGGGCAGCGGCTGCGCGCAGGCCCAGGCAATTGATGCAAGCTGTGTTCGGGCCCCGGCGCGAGCAACGGCACCGCCAATGTCCACCGAGGCACCGGCGACCTGACGGAAGTAAAGTTAAAAAAACCTATTCGCTGATTGCGGCCAGCGGCGCGCCGCAGGCCCCGGGATGCCGCGGGAGGGCAGCGGCCAGGCGCAGGTTAGGGCCCCGCTCAGTTTCGGCGTTTGGAGCCGCGATTCCAACGTTTGCCGCCACGGGATCGCTTGTTGCCGGGCTTGGGCGGAGGCTTCGGCTGGGGCTTCGGGCGGGTGGTTCGGGGCCGGTCAGGCGGAGGGGGCGGGGAAGGAGGCCGGGGCCTGGTGGGCGGCTCTGGCTCCGGGAGGGGAAGTCGCTCGGCGGCGATGCTTCCCCTTGCAGCAAGTAGGTCGGCGACCCGGAGCAACACAAGTTCACGGTCGAGAACCGCAAAGAAACTCACCTGTCCAATCGAGATATCCATGCATTGCATGTGTCGAGGCTGCCCTACCCCTGCCTGCTCAAGCCGGGAATTTGAGTTTTAAGAGGAGTCGATTTGCGATTACTTCGACTCGGCGGTCATCGAGGCGCTCAGGGTGGATGTTGAGGTCGCGCACAAGGACATTGCTGGCAATGGTAGCCCCGGCCTTGCGGAACACACGGGCAGCAGCTCGCTCGAGCGGGAGGCCACGGGACCGCAGGATGCCGAAGCGGCGGCAAGCAGCGCGGGTCAACATGGCGACGGCAGCCAGCGTCGCTTCCTGCACCGCTCCACGTCGACCAACCCTATGGCCACATGACCGGCGAGCCCCCTGTGCATGAGGTCCTGCACAACGCACGCTGGCTGCACGCCCCTGCCCCCAGCCGGCTCCTGCAGAGGAAACAAGGCTGCCACCTAGCCTGCAGGTGCAATACGATCGCGCTCGTGCTGGTCGCAAAAAATTTGGTTCGTAATTTCAGATCTCTAGAAATTATATAATCTGTGGAGGATGTCATGCAAACATGTCCTTTTCGACGACTGGACGTTTCAGCCGCGATGGCATGATGGACGTCGGAAACGGGGTAGACCCAAGCAAACCAACATGGCTTTCAGAAGTTTTTCGCATGGCTGTGGATACGTGCGGACTAGATACCTTATGGAACCAAACTCCAACAAATTGGCATCACAACGTGCTCACATATAATTTCAAACCGTTATCCCGAATACGAGGTGGACTGAATGTTTGGGGGGCGGATGTATGGTAATGTACATGCCATCGAGATATGCCACGCACAGCAAGGCGAATGCATTCACAAACATGGCGGGCATTACAAAATCCCGTTGTTCGACACGTGTATGGACACTCGCCTAAACATGCGTGGCTGGCAGCTTTCAATAGTTTCTACATTGCAGCAGTGCATGAAAAAGTTGAATAATGCAAGACCCCGCACATGAATAGGTTGTAGCACACACTCACTGGACTTCACATTTCAACTGGAAAATTGTTTTGCGCGCGCGACAAAAACACGAGCGCGGTCCCAGTGCACCTGCAGGCCACGGCACGCGAGACCTCAGTCCGCACCGGGAGTTGGCTGGCTGCTGGAGTGTCAAGCCATCGTTCGTCCTGTAAGACCCCATGCACAGCCGGCTCGCCGGCAACAGAGTCGACAGGCAGTTCGAACATGATCTGAGCCGCGACGGCAATGATTGCACTCCAGCGCGAAACGTCCGAGTTCGTGCTCACGAAATCATCGGAGGGTGGGGGGTGATCAATTTTAGAACCCACGCCATTGGATGTAACCAAAAGTGTCAATCCCAACAAGCACGTAACAAAAACGCTACTGCACCCACGGTCGTGAGAGCCACTTCTATGATCCGGTCATCTCCCATGAGCACGTCCTCGGCTATCTTAACGTCAAAACAAACCTCTTCTACGCCCGTCCACTCCGCGGTCCCAGTGCACATGCCCAACGTCCTGGCAAACAGACTACGGCATACGGCTGGCAAGGGGGCTGCTCGGAAGAGTCAGCCAGGACGTCGCTGAGGAGCGGCATGTCTCCATCAACTTTGGCGGTGCCGGGTAAGGGAAAGGAAAAGAGGCTGGCAGCAAAGGCCCGCGCGGCTGCAAAAGCCAGGGGCGCAGACCAGCGCAACACAAACGCGGCAGTGCACGCCGCCCGCTGTGCAGAGGGAGCGGCACGGGCCTTGCTCCGGGCAAGGAGTCGGACAAACTCAGCGGGTAGGGGACTCCAGCGTCTTCGGCATGAATGCCAAAGACGATAAGCCGACAGCGGCGCCCGGAAGCAAGCTCCGGGTATGTCCGAGCATTGGCACGTTCAGCAACATGCAAAGCTGCCCCACCCGGCGGCCGGTGTCTGGGCCTGGCATAGCCAACTGCAATGAAGGCCGACACCAATGTGCTGTCAACGGAAAGCTGCACACTGCCCCACAAAGGCAGGCCGCTCGCATGACTTCGATGCCGCCTCTCGTCGGGCGGACAGGGATTTTAAGATCACGCACCAGGGCATGTCGCGACAGTGGCGCCCGCCTGAGATTCTTCACGAGCTCCTCGTGGCGCTGTTTGGACATCACCGGTGGCTTATCGACAGACAACGGGCTCGACGTGAAGGGCTTGAGCTTTCTTTCCACTGTCTTCTTGTTTTTTTTGCCCTTGTCATTTATGGCTCTCGTCTTGTCATGCTTGTTCTATTTGTTGCTTGTCCTTGTCCTTTCTTCGGTATGCTCGCAAGGAGGTAGAACTACTGCATTTCTTTTGCTTGAACATCTTTCACAGGTTTCTGCATCTCACTGGCTTGGTGGTCTTCAGCTCGCTTTCCCTGGTTTCGGCCGACTGGACGCCAAGACTGAGATCCTCCATTGCACCAATTTCGGCTCATTTCGGCGTAGACTGCTTCGTCCATACGACTAGAGGAGCGCACTACATCTGCGAGCTCGCGGTGCTGGAAAAGGAAACCAACATCGCAGTGTGTGAGTTGCTTTCCAATTTGCCTGCACACAGAAATGAGTGGCGAGACATTTCGTTTACGGAGACTGCAGAGACACATGCTTAATTTTTGCCCACGGATTTTTCCGACTGCAAGAAGGTCCGGTAACTACGACAGTCCTACGGCATCATATTACTACGTGCGGTCCCGGTTTCGGGCCGCAAGGGCAAGCCGCTGGGCGCCTCGTCAGCGGCGAGGTCGAGCACACGGTCCAGTGTTGGGCCGTGCCCCTGCGCTGGGACGGCTGGCCACGAGCGCCCCACTGCTGTGCTTGCAACGGCGAGCTGGACCGAGAAAGACAAAGCTCCCCACCAACGTTGTGTCCACCCCAAGGACGCGGCGCGACGCATTGCGGGCGGTGCGCGGAGAACTCGGAGGCGGACGACGTCGCGAAGTGCTGCGCTGTTGCGTTCCAGCGGCCCCCGATCTCCGAGCCGAGCACCAGCAGCCTTTGCGGGCCGCCCCTCGCGAGCTCCTGTACGTGCTATGCTTGCGCCGCTCCGCGACCGTCAGTCAAACTGGTTGGTCAAGGCTTCTGATACTTTGCTGCTCTCATCTCCAAAGGCACATCCCAAGACATTTCACAACATCAAATCGTTGCTGACTCCACGCTTGTGATCCAGTGAAGCTCAGCACCTCATCACGTGAAACGCTGCGAAGAGCCGCTCAACCTGCAATCCATCCAATCGAAACATGGCGGAGGCATGCGGAGACGTTAGGGTAGAGCTTGGGAGCCTCGCAGGGCCCGGCTTCTCGAGTGTGCAGGACTTTGGACGCGAGGCCTCGCTTCGCAGCAAATGGGCTGCGTCCTGTGGGTGCAGAGGGCTGGGCGGCCAGCGCCACAGAGCTTGCACGCAGGCCGAGGGCAGGCGCGGCTGCTTGTCGCGCAGGTAGCCTAGTGTGTCCTGCAAGCCCAGCCCGCCCAACAGTGCGGGCTAGGCGGCAACGGCAGCAGGCGCAACTGGCGAAGAAAGACGCGGAACGGTGGGCCCGGGATCGTGAAGTCGTCGGCTGAGGACGGTTTATGCACGGCATATGGCCCAGCCTGGGAGAGCAAGGCACCAGACGCAGGAGGTCAGGCAAAGGGCTTGATAGGCTTGGCCTGAACTCATGTCGATTTGGGACGCGTCGGCCAGATCCCCTGCAATGGAGACAATGCGGTTGGCATTCGAACAAATAGTTCAACAACTGATGCCAGAAGGTGCGGCCCCGTATACGGTCCTGTCTATGGCGCTGTGGCGCAGTGTAGCAAACGGGAAAATGATTCGCATTGCACAAGCATTTCACTGGACAATGAGAGAAAGCCCGGCTGCTGCAACAGGCGCAGCTTGTGAGAGTGTCGAAACCCATCTCATGTTGAATAAAGGCACTACCCTGCAACTGCAGGCGGCCAGCATGGCACTGTAGAATGCTTTTGCAGGTTGTGCCAATTGGGCGGGTTTTCCGGGATATCTCAGAAATCATAGCATCATCACGCGAAGCTGGATGTCGCAACATCGTGCGAAAGCTCTCTCTAGCAAGATAAGCCGAAAAACACTCCCATGACTTTTCTCATTCTCTGCTGTGCGCACGCCGAGGATCACATGATTGAGCTAAAAGAGCAGATGCCCAAGTGGCAGATTGCTTCAAGCGCGGTGTACCGAAGACACCCCGCAAACGCATTTGCTGTGTTCAGTCGGCAGCTCTGAGACTGTCCTGGTCCTAACCTTTGCACACACACTGGGTATAACCTGTACCAACTTCAGCAACGCTTTGCGTTCTGCTTCTTGACCCATCAGATGTGGCAAAGGCATAGAAACTGGGAAACTGCTCGAAATCACCTGAGCGACATGCTACTGCAATGCCCCGCCGAAACCCATGCTTGCAAGAGAGCTCGTGCCTTTGCAGTGCTTGCAGCCGCTGCATCAGTGGGTCCTTTCTGCTTTCGACCAAAACATGATCAGGCTTCTACATGAGATCCAGCACAGTCTCTCCTCTGTCGCTTCCGGGGCAGGTGTTGCTACCGGGGCTGGAGCTGCCGCGGCTGCACCTCCAAATTCAAAGTCTGCTCTGCGCTGAAGTTTGCACCTACCTGACCCAGCGACTCAGCCTGTGTCCAAGAGCTGGGACTTGTCCAGAGCGAGTTCCTCTGCAAGCCGAATCTAGACCCAGCAACATTGCAGACGCCAGATGTCGCAAACCCATCACCGCCCAGGCCCAGCCTCATAAACCCTGGCGACGGCAGAGTCTATCTCGGTCTCATCATCCGACTCCTGGAATCCTGGTGACGGGTTTGGTCTGCAAGACGTGGCCGCTTGAACATGTGGCATCGTGCATTGCAAGAACCTGTATAAGAGTACCGTACACCTGCCTTCCTCCATCATCTCGTCGGCGATCTCTGCTCGCATCATCTCCTGCCGCATGTCCTGAGGGACCCCACAAGACTTTCAGGCAGCTTGCCAATGCAAGCACCACATGTCAATCGGGTGCCAGCCTCCATGGTTCGCTGCAGTTCTGGAACATTCATCAACCTTCACCAGCCACAGCTCTCTGATATGATAGTGACTTTGATTATGAGTAGATACAGGACTTCAAGACGGGCCTATTCATCTCCTTCATTACGCCGGAGGACATTTTGAGCGCACTCGCGGTGGACATTGATGCGACTGCCTAGTCCAAGAAACTGCGAGTTGCTCTGGCTTGATTCAGCTTTGTCAGGCTTCGACGGTAGTGAGGTGAAGGTTCACTGCGGACATGGAGCACTTCGTCCTTGCCAAAAGCTCAAGTGCTTTGCGCATGGCATCCTTTCACTTCGGCCGCGGGCCTCTCGAGTCGGGCAACCGCCTTCCGCGATCGCACTACCTGCCTCGCCAGGGTCTTGACCTCCACAACAACGGCACAAAAGCCTTCTTTCAGTCATCCCCAAGCAACACGGAAGAAGCGGAGTGAGTTCCTGAGCAACAGTCGCTTAAGTTGCCGGCGCTCGCTGCTTGACCCTTCTCCGCCATGGTCTTGATCTCCTTCTTCAGTTTTTCTTCTTCCTGACCTGAGAGGAGCTGGGCCTCAAGGCCTAAGAGTCAGCCTCTGGCTTGGCCGTGGCCAAGACGCATCCTGGAGATGTCACGGTCTATGCGCCGTGACTCGCCACGGATTTGTCGCTGCCATTCCCTGGCCTCCAGGAACTCCATTCCCAAAACTTAGAACTCTTCGAAGACCAGCCACACGAAGCCTTCTCCTTGACTGTTTCCTCCTTCGATTTTCCATTTCCCATGACCACCTTATCCACAATCTTCGGTTCACAGCTCTCTTTTGCTGGCCCTGGGCTGCTGGCTGACTGCCGGCGATGGCTGCAAAAGTCGAGCTTTGCTGTGTTTGCTGAAGACTGGTGATTTAGAAGGCGCCACTCGCTTGGAGAGACTCGTCTCTGAGCTTAGTTAAAGACATGTAAAGCCACTTCACGCTGCCGTTGGGCCATGGAGCACGGAAGCACAGCAATTGCGACGGCGTGCAGTTCTCCGTGACATGATTTGACCGGTTTGCTCTGAGAACCATCTCTTTTGTCCACGCACACGGCGCTTCCTAATGACCCGCTCTCTGCCCACCAATTCGTCCTCACTTCTGTGAAACAAAGGAAAGCGCAGCGGGTCGGAACATTCCATTGAAGCAACACGCATGTGCCCTTCTTCACCGCTTGTACTGCATCTCACCCAGCCTCCAGCTGCCCCTGGTCCAGGCATATAAGGGGGTTGCGCTCTGTCATGCATGTCCACGGCAGCGTCAGAAGCAGCACCCGTTTTTTCTGCACTACTTGACTATAGGTTACACTACGCGATGTGCTGTACCTTGTGGCAGTACTGTCAAAACCATCAGGCACGGCAATCAAAGGACTCTTGCCCGAAGCGATTAGTTCCTTGCATCTCTAGCCCCTCCTGTTTTCCAACGCCTGGCATGGTGTCATGTGCAGGGACTGAGGTCTATCACTCAACGTTGCGAGCTGACTGCATGAAAAAGGCAGGCTAAGCTGTTCGAATTAGTCTGTGATACTGTGCCGATTGAGCACTGGTTGAAAATCGCTGCAAAAGTGCCCAGCTCACAAGGCCAAGTCGGCCATGTCCACTGTCCGGTCTAGCAGCAAGGATCGCTGCCGAATCAGGAACTGCACTAGCCATGCAAAGAAGCCTCATCGAAGGGCAACTGTCAATCGGAGGAGAACAGGCAGGGAGTAGATACTCTCAAGACAATGTCAGAACTCAGCGCTTGAAGCTCTTATCAGAGCACCACCGACTTGGTTGTAGGCTGCAACCCATCCCTGGCGTGAGCCAGATTCAGTCCACTCAGAATCCAACATGTCAATGAAAGTTCGTCGCACAACGACGTCGGCGCTGGTTGACGCGAAGCACAGCTTTTTGGGCTTGGGTTCCAGGTGCTGGAAGCGAGCTTCCGTTGCCTCCCCTACTCTGGGGGCACTTACGCCGCCATTCATGCGTCTATAGGCCCGCTGTTGCTTGTGGAAAGCTGCAAGGACATCATTCTTGCAGGCATCCCATTCCTGAGTAGATACCGCAACCTGATATGGCACCAGCTTCCTGCCACTCAACTCGGTGTGCACATTTAGCCTGATGTTACTTCGGCTCAAAAACTCCTGCAAGTATGTGCGAAACGTAAAATTCTGCTCGGTCCATCTCATCCAGTATGAATCCAGACCATCCTCACCTGTAATGAGAACACATGCATTGCTATCCAGTTGGCAGATCGCTTGCGCCTGTTCATCATGAATGGGCAGTAAGGGTACGCCCCTGTTGCAGCCTCGCAAGTGCAAGATGGTGTAAAACGACCTGTCCACTTCACAAAGCTTCGGCAAATCTTCCAACTGTACATACCTCTCGAACCGGTTTTTTTCAAGCTTGCTGAGGCTGGAGAAATGTTCCGTAGCCCAAACCGGATATGCAGAAAAAGGTAGAAACATAACGTGGGAGACAATCACTTTGTCAGGCTCCGCATGCGGCTGGACTGTCAGAGTATATGCCTTGACCGGGCCTACCTGAAACACAACCGTGTGGCGTCGCCCAAGCGGCATTACCAACATGGCTGCCATTCCAATCTCTGGAACGTCTCGTCGAACTATCATTCTCGCAAAATATTCATCCCATTCAGCCGCCTCTTGTTGGGGATGAGGAGATTCTTGATCTTCCTCGTAAAGCTGCGATGGGCTTTCAAGGATCTGCCGCATCGAATTTAGGCGCAGAGAACCTGCTTCGGGCTCCCTTCGGTTAACCCGTACGATGGCATCACCGGGGCTCAGTTGCTCTTGCCACTCTGCGGCCAGCAACCCCGTGACATCGGTGATGGATTGCATGGAGACTTCCGGACGGATCAACAACGAGGACGCCGGCAGCGTTGTGTCCACCACAAACTGCAGCCGCGTCATGCAAGATCCACAGCCGGAAAATCTGTAGCAAATCCGGCCATCGTGTTCCAAAGAGCCGTCCTGAAACCGATCTTGCACGTTTATCCAGCCTTCATCTTCAGTCGCCTCTGTAATATGAATGAAGAAGTCCTCGATGTCAATGCTTGGGGTCAGCTCATCTAGTGCGGTCATGTTAGCCGACGATTTCCCAACTAACTTGAGAAAAGAAGCGACAAAACGAGACATGTCAACTGCACCCTCCGGCACTGGTAATGGTACCGCAAAATCAGATCTAAAAAAGGATGAAGCTCTTCCCCACCGGAAAGGAGACAGGCGTGTTGCGCAGAGTGTGCTAAATTGAATCTGCAACTTTCCTGGTGCAATCCTCTTTACAGGATGGTATTGCAAGCCAACCGGCACTTGCCAAGTAGACTTCCGTGACATGCTCACAACAGCAGCGCCTGGGAGAACAGATTCTCCTCAAAGAAGCGAGCCCTAACGACGCGCCCTCCGAAGTATCGCCCGTTCATGTCGGTAAAGGCCTGTCAGATGGCTGTGGTCACAAAACCACTTCATGGAAGCTGTCAAGCCTTCGTGGCGGCCGCCACATCCTCGTATTCGAGGAAGATGCGAACTGCCTGACATGTCAGAACAGCGATCGCGTCTTCCGAAAAGCAGGCCCGGATGGCTGCCTGATCATCCGGTTTTCCTTTGAGCTCCTTTATCACACACCTGGGCTACAATGATCTTTGCAAGCGGTTTTGATGCTAAAGCCAGGCACCGGCTGCCTGGTGCATCCTTGAACAGCAGATAAATCATACCTGCTGCCTTTATGATAATTTCAGCTGACGTTGCCTCCGACAATTGCTTCCGCGCAAACTCAGGGCAGGGTGTGAAGAGGATCCACCACTAAGCGAACCCCGAAACGACATCTCCGTAAAAGCTAAAAGGCGACGCTGCTCCTGAGAGAAGTTGATGGTAAACCTCAAACGCCTCAAACTCTAAAGACGATTTGGTGGGAATGCCGTAACCCCTTGTTGGCAAAGCCAAAAACTAAACAAAGAAACAGGTCAAAAAGCGCACGGGTTTGTGGTTGGCAAGCCCGAGACCCTGAAAGAAGATATTGGTTGGCGAACACAACCCCAAAAGATGATCTTGGTCGGCAGGCCCCAAGCCCGAAAACGAGATGGTTTGCCCACCCTAAACCCAAAACAAGATCTTGGTTGCCGTTGGCGGCGTGGTTTGATCCCTGAAGAACCCTACAACTGCAAACCCCAAAAGCGCAATCGACTGAACCCGCCCAAGGTGACGAATTTTGATTTTCGAATGCATTCTGCCTCACACTAGTCACTAGACCGAGTTTCGACCTCAACGCAGAGAGCGCTTGGCCTTCAGTGTACGACGACTCTTTGCTTTGGGCCCACGGTGTAAGACGGATTCGTTCGAGCTTCACCCTTCCAGGCTTGTTCTACCCTAAATCCAGAAGGACGTTCAACACGACACCCCTGGAAAACCACATAAATCGCGAAAAAGCTGGTAGTTTTTGCTGAACCATGTACGATGCCAACACTAAAGTGCTGTGTGGTCGTTGGTCTCATCGACAGGAGCATTGTACAGGGGGTTGAACTCGTTGGGTGTGGCAGCATCACAGAGCCGTACATCCCTGCACAAGTTGTAGAATCCGTGTGGACATTGGCTCCCACACATAGAGAACACACACAGACACACCTACTTTCTACATTGCTGTGCTTTGCTCGCAACTACAAAAGCTCTTGCAACACTGAATAGCCGTGATTGTCTCTCTCCAAACAGGGCACAAAGCAAGCACGACCCCAAACCCAACTACCGCAATCGGTAGCAAACCCGCCAGCCCATGCTGATAGGAAACAGACTGACAAACCTCACCTTAAAGCCCGAGGAAAATGTGCAACAAGCCCCGTCGTGCCTTCGAGTCAAAAAACCATCTACAATTTGACGCAGGCTCCGCTCGGAGCCCGTAGGCTCCAGTCTACTCCCTAAACCCTAAACTCAATGCCTGTCCCTGCGGATGTGCCTATACTCGAATCATATCTGAAATGAGTGCTGGCAGACCCATCTCGAAACGGAGTGCGCGTCCGGACGCAGCCGGGCTCCAGGTCTAGAGATGAGCGGGAGTCACTGACCGGACTCGTCTGACTCGACTCGCTCTCAAGCTGAGTCCAAGTGATTGTCCCACCAACAGATCCGTCTCGCGGTCTGGCTTGTGATGAGTGATGTGGACTTGTATATATATATATATATGTATATATATATACATATATATATATATATATATGCTCGCCCCGACCGTTGACAGACCATGGCCTTGTGACACTGTACTCTTGGCAGGTGACTCGGCTGAGATAGTGTATTTAAACACACCACACCCGACGATAATTTTGTAAAGTAAGTCCTTTAAGTAGATATACAACATATACTTTGACATGCCATGTACGGAGGACGCATGCACCAGACGTGCGGCACATGAGTTACGTAATAGTTTTGTGGTAGTATCGGTATTTGCGTGGGGATTTGTTCTTGATGATGTTCCTTGTCGCTCACCCCACCGAGCTATATTGGGTAATGATGTGGTTGCCCTCTACAGACTCGATACGCTCTCTCCTCCACTCCCACGTGCAAGCTCTACTCCCAGGGCAGGCAGATCCAGAGCTCGCTTGTTTCCCACCTTCGCGGCCAGCGATGGATCGTTTGTGCTCGGGATGGCTCTGTTCCTCGGAAAGGTCACAGAAGACGAAAGCTATTTTAGCTATCGGCAATGCTTTCTAAAGCTTGTGCTCATTCTTGAGCCAAAGTTGCATGGGCGGCATATGGTAAAGTGGTTCGGCACTGTGGTATGCGTAGCATGCCCACAGGCCTACACCTAGAGATGGAGAACGCGTAGCGTGCCTCCACTCTTGACCTATACAAGGCCACGCTCATAGCTCTTATCGTGACACCATAGAACTTGACTAGGCATCGCAGTCCGTTCGCATCCCCCATGAGTGGCGTCTCCGACGCTACTCACCCGGAAGATGGGGCGATAGGAACACTAGGGATTAGTCCGCCGCAACTTCGAAATGTGGAATCAGAGCCTTTCATCCCCATTAGACATGTCGTGACACTCATCTACGTCAGTGACGATCCCCTGAAATGACAAACGAATCAGGTGTCACCGAAGAAAGAGGCATTCGCAATGAAATTCATGAGCGATGAGCAAAGGTCACGTACTGAACGGGAAATGCCACTCATACGTTGTCCCGATACCATTGGCGGGTTGCCGCTGGATCTGACGCTGGGTCACGTTCCTAAGGTCGGAGATTCTCCTCTGGGTATGGAGATCTGCCTTTCCCTTTGGCTTTTCCCTTGTTTCTGCTCTTCCCCTCGACGTAGTCATGGTACGAGTTGGCATTCCAGCCACCATGCCTTTCACCGGTCGCGGGCCTTTGGAGCAGCTTTGGCTTTGGCAGCACGTTCAGTCTCTTCCGCCGTAACAGGCGTGTCCATGATGGAGGTCTGTCTGCGCGGCAGGTACTCTTCGGCTGACATATGTAGGGCTTCAGGACGACGTGCATTGGGATTCCTCTCTCTCTCACCCCTGCTGGCAGTAAGCTTCTTCATGAAGTGTGCCGGCATCTGAATGGGGACCCGTGGGGGCCAAGGTCAAGGGCACCCAGTTCCGATGCACTCGTAGCTGTCCTGAAAGCCTCCTCTGAAGAAAGGCCCGAGGCAGCAGGGGAAGAAGAAACTTCCCGAGCAAGGGGTCCGTGGCAGCGGGGGTCCACCAACCGCTCCACAGACCTCTGGCTGTCACTCATCCACGAACCCTATATTCCCGAAGTCGCCCAAGTGAGCCCGAAGATCAGGGGCTCCTTGAGCAAGATCCAGCTAGGCCACGAGCAGCCTAAGAAGTGATACAAGGGATCGCCTCAGAGCTGCAGATAGCAGAAAGGCCGCCAAGAGGTAATGGAGCTTCCTTCCAGAAAGAAGCTCGCTTCGCTTACCACGATTAACTTCGCGGAGCTGTCGTCTTGTTTTAGAGCATGAGGTGAAGGAGTTCTGTTGAATTGGCAGGATCTCGCTCCCTTACCTAGAGAGAAGGAGGTCTCTTCCTGCCGACTGAGGGTAAACGGAGCTCTCTTCTTTCTCGATATGTTGGAGGGCCGGGCTGTCTTTTTGAGGATGAGGTCTCTTCTGTCTCATTGGATTGGAGGAAGTTTGTCCTCTCTTGCCAGGGAATCTTTTCCTCCACCGAGAGGTCAAGGAGCTCTGTTCTAGAAAGGCCTGCTCTTACCAAGAGTAACTTGAATTGAGTTCCCTTACTGTTTCAGAGGATGAGTTAGAGGGCTTCTCATCTCGCTTTGAAGGCTGCAGGGAGGACCAGACTTCTCTTGTCACGGTTTGAAGTTTGGAAGAACTCCATTCTTTCTTCTTGATCGCAAGCTCTTTCCCATGTATTGAAGAGGAGGAGGAGATGGTCAGGAGCTCTCGGCCTTGACCAAGAGAGCAGGAGTCTCTTCTTGTCGACAGAGAGGTAAGCAAATCAGGCCTCTCGTTTGAGTTGTTGGGGTAGAGGCCGGGGGGGGTCGCTTCCTTACCAAGAGGTAAAGTTGATATTGGAGGGAGCTTTCTTCCGGTTTTTGACGGTTCGGTCGAGACATCATACATTGTGGGGCGGGGCTCTGTCCTCTCTTACTAGGAGCGAGGTCTCTTCACTTGTCTCAAGACTGAAAATCGACGTACCCAAAGGTAATGGAGCTCTCTTCTTACCCTGAATAAGTTGGGGGAGCTTTCTTCTTGTTTTGGAACATGAAGTGGAGGAGTTCTGTGTCTTTTCAAGGTTGAAGGGAGGGCCAGACTTTGTTTGAAGGGCTCCACCCTTTCTTCTTGAGCGTATGCTCCCTCCCATCTTGTGAGGAGGTTAAGGTCCCTTCTTGCCGACTAGAGTGGTAAACGGAACTCCCTTCTTTCTCGGTAACTTGGAGAGACCTGTCCTTCAGTCTTTAGACGAAGCTCTCTTCTGTCTCATTAGATTGGAGGAAGCTCTCAGTCTTTTCTTGTCGAGGATGGCAGAGGGCTTTTCTTTTTGGAAGTTGAGGGAGCTCTGGTAAGCTCTTTTCCGTCTTCTGAAGAGGCAGGGAAAATAGTCAGGGGCTTTCTTGGTTTCACTTGCCAAGAGAGAAAGGAGGTTTCTTCTTGCCGACTGAGGGGTAAACGGAGCCCTCTTCTTTCTCGTGAAGTTGGAGGGGCTTGTCTGCTACATTGAGATGGGGCCCTCGTCTGTCTCATTACGTTGGCGGAAGCTCTCTTCTTGTCGAGGATGAGATAGAGAACTTATAAGCTTCTTTTGAAGATTGATTTGCTCTCTTCACCCTTCTTAAGATTAGGGTGAAAACTTGCCAAGAGGTAAAGGAGTTCTCTTCTAGAAAGAAGCTGTCTTCTCTTACCAAGAGTAACTTGACTTGAGTTCTCTTCCTGTTTCAGAGGATGTGGTAGAGGGCTTCTCACTACCCTTTGAAGGCCGCAGGGAGGACCAGACTTCTCTTGTCACGGTTTGAAGTTTGGAAGAACTCCATCCTTTCTTCTTGATCGCAAGCTCTTTCCCATGTATTGAAGAGGAGGAGGAGATCGTCAGGAGCTCTCGCCCCTGACCAAGACACAAAGGAATCTTCTTATTGTCGACAGAGAGGTAAGCAGATCTTCCGAGAGGTTAGAGGGGCTTCTCTTCTGAGCTGTCTTTTTGTTTTCGATGATTCGGCAGAGAACTCCTCTCCTGCTAGGAGCACGGTCTCTTCACTTGTCTCAAGACTGACAAGCGACTTACAAAAAAGGTAATGGAGCTCTCTCCTAGAGAGGACCTCTCTTCTCTTACCACGAATAACCTGGGCGGAGCTCTCTTCTTGAGCTCCTCTTTGTCTTGATCAGCGAGAAGAGAGCTTTTTTTTGTTTTGGTAGAGGAAGAGATCTCCTGGCAAGAGTTATGCAGAGCCTTCTACCTCATCCTCGACATTCTCACAAAAAGATAGACAGGCCCCTCCAACATACCGCGGGCAATGAAAGAGCACCGTTAACCCGTCAGTCAGCAAGAACTCTCTAGGTAAGGGAAGGAGATCCTGACTATCCCCTATACCTCTTCCAAAGAGGATGCGAGGGAAAAGAGGGTAAACCCTGAAGCCCCGAGTAGTGTGGGCGGCTGCCTTTGCACAGACAACAGGCTCAGGGGTGCTATCACTTGGCCGCAAGTGATCGCTGGGGCTCCAGAAGCAGACCAACCTACACATCCTCCTCTGACACACGCTCGCGCTCTCTCTTTCTTCTTTCGCCCCCGTGCGCTAGTGCACCCCCGACTGTTGCGGGTGGCCATGGAGGCAAAATGCTTTGTTGGCAGGGTCCCAGCCATCCGAAGCCAAGTACCTGGTAAAGCCTAATTAGGGGGAGACCCCTGCCAACTGGAAACATGCAAGTGTCCGGAAAGAGAGGCAACAGCCTTATGGCTAAAAGAGCACGGCTATGTGTGGAGGTCGGCTCCGGCGGAGCGTCTTATGTTACAGCCTCGCGTGTGGCTGAGGCAGAGGTCAAACCCCAATGACGAATTGTTCTAAAAGGCATATGAAGGGGTACCCGTCCAGGGGACGGCCCCCTGTTGCTCTCATTTGCCCCTCTCACCTTTGTCATCGCCATTTCCTCGCCGTCCATCTCTGTGCTGACGGTCTGGAGGCCATTCTCCCCGCCGTCCTTTTTTCTGCTGGCCTCTATAGCGTTTCCATAGCTTTTCGTCCGTTTCTTCTGCCGTCCTCCTCTGTAGTCCACCTTCTTGCAGTAGTTGTTGGAGGCGGCGTTTTTGCCTCAAGCTCAGCGTAGGTGGTAGACCCTCCGGTTCCGGCGGTGCACATGAGGACGATGAGGGATTGCCCCCTGGCTTTGTTGTCGCATCTACTGCGTTAGTCGCCTCGTCCTCGTAGTCCTCCTCGTTTGTGCTGCCGTCGTCTTGGGGTTCTTCCACTGCATTGGCCTCGTCCTTTACCTCGGCATAGGTGCAGTTCATCACCTCGCCTGTGTCAGCCTTCCCGTTGTCGTTGAAGATGTCGAAGGTAGGGCGCAGTCCCCTGTGTTCTCCCGCCAAAGGTTGCCCAGGCTTTCAGAGGGGTTGCCCCCAGTGTCATCGTCTTCCTGTTTGGCGTCGTCAGTTGTCTGATCCAAGGTGGTGCCCCCTTTTTTGCCAAGGGCGGCGTGGATGTCGGCGGCATGCTTTGGGTGGTCTCCTGCTTCGGCACTTGTGCAGCCCCTGCCTGGGGGGCCTTCTTCTTCTGGAAGGGAGGGGGGGGGGGGGGGAGGGGGGGGGGGGGGGGGGGAGGGGGGGGGGAGGGGGGAGGGGGCGGGAAGGGGGGGGAAGGGGGGCTTCGGAAGAGCAGAGGCTGAAGCGGAGGTAACCCCGTGGTCCTAAGAGCTTCTTGGACTGCTTTGTTTATTTGTGCTTGCAAGACACGGCTGGCACAGTTGGGCGCATCACGGCGATGACCCCCATGATAGGATGGACCGTCTCCTTGTCGCCCCCTTTTGGGCTGTCCCCGACGGACTTTGGCGTGGCCCTGCTTGCGGGATGTCCCCGCTTCTCCATCGTAGGCGACCTTATTGTCCGCGGTGTCCCTGCCAATATCACGACCTCACACACACACACACACACACAGAATGTTTTCGCAGTGCCGCTCAGCCCGTGCGACGCGGGACGCGCCTTCAGCGCCGGCCTAAACCGAGCAGCTGCGGAACGGATGGCACTGACCTGTGCGGCCTTTAAAGCAGACCCGACTAAAGTATCATAAAAGGAGAACATTACTATAGAACCCTAATCTTAAAGTTGGCTCCGAGAGCCGTTAGGCCGCCAAAACGCCCTGCCATATCAGCAATCTGCAGCATTCAGGGAGGGGTGGGGATTAGGGCAAACAATCTCGGGTACACAGACTACCAAGATGAATATCTTAAAACGAAGGTTGAGAAACTGAAGCCCTCCTCTGCTGCAGCTGTGCTCGCATCTTCGCGTTCCCTGCTCAAGTTCTGGTATGCGGAGCAAGCACCCTAGATCGCAAACTACCATACAACACCAGAGCTTCAACAGAATGGCCGCAGGGCAGCCTTGAGTCAGGGATGTCTGGATGACAGAGTATATGAGCGAGAACCACTACACTGTTCCCCGACAGGACTCAACCTTGGGGCGGGCACCACAAGAAACCTTAGCCAAACGTGCTAGCGCAGCTAAACGAAAATCATCAGCAACAGTATGGCCATCCTAAGGCTTAAAACTAAAACTTTAGGCAGAAGTATGGCCCCCCTCAAGGTTTCACAGACTGTCAGGAGCTCTCGCCTCCCTCGCTCGCACTAGAATCCTACAGCCGGGTACCTGTTCCAAAACGCGCCAACAAGAGAAGCAAAAGCTACGGCAGACCCTGGTGCAAGCATCGGAACTCCACTGACTGTCTCCCAGTACGTAGCAAGGTCGCTGTGGGATATATGCAGGGTATACCAAGCCTGAAACACTTCGTATGAACGCAGAAAACCAGCAGGTAGGGGCAGAGGCTTCGAGGACCTACAGCAACAACACAGATACCCTGCAAGCAAAACCCACAGCGAACGCTACGACGATCTGCGAAAATCTTCAGTATCGCAAGTTCTGAGCGATGGAAACTAGCATCTTTACTTTAGCAGCAATCCGGGTGGGAGGCGCATGACTGCCAGAGCCATGACGTGTGATGAACTGATCTAGAAGCTTGCCTTTCCCTTTAGACTGCTGCAGTGCGGACTCCAACTCTTCGTTTGACATGGGCTTATTGCCTAGGCTAGGGCTGTGGGCAAGCTCCGCCTCGATAAGCTTCAGGATATGGACTGGGATACGCGATTCTTGGTTAGCCGGAGGGGCGCCTTGCGGGGGTTGATTAACAGCAGGAGTGCCTTGGGGGTGAGCTTGCCCGAGCTGCCCAGCATTTTGCCAGAACAGTTGGCCTTGAAAGCCTGGGAGCGGAGGGATGCCTGCTGGAGCAGCCACATGAGCATTCATCTGCATCGCAGCTGCTTGCGCTGCCGCTTGTCTCTCCTCCAAGCAGTCTCTCCTCCAAGCAAGCGGCCAAGGCCTGGGCTTGTAAGCGTCTTTCCTGCTGCGCTGCTGCCTCTTGTTTCTGCTTCCGACACTCCAGGTAGCCGGGACTTTCAGTAGCAGGGGGGTGCGAGGAGCGACGCTTCTCAGGCGTTCTGGATTCTGAGCGTCTGCGACGACTGGAGCGAGCACGCCCATCTCTTGTCATGGCATACTGGAGGCCATAGCCGCGATGATCATCTCTGCCAGAGTCTTTACCATGGTAAGACCCTCTGCGGTTCTGATGACCTCCAGCATCCTGGCCACGACGGCCTGCGATGACAAGCTGGCACTGAACAACCAGCATTAGCATGACCAGAAGGCGAAGGCCGAGGCTCCCCATGACTCACAGCAGCAAGCGCTACAACACTCGGTCTGCCCTGAAGCTACGTCAAGCTTGAACACAAAACTCTACGATCAGGGTGCGAAAATTTCACTTGCTGCTGCGATCAAGCGCTCTTGTGGCTTCTCTGATCTTTATGAACGCTGGGTTATTCAGGGGCAAGGAATGAACTAGAGCTCTTAAAAGCGAGGGCGGGTATCCCTCAAGGACCAGTTCCTGGAGTTCTTCTACCAGGGCTCTTTCCTGGCAAGCTGCCGAAAGCTGCAACTCTTGCAGTCTAGCGGCACGCCCTAGCAACATTCCGGGCAATAGCCCGAATCTGAGTTGCAGACGGGCCAGGTATGGCGGGTATTTCTCTTTCTGCTTGGCAGCGAGGCCTTGTACCCACTCTCTGTTCGGATTTTTTGCTGACCAGCTTAGGTGGCCCGAGACAGCATCGACCTTGACGATTATGTCTGTCCAGACTTGTTCGTCAGAAGGGTCGTTGAAGTCAAAAGACACAGAGTACATAGTATTGACTAAATGCCTCATGCAGCCGAAACATAATGCTCGGGAGATCATCAGAAGGTCATCGACATATCTCATGCTCAGCAGGGCCTCTGGCGGGTCCCATCCGTCTGGCAGAAGCGTGCTTCCGGGACCTTCCCTGCGCAGGAACTTTGTCTTCTTCATGACTGAGCAGGCAGCATGCTGCAATCATTGAAAGAAGTCCGCCTATGAGCAAGCCTTTGGCTCTCACGACTATGTCTCCCAAGCAAGTGAAGCCTAGGGCACAGCTTGCCCATAAGATCCGACGCAGCCTTGAAAGGGAGAAGACTGCGAACTTGCTGGAACGAGTCAAAGGATTCCCGCCTGGCCAGCCTGCAACCGGCCTCGCTTTGTGAACCGTGAGGCTGCCCTCGCCATACAGATCTCTCAGCCGCTGTGCTTTGGCATCAAACGCAGCCATGACCAGATCCGTGTTAATCTGCTCGTACATTTGGGCAGCGTCAGCAACCAGCAAGGATGTGGGAGGCATAGGGCCTTTGCAGCACTCACAAACCCCGGGCACGGAGGTGGGGCGAAGCTTCCGGAAATCAGCGCGGAGCTTGGGAACGATGTCTTTGAGGCGCCACACTGCGAATCCTTGGCCAGTACACGTTATCATCACTTGTATTGCCCGGCCGGCCAGTCGCCATGCTCGGCGCCAAGGGGCATGGATAAAGGAGATCACCTTTCGAAGGCAGGAATGCGCCTTCTTTTTGCATGTCCTCCCTCCATCTACAGAGAAACACTTCTTCTTGACAAATGGGTAACAATATGGAGCGTAGCAATGAAACCCTGGCGGGCCTCTGCGCAAGAAAGCTGGCAGAGCGAACAATGAAACACCATAGACCATCGTACTCAGTTGCTCTCTTGTCAGTGATGTGACCTCCCACCGACTACTGTCAAGCAGCACCAGCGACAGCAAGATGGCGGACAAGCATGCTGCAGGCATGGTCCAGGAGCGCCTTCTGTCTTTGTCATCTTGCAAAATCACTTCATCAGCGCTGCCCAACATGTCGTCAATGTAAGCTCGTTCCTCTGCTGGGCACGGTGGCGGCCCATGCCTGCAAGTGCTGTGCTCGAAGCAACGCTTGCAAGCCTGCGAGGCGTGCCGACCCATGAGCATGGTCCTGCACCATACAGCAAGGTCTTTTGCCATTCCTGTTTCTGAAGCTGCTTTGGCATCGCGGTCTAGCACAGACCAGTTGCCAGGCAGCCGACGTACTTCTGTGCCGCGCATGGCTCCTTCTATCGCAAAGCATCCCCTGTTCCATACGTCTGAAATTGCGATGCTCTTGGAGAGAAGAACCGCATTGCGGCGATCACAGAGTTTAGGCTCCCCTGACAAAACGAACTTGGAGCGTCTCATGATCCATGGTATCAGGCGGGGCCCGTGTACTTTAGCGGCACTCCTTGCAGCACTGAGAACTGCCTTTCTGGCTCTTGCCAAGACGTCTGAGTCTGGTGCCTTGAACGGCACGTCCTGGCAGGCGAAACTGGTGAAGCAAGCGATCCACATGGGCCATACCACGGGAGCGTCGGACGTAGCCCTGAACCATCTGCACCAGGTCTGCCAGACGAATAACAGCTTTTGCAGGGCAGCTTCTTTTCAATAGCATGCCGGTGGAAAACACGCTGTCTTTCACACAAACCCAAAGCGCTAGCAGTCCACCCATGCGAGGTGCATAGATATTCAACGGGCCGATCTTGCCTGACTTTGCAAAAGATTGCCGCTGAACTCGCTGATACGCCTGACCGAAGACCATTGCTGTCCACCACGGGGCTGCCGCACCTTGAGGACGCGCCTGCCTCCAGGATCAGGTCTTTACGAGCCTCTGAGGACACTCGGTGGCCTTTTCCGCTTTTGCCGAGACCTTTGCGAGGACGTGCATTGGCCAGCGTTGCCATTCGGTCGCAGAGTTCGGATTGCAAGCACCTCAGCAGCCTTAATCCAGTCGTGGCGTCCTCGCTTTGCGATGATGAAGCCCATGCTTGCCAAAGGCCTTTGGCGCAGGAGAACAGCTCGGATACTGCGAAAGCATTGGTTGCCTTTTCGAAGAATAGCCGACATATGTTCCATAATTCTTGCTGGGACCCCTGCAGACATGCCGGAGCGAAGAAGCAGTGCTTTTCCAACATACATGGTGCTGCCATTGAACAAGACGTACACTGCTGCTTCATCTGGCAAGGCGCTTCCTTCGAGACTCTGGCGAAGGAAAGCAAGCACAGAGATCAACGAACTTTGATCCAGATTGGAGTCCAGGATTGCTATTCTCAACCAATCCACACAGCACTGAAGAACTTTCTGAGCCCAGGGTTGATGGCTACACAGACGTAATTGAATCAGCCCATGCAGAGTGAGCAGTGTGGCCAAAACCAAGTGGATCTTCTTGTTGTGAATATGAGTCCGCATAGAGCTTGGAAAAAGGAACGCAAGCGTCTCTTTGAGCAGGCGTCGCAGTGTAATCTGCAAGCTTTTCATCATGCTCTCGTCTCGCAGAACAACACTAGTTTGAGTCCAAAGTCTGTCAAGCAACCATCGCAGGCCCAACGCCTCGGCATGATCAGCCGAGCGAAAGGCTCCAGATACTTCCAACGATTCGCAGAAAATGAAGCTGAGCACTCATTGCTGTCATATGGAGAGAAGATTTCGTAGACTGACAAAGGCAGAATAATTCCACCAAGTTGGATGAAAGAACTAGGGATACATGAAAAGATCTGCCCAAGATCACGGAAAAAGGAGTATCGCCAGAGGCCGTAGATGTAGCCGTGCGCAATGCGTCTCAGCTCCACCCGGTCTCTCTCGCGCAGTGTCAGCACACAAAATGTTTTTCGCAGTGCCGCTCAGCCCACCATGATGTGCGACGCGGGACGCGCCTTCAGCGCCGGCCTAAACCGAGCAGCTGCGGAACGGATGGCACTGAGCTGTGCGGCCTTTAAAGCAGACCCGACTAAAGTATTGGGGTACTCCCGTTCGTGGTGGATCTCGTGCCTGATCGTCACAACGAGGTAACCCCCGAGTAGGCTCGCCGATAGTATTCAGGGAGCTGGTCACAAAAGGGGCAAGGTACAGCAAGTAGCGGCAGCGGTCACCCTGCAGGTCCGTAGTCACCGAATTCACGGTAGAGAACTCGGAAGTTGAGGAGCGCAAAGATTTTGTTCTCGGTGCCCTGCAATGCGTCAAAAGAGTGAGAGCTGGTGGAGGCAAGTGGGCGAGGTTGGTTGTCCTGCGGGGAGCTAAGAAGAAGGCAAGAGAAAGGGCTCACAGAGGGCCCCCCGCAGGCTTGAACCGCTCACGGCTTGAGCCAAAATGGCTACGCGCTCTCTCTCACTCTCTTGCTTGCACTCGGACACTCTCTCTCTCTCTCTCTCTCTCTCTCTCTCTCTCTCTCCTGGGCATGAGGGCGGGTCAGCGCCCTCGGGCCGAAGGCCCCCCCATCGTGTTGATGGGTGCGAGGGGTGAGATACGAATGTGGAACACTGTCTCGGCTAAAGCCTTGTAAAATACGTTAACGACGACAGTGTTTCAACATTCTCCTCAGACACATGCATCGTCACTCGGACACTCTCTCTCTCTCTCTCTCTCTCGCACCCTCGCGCTCCTCCCACGCTTCGATTTAATATGTGGCTTACCACTCCAGCGCTGAAGCCTCTTCCGAAGACCTACAAGCCGTGAAGCGGTCGACACCCACCCTTGTTGCCTTGTCCCCTCTAGGACGGACTCTGTGCCATTTGCCACCGGCATCGTGGACGGGGCAGGCTGACAACATTGCAGCCGCACAGCAAACTACGGTGTCCCACGTTGCTGCTGCTCATGTCGCGCCTACGGCACCACTGGCGCAGGCTGCTGCCACCAAGTTTACCATCCGCCGAGAGCTGCTACTCACCGGGATGCTGCGCAATGGGCCGCTGCCTAGGGCCCCGGTTGTGTAGCTGTGCCTGCTCTACTATGGCTGCTCCGCAAGGCCCAACACTGCACTCTGATTGCACGGGTGTGGCCTGTACTTTCGGGGATGCGTCCGCGGCCTCTTTCAGTGATCCAGATACACGGAAAGAGCTTGTTTATGCAGCGGGGGCCCTCGAAACCTCTGCGCATGAGCAAGCCTAGCTGTGACCACTCATCTCACTTCCGGGCAATGACGTTTTACGGAGCCGGGGCGCCCTGCCAGTTTGAACTCCAAGTGGAAGGGCAATGACGTTTACGGAGCCCCTGAGATGCCGGGAGGGATAGCGCCTTCGGCATGGCCCCGTCTGCAACGGGTGCCGCTTCTCACTCACTCACTCAGGGTGGGCTCCCCCAAACTTTAAAACCAAGAAGTCTGGTCCTCCCCTCAACAGTGGGCGCTCAAGGTTAAAGGTTTGGGACGTAGTCGTTGACGTCGTAGTCGTCGTCGTCATCGTTGGCATAAACGTCGTCGTAGTAGTAGTAGTAGTAGTAGTAGTAGTAGTAGTAGTAGTAGTAGTAGTAGTAGTAGTAGTAGTAGTAGTAGTAGTAGTAGTAGTAGTAGTAGTAGTAGTAGTAGTAGTAGTAGCCGCCACAAGTGCTCAAGCGGCCGCGCTGAATGAGAGGTTTCGAACAGGCTTGGGGCGCAACTGCTGTGCTAGAGGCTCCAACCGGGCCCTTTTCTGAACAGTAAAGGTTTGTGCCTCCTTCTACGCCATGGTCCTCTCCCTTTTCTCACAGGAGCTGCTTTGAGCCGCCAGGTCCCAATTCCTGGGCCCAGACTCTGTTTAAAACATTGCAACACTGGGTAGGCGGTAGGGTTTCCACCTCCGCGCGGTGGAGGGAGTCATTAGGCTTCTGTCTCTTGACGAAAGTAGCGGATGGCGCAATTGCCAGTGCACTCACAAAACTTTGCATCTCTTCGTAAGAATTCGTTCAAGACAGCATGTAGAAGGACAGTCCGTAGCGACGGGCCCGTACCGTATCGAGGGCAGGTTCTGACACCTACCCTGGTTGATCGTCTGGGGGTGCGCCCCCCACCCACTCGAAGAGAGCTTCAGTCACAGACTGCTGACTCCCCTGCATATGGCACAGCCTCCCGCAGGGCAGGAAGGTTGGAAAGATCCATTCGAGTTCTTTCGTGGAACGCGGGCCACCTAGGCCAACAGCAATGGGGCGAACTCAAAACGTGGCTAGCAGCTGAAGCCTCTCATCACTGCGACATCCTCATATTGCAGGAAACGCACTGGACTGAGACCAGTGAATTCAGCGTTTCTGGGTGGTACTGTATCTCCTCAGCCTCGGAGTCTACCAAACCCAACACCCGGCCTAAACAAGCAGCGAAGCGAAACACTCGGCAAGAACCGCGAGCTCCATCCACGACTCGCGCTGATGGAGTCATGATCCTATTCTCTCCCAAGTTCGTCCCCAAAAGCTTACGCTGGAAGGAGTGGAGCCCGGGTAGAGTCTTAGAAGCTCGCGCGGACATTGCAGGTACTCGGCTGGTTGTCGTCGCGGTGTACCAACACGCTTGGTCTTCTGCCAAGACCATCCAGTCCAATAAGGACGACCGTGCTAAGGTACTATCTGTCATGTCCAAGGTGATCAAGCAGGTGCCTAAGAGGGACTCCCTTATTGTAGCAGGCGATTTTAACACCTCCCTGCGTCCGAGCTCTCCATTGGTGGGAACGCACGTGAAGCCACCCACTGAGGACCGCCCTGACGAATCCAACTTGTTTAATCTGCTGCTCAGGCTGCGTTTGGTTGCCCTTAACACCTGGCAATGTGACCATATAGCTACCTTCTCACAAGGAGGCGTGGAGTCGCAAATTGACTTCATTCTAACCAAAGAATCTACGGCGGGGGGCAAAGCCAAACGGTCAGCCCCTTGGGTGGACTGTCCATTGGGCAGCTGGAAGAAAGGAGGGCATTACCCACTCAAAGCTGACGTGCCCCTCCAACACCACTGGCTGCTCCCATCCCACAAGCCCAGCACGCGCCGGTATGATTCACTAGCTCTACAGGCCTCAGTCAGGGAGGAGGACGATACGGCCAAGGCCCTGCACAACTGGATCGCTTCCAGAATCGACACCTGCCAGGACCCCACGGCATGGAATGCGTTGCTTTTGGAAGGTGCAGAACGCTTTTTCCCAAAAATTCCCAAAAGAAGACCGATCCCGCTGGAATCGGAAACCCGTCGAATGTGGCGGGCCCGCACCCATGACAGGGCTGCGAATACCACTCCCTCAGCACAGCTGATCGAGTCACCTAAAGCAATGGCACAGCCTCCTAATCAGAACACGCCACGTCCGCCGGAAACCGAAGCTGAGCTGGCACAAGTGGCACACCGCCAGGCTGTGAAACAAGCAAAGAAAGATCGAATTGCGAGTTTCATATCGGAAGTGGACGCGTGTCTAGCTGAAGGTGATCAACATATCTCCTTCCAGACCCTCAAAAAGCTGCAGCCTTGGCAGCCTGCGCGCAGAGCTCAGCTAAAGGACAACACAGGACATCTACTAGGTCCAGCGCAGGAACTAGCAGCCCTCAGGGACTATGCCAATCAGGTATTTGCGGCCCACCCTCCGTTACGGACAATGCATGGAGCTTTCCCTGCTTTGGAGCCGCCCAAACTAGCAGCTCACATACATTCCATCAAGCCGAATAAAGCTGTTCCTGACGGAGCGGCACCAGCGGCTGTATGGAGGCTGTGTAGCGATCTCGTTGCACCGGTCCTCTCCGAACACGTAGCATCCAAGCAGGCCGAGGACAGTCTAGAATCCGACCTCGTAGACGCAGATCTCTGCTTAATACCCAAGCCGGGCAAGCCCTCTGACAAACCCGCAAACCTGAGACCCCTGGGCATCCTTAGGCCTGACGCTAAGGGGCTGGCGGGAGCGGCCAGAGAAGCGCTTCAACCACTGACGCTCTCGTTCCTCAAGCACATGCCACAGTTCGCTTATCTACCAGGTCGGGGGCTGTCAGACGCGCTAGAACGCGTGGTGCATCACTTGCGAGAGGCTCGATCCCTGTTAGAACAGGCTCACCCCACGAGACATGCCCTGCAACAAGGCACACAGGCCCCGGCCTTAGTCGGCGGCCTCACCTTTGCTCTTGACCTCAGCCAAGCGTTTGACACTGTCTCTCGCCAAGAGATCATCGACCTTCTTCAGAGAGAAGGGGCCGATCAGGACACAGTCCATTTAGTTCAGGCTCTACATGATGGGTCTCGTTACGTCCTTCACGCGCAGGGAGACTCCACCTCTGTTGAAACCACAGCAGGCATTAAACAAGGATGTAAGCTCGCCCCCACACTCTTCTCGTTCCTTACAGGTGACCTTTTCCGCTCTTTGATTGACCTTTTCGGTGCTGAGCAGGTCTTGAAATTCCTGACAGGATATGCCGATGATCTCACGCTCCATCGGACTATCCGCTCTGACAAGGACCTCAGGGCCATTCATGCGCTTATCGCAGCGCTACTTGAGGAGGTCCGCAAACACCGCCTGCGCGTCAACATCAGCAAGTGCGTCATCTTAGTGAAGTTAGCGGGTAGAGAATCCCAAAACGTGATCAACAAACACGGCTGCTGGATCACCAACTCCAAGGGAGAGCAGGTTCGCGGATGGCGCATAGGGCCCAACAAATCGTTCCCCGCCTTCCAGTGGGTCTCCTGTAGCAAGTACCTGGGGGTTATGATCTCCTACAACCACTTCGAGCTGCAATCCTTACATTACCGCATAGGGGAAGCCAAGCAAAAGCTGCATCAAGTCCGCCAGTTTGTCTACAATCGCCGGCACGCGAGCACCATGTCGAGACTTAAGGTTTGGCAAAGCACAGTCCTGAGCACACTGACGACAGGCCTCTCAGACGTCGGACTCAGCGAGGAGTCGGCCAAGCAGCTACGCAGTTGGCATGCTTACAAGGTGCGATCAGTGCTGAACTTACCAGCACACACCAGCCGCATCACCACTAAGGATCTCTTCCAGCTTTATAGCATTCAGGACCCAGTTCAAGCGATGCAGGTCAAGCTCAGGAAGCGACTCCGCAAACTTGAGCGACGTGCAGCCAGAAGCCCAGATATCACAACCGATCCTTCTGTCTTGCAAGTCATCCGGGACAAGCTGCATTTCATGTCACAACTCCCTGAAACAGTTGAGCACCCTGTAGCCCTACATGCATGCACACTCTGCGATGCCTCCTTCGAGACAGCAAACGGGTTACACTTACACACGTCGAGAGTGCATCCAGCCAGCATTGACCGATTTGTGCCATCAAGCTTCGATCGACAACTCCACGCGGTGGATGGGATGCCGCAATGTGCTGCTTGCATGCGCAAATTTCATCAATGGAAAGGTCTTCGTGACCACTTGTTGTCAGGAGCATGTCCGGAGCCCCAGAAGCTTCGAACTCTGAACGTGACTGACAAACACTCAAGTCACCCTGAGGTAAGGACCCTGTCCCAGCTGCGACAGGACATCGCCCAACTCCCACAACATCGAATAGCGGTGATCTCAAAGACACCGGAGGCCCGGGTCCTGATCCATAGGTGCCTCACGTGTGACTTCTGGACTTTCGATCACACTAAAGTCAAGTCACACTTCCGTCAGGCGCATCCTAAGGACTGGTCAAGGCTGCACAAGCGCGCAGTCTCAATATGTCAGGGTTTCTCGCCTCACCTTGCCAAGGGACACCCGTGTTCATTCTGCGGTTACAAGGTCTATGATCGTCGACTGCACCCGGAACAATGCCCCGTACTTTATCAGGTGAGCACACAGTGGCTGCGAGGGCAACCGGAGGCAGAGGAAGCCGTTACTGCTCCCCCCTCCAAGCCCCAAGAACGGTCACTGACCCACTTCTTTAAGTCACGGTCGAATGGCACAGCCTCCAATCAGTCGAGCACAGCTCGTCAAACCCCGGCAGACAAGCAGGCGTCTGATCCGCAGTCCTCAGGACAAGCGGAAATTAGACCCGAAGGAGTGCACAAACGCGCTCTGACTAACACGTCCAACTCGTGTTACGCCAATGCCCTATTCCAGGCTCTGCATCAGATCTCGAGCTTTGGGTACGACCTAGGTGCTTTCCAGTCCGTCCTATCCCATCTAGGCGACGAGCGAGCCCCCAGATTACTGAACCTGTTCGGCTTGTTTGAATTTCGCCATGCAATCTCAGGCTGGCGACTTGACGGCAGACAGCATGATGTCTCAGAGCTGCTTCTGCATATGCAGTCCAAGCCTTTTGGCTCCCTTCAACAAACCCAGTGGCAGGGTCGTACAGATGGCGAGGTTGAGGATTCAGATGTGGGAGTCAGCCCACTCCTTCTTCCCCTCCCGCCTGGCCCTCTGTCACTCTCGACTTGCTTACGGCTGTGGGAGTCCCAGATCTTCTCCCGCGCGCTAGTCTGGTCACCTGAACTCCTAGCAATTGTGATTTGCCGCTGGCAGGATGGAGTCAAGAACACTCAGCCGTGTCTTTGGTCAGGCCGCACCACGGTGCCTGTATGGACCTCAAGTGATGCTCGAACTCAGCGTCACTATCAGGTCATAGCAGGAGTTGCCCATTTTGGGGACTCCCTATCTTCTGGGCACTACCGCGCTTTTTGGCCAGAGGACCCAGCGGATACCACCTCTCAGGTTTGGATCTCCGACGACTACAGGTTTCCGGAAAAGGCCTCAGCGGCCTTGAACCTGTCCATCTCCAGGAATGTCTACATGCTCTTCTTGCAACGAATTCGCTAGCATCATCGCTAGGTGATGCATTCCGGCCCAGCTTCGTCCTCAAGGGCACTGCGGGGCGCCCGTGCGTGAGAAGCCTATAGTCAATTGAAAGTTGGCATAGGCCACCTCACGTCAAGGCCAAGTGCGTCATGCGCGCACGCGGACATGCACATACCGCAATACTTTTTCCTCTCAATCAGCTCGCCCTCTTTTTGTATAGCTTCCGCTCCGACTACACGGCCGGCATGACCGCTTCCCCTGTTGCCGTCAAGAGTCCGGAGCACAAACGCTCCAGAAACGGTACAGACAATGAGGACGCATCGGGAATGGATTTTTCTGAAGAGCCTCCACTCGAGTCACTCTCGCCTGCGGCCAAGGCCGCTGCCCTGCCGAGGCAGCAAGACCAGCCTCGCCGCAAATCAGTCCCGAGGCAGAAAGGACCTGGTGTGATCCAAGGGTTTGGGCAAGGGACCCAGCCTCGGGCGCAATCGGGTGCCATCCAGGCGCTGAGCCCGGAAGAGCTCACCAAAGCCTTCCTTGTGCATGACGACCAAATGAGCCTGCTGCAACACCAGCTATCACTGGTGTACAAACTACCTCAAGACCATCAACTTTCGAAGGCATTAGTTGCGTCTGTGAAATCCTGGCAGGGAGGTTTGAAGAAGCTGCGCCAAGGAGAACCTCACCCCGAGGGATCATGCTCGAATGCGGTCTCCCTAGTTCTCCTCCACGAACTGACCAAGGGCAACCCTCCAGAACACGTGGACAAGACGGAGTACGGCAAGCTCCTGAAGGTGGTGGACTCCATGATCAACATCACTACCGACAAGACCAAGCTGGCACAAGAAATAGTGCACTGCTCTGCTAAGCCGAACAAGCTCAAGACGCACGTTATCCTCGACTTCAGGGTAGCCATCTACTCTGACCTCATGCCCTACCTCTCCCTCCTCGCCTCCCTCTTTGACTCCCATGATGGCTTTGAACGCCTGGGTCGCAAGGCGCCGGGAGGACTGGCTCGCAAGGCTCGAGGCCGTCCGTGAGCTTGGCCTAGTGGAAGCACACAGTGCACTACCTTCCTCAGCACAGCTGATGTTCTGATCCGTCTTGCACTCTTCACTCTCGTACAGCGTGACTAGCAAGGCTGCTGATTCTTTCAACAAAGTTCCAGCTGCGCGTCAAAACGCAGGGAGCCTTTCGTGAGCAGATCACTTCGTTCCACTTGATTTCCTGAGCGTGCCAGCCTGGCTCGAGCCTTAGCACTATGGATCTCACACGGTTTGCGGACCTACCGGGCCCTGACCAAGTCCCGCATTTCCTGAATCTGGTACATCAGCTGGACGAGATTCTCAAGCGCAAGGCCTCGCAACTCTATACAGACCCTTGCTCGGCGTCTTCTACCAGCTCTCAGACTGCTGAACGATGCACTTTGCCCTCTGGCAAGGCCCGTCCTCCAACACCGCCAGCTCCTAAACATCGACGAACTGACGCGGCTCCAGAACAGGACGCTACGTAAGCTCTTCCGTGAACTAGGCACAGTCGGCGGAGCCGGCCACCAGCGAGCAAAACTCATTGCCATGCGTTTTTCCTGCTCTTGCACTTAACTGCTTTGCAACTAGGTCACAGGGCTCAAGCTACCAGTGGCAGGTAGCACACAGTGCAGCACGGATTCGTCACAGACGATATCTCCCACTCACGCTGGGATGGATCGAGCTCCATATTCTGATGGAGTGCATGAGGCTCTTGGTCGGAGCCATATGCCTGGACTTCGACGACCGGTTGACCCCCAAGTGACTTCCGCCATCTCACCAGAGCTCTTAGGCGTGAAGATCGCAAAGGGATACGCCAGCGCGGTCTTCAATTCCAGTGCTGCAAACTTTGTGCTCAAGAAAGTCACGAGACCTCAGGAGGAGTACATGGCCAGAAGAGAGTTTAGCAGATTATCGAGATTCCCGCCGATCAACACCATCATCGAGGCTTTCTGGCAGCAAGGCCCAACGCTGTTACTGCCACGTCTGTACCCTGCCCATATCCCCTCCATGACGACGGACCACGTCGTCAATCTCGTCGCTGACATCCGGTCTGCCCTCAATGCAGTGCATTCCAGCCAACTGGTCCACGCGGACATCCACATGGGCAACATCATGGTGCGCTACGACCCTCCCACCTATGTCCTGATTGATTTCGGCGGCACCGCGGGGGAAAGTGTTTATCCTCTCAGCTTGGGCTACGGTGCCCTTGGCCAGGGAGGAATGCTTCATCGTCCACCTCACGAACTCATGGAGCGGCCCACCAGGACCGTCAGAGGCGACTACTACAGGCTCAGCAAGACGATCTCCGTCGAAGTCGTGGGCAACAAGTGCTGGCGCGACACTGCGTCGGGTTTCCCGATGCCCCCGAAGCTCCCCAAGCACCTTCGCGTCGAGCTGGCAGAATGGGAGAATCTCGCTGGCCTCACTCCACCCAAATGGCCAGAATCTGCCTTTCCCGGAGGAAGCTGGTACGAGACTGCCATCGATCCCTCGATCACCGTGCAAGCCGGCTTGTATGATGAAGCCGGCAACGTCCGACTGGCCACCGCCGTCTTCTCCTACTACAAGCAGCAAAAATCCAATGTATCCGGGCTCTTCGGGCCAGAAGATCCCACACGGGCTCCTCTGGACTCCGGAAGCTGGGAGGAATCTGCTGCTTACGCTAGGTTCTTCCTATCTTGCAGGCTCAGGACCATGGGCAGCCACATCCGGACCATGTACACGGAGGTCCTGCCGTACCAAAAGTACAGCAACCAGGATGGCTACCTCATGCTGGAGAATGCTCTCGAGCACCCTCCACCTCCACCACCTCCTCCGGCTGCCAGCTCGAACGAGCCAGCGCCCTCGACACCGGCTACTGAGCTGCAGGGCATTTGGGCGGAAATGGACTAGGCTTCAATCGCAGGACACAGTCCACTCAGCGGCATATGGCACAGCCTCCGCCACGCGGTTACTGTAACCAATTTGTCGCGGGAATAGGACACAGTCCACATCAGCCTGAGTCACAGACTCTGTTCCAACGCCTACTGCCTACAGCACTGGCCTCAGCCCGAGAAAACACCTGTGCATCTGTCTTGAGCGCAGTTGTCTGCACTTTTTCAGCTCCCGCTTGCTTGAGCTCAGCTTAATCTCAGCTACTGGCTCCCCACTTGCGCGGACGCACATGGCTGGCGAAGATGACTGCCCAATCCGGGCCATTTCCTTTCCCGCCGGGGTCTTCGCAGACTACATGGAGGACTACCTCACCCTTTCGGCGCTGAAGTTGTACTGTGCGGAGGCCAACGTGTCTCTGCCGCCGGCAGCGGGAACATGGCCATCAAATGACATCACGGCATGGGCACACAAAGCTCTCCCACCCCTACAGTGGCAGCAATTCGAGAAGTATCTCGAGTCCATGACTACCATGCCCTGCTCCGGGACGGAGGAAGGCTGCTTAGTCAATCCCATCCCACACGGAGGACTACTACACATGGTGCCAAAGGCAGAGCAGATAGCTAGCAACTGTCTCACTTCTCGCTGTCTCTCCATCTGGTCCTCGGTCCGCCAGGTTCTGCAGCACCTACCTTTCGAGGCCCACGACAGATGGAAGCACTCTCCCAGTGCGGCTGGCTCTTCATGTGGCCAGCGCTTTCGGGTTGGGGCCTACTGCCGAGTTCTCCCTGGCCTGCTCAAGGAGACGGTCTCCCATCCCAACGTCACTCGTCTCTTCAACGCATTCGTGTGCTCATGTCATCCAAGTCACCAGTGGACTTCGCTTGAAATCTTAGTGGATGTGCAGTCCCCACCGCACAAAGATGCTCGCAATGCTGCCTTGGGCACTCTGCTCATCCCGATTTCGATTTGTGACCAGGGCGGCCTCTGGATCGAAGACCCCGACGGCTGCGACTACCAGGAGATCCCGCACCAGCAGGGGATGACCCGGGGAAGCTGCTTTGACCTACGGGGTCTCAGCCTTCTCTTTCGGGCGGATGAGCTGTGGCATGCAACTCTACCATGGGAAACCTATACTCGTGTCGTTTTGGCGGCCTACACGGTAAGAGGCGTCTCTCGTTTCTCACCAACGCTGCAACAGCGCCTGACAGAGCTGGGTTTTCGTCTGCCGCTAGGCACAGCAGATGATTAGTTCGAATGGCACAGCCTCCTGAGCTGAGACACAGTCTCCGACCATCCCTGCTTGTCGGTTAAAGTTATAGCAGGAACTACAGCACACGTGCTTCTACGCATCGCAGTAACAAAGTCCTTGCAATTCTTCAGTCCTTTTAGGCTCTCAAGTTTGGCTCTGCCTCCATTCGCTAGCGTGCAACGATGGAAGACGCATTCGTTCAGCGAATCTTCCACTTCCTGACGCCGATGCTTCTCAGCCTCGACTTCTACCTGCGGCTGACAGACCTGGATCACACAGCCATCGACGGCTCGAACAGCCAGTCCAGCCTCACGGAACCAGGCCTCACCCCAACCGAGGACGCGTTTCGAACGGACAGATCGACAGCAGCCAGAACAGGTCTCCTGAAACTTCTCCAGGAGTGCTTTAACCACTGGCCGGCCCTCTCCATCAATTACGTCCCCCCCTCTGCGCCGGACACACTGGACCCGACTGGCATGCACCTTATCTACGAGGTCACGCAGCCGCGTCTAAAACAGGTCCGACGACTTGCCACTGTCAACCGAGTATGGCATGACCTCATATCAGCCATGATTTCTGGTCAAGCCCGCATCAATACAGTGGAACTTTTGGTGGCGATGTCACGCCTGCGCAAGACAGGCTCAGTGTCGATTCGGGAAGGCCAGGATATTTTCTGCCTCCCGGTCTCGATGGCGTTCAGACTGCCGGTTGAGACCCTCACTTCACCTCTGGCACGCACAGCTCCCGCTGCTGCCTACCGAGCCTCGGGCTTCAATGCCTGGCATGCGCTCCTCTTTGACAGCTACGACGACCTGCAGAATGCGCTCGCCCCAGGACTGATCAGCAGGTGAAGACTAAAGTGTAGCTCTCAGAAGCGCACAGCGCACCTATGCTGGCATTAGGGCACAGCCCACGGCCGAGAACCGAGACATGGCTTGTGAGACGGCCGAGCAACAGGCCTAACTGAGCCATTAAGGTTTCTAACTTTTTGAAGCGAGCACCTCTGCTCTCGGCTTGAAAACTGGGCATCCTCCGCACCAACCAGAGTTAGTAGTGCGCGCACTTTGAGTTGAGCTACCTCTCGGCACGTCCCCTGCTGCCTGCCAGTTTCTGTCAGCTAGCTCCCAGTGTCCCCTAACTGCCATGGATGAGCTCTCTCTGCGCCAAGCTATGAAATACCTGCTCCCAGGGGTACTAACCCTTGACTCCTACGACGCCTCGCCCTATCCCGCCTCCTACTGGAACGATCTGGACCTGCTTCATGATGAAGCTCGCGCCACTCGGGATCGCCTACGCGACCAACTTCTACGTTGGGCTCGTACGGGTCCCTTCTCGCAGTACTCCATTATCGGCGACACACTCAGGATTGACCACAATGGAGTGCATGCTCAGCTCGGCATCGTCAATCTCAACCTGCTACAAGCAATACCGCTAGCGGCGGTTTGCCGTGCGTGGTACTCCGAAACTGCCCGCCTCATCGACGGCAAACCCTGGATAGGAGTGTGGAGAGCCTACATCCAACTGCGGAAGCAAGGAGCAGGAGTTTTCATTGAAGTACTGCCAGATCAAGCCGGCACCCTTTCGAGAGAGGCCATCAGCGTCCACTATGAGCAGGTGCACTTCATTCCGACCTCAGTCTTGCGACGTCCTCTATAGGGCAGAGGGCACAGCCTCCAGACAATTGGTCACAGACCATGCGACGCGCCGGGCTTCTCTACTTTGGAAAAGGCAAATCTGATCAGCGTTGCCCCTCAGCGTTGCAGCTCACTGTTGCGCTTTTCAGTAAGTTTCTCCGCAGTTTTTTCTAGGTTGCTCTCGTCTGCCCTGCCAACCATAGAGGATGTCATCCCCTCTCTGCACCGAATCATGTCGCCGCGCTCTCTCCTTCATCATTCCTGCAGTGGTGGTTGTGGATTTCTATTCGGACTACGGTTTGGACAGGGACATGCTGGAAACTGAAATCGCTGCATACAGACCCCCCAGCACTCTAGTTCCCATACTGCTGCTCCGGAACGAGATCCAGGACCAAGCACGCCTCTGGGCCTTTCGCCGTTTACATAAAGGCCTAGCTGTCTTTGCGCAACGGTACGTAGACACTGACTATGACCAGCAGGGCGTCCATGTCAGACTAGCGATACCGCAGCCAGACTTGCTGACAGCCCTTTCACTGGCGTCGGTCAGCAAATCCTGGTGCGCCGCAGTGCTCTCCCAGGTCGAGCATAAGCTCTTCGTAAGTCCACACCGCACTGCCAGGGCAGCTATGTTTCTCGGCCTACGTGTCATGGTCCAGTCCTTTGACACGCCCCAGTGGCACCTCGCGTCCGAGGAGCTCACCATCCACATTCAGCACAACCAACAGGTCGTGGTGCAGAAGTTCCGGAACCCCTGTAACCCGGACGGGCCAACGGCAACCATCAGCCGAGAAGCAGAGGAATCCAGTGCTCTCTACGACCACTACTACAGACTTTTCTGAGCACTTCGGGCCATAGGCGGTTCACTGACTCACGCAAGGAAAGTGGCACAGCCTCCAATCAGGTGTGGCACAGCCACCCAACTTGTCACAGTCAGCGAAGAGTGGCCCACCTGCCCAGAGAAACCGACGTTGCAGCATGCCAACACTCAGCTACTTGCATCATCGTTTGCTCTTTCCTGTGATCTGAGGTCTCAGCTACAACACGGCACCAGCTATCCAGCCCGAGTGCCCTCTGCTGGTGTTCTTTGCCTATAGTCGTCCTGCGTTGCTTGAGCTTCGTGCTTGGTCTTGAGACTCTGCAAAGCATCACATGTACACCGCAGCTGTCAGTTCGAACTGTTGCTACCGGAAACAGCGGCAGGAGTATTGCAACATGCATTACAGACACGCCTTGCAGAAGCTACATTCCGTAACAAACTGCGTTTTTGCGAAGAGCACAGCTCACCACTTGGCCGCGTGTCACAGACTCTGGCCCATCAGCTACAGCTGAGACCATGGACAAACCTCCCAGTCTGGGCCCCTTTCTGGTGCTCAGCGACAGCACCTTGCAGCACATGCTGCGGGGACACACTTACGGAGTGTTCCCGCTGCTGACGGGACAGGTCTTAAGCTGTCCAGGCGCCGCCCTCAACATCTCTGCCGGCAGCGTCCCCTCCATCTTGGAGCTCCTCCACTGGCAATTTGGGCTCTTTGGGCCGCACAAATTCACAGCGGCAGTGCAGAGTCCGCCGGTGGCCTCCATCTTGGAGAACCACCTCGACGGACAAATCAACGTTCGCTTCATTCCGCTGTCCCGAAGCCTGCGCCCGGAGAAGCAAATCAATTATGACTACCTGATCGATGGCAGGGTCCAATATGGATTTGCGGACAAGAACCTGCACAACCAGGAAATCATGGACCTGGCCCAGATGCCTGGTGTAGGAGGGGTAGAATGGCTCTACAACTCCAAGAATCTCCATTTCCGCCCCGACGTCGCGGACATTGTCATCCCGGCGCTTGTAACCAGAGCCATCGAGGAAATGCGCAACACCCCAGGACTGCCTGTCCTCGTGGTAGCTGGTTGGAACGCTCGCGAGCAGGACATGCATGTCGAAATGCTCGCTGCCCAGGCTCTGTCACAATGCCGAACGGTCCGTGACCTTTCGGAGGTAGCCATGCAATACGGACATGGCCCCTGGGGAATGCGCTTCACACATCTCCCAGAATGGGAAGCCGCCCCTGTCCCAGCCCTCCTCTTCCAGACCTACGTTCACGACGAAAAGCCGGAACCGGCCCAAGTTGCGGCCAAAATGTTTGCTGGCTTCACCCGCAGATTCTGTAATGATGATGTTCTTCGGGCTACCCTGCGGCAACTCGCAGGAAAATATGGCTCCAATCTGCTAGATCGCCTCAGCCAACCTGCTCATCGAGCAGACGTGTTCCGCTACGTCTACCACTACCAGCACGGCGGCCTTTACGTCGACATCAAATGTGGCTTCGTGGTACCTTGGGAACAGGTACTCGTGTATCTCGCAGCAGATTGGAGCACAGCTCACTCAAAGAAGGCAGGTGAAGTGGGTCACAGACCCTCCCCACCTGGCCAACTCCCACAGGAGTTCATGGTCATGGCCATAGGAGTCAAAGGAGATCACATTTTTCAAGGCATCATCTATGGCAAGCCCAGACACCCCTTGATGAGGGAAGCCATACAGCACGCCTTCAGCCGTCAGGTTATGACAGCGAAGGCAAACTTGGAATACATGACCTTCTGCAAATATCTTTGGCAGATCTTGGGTCGTGACCTTGGTCACTCCCCTCAGCCGGGATGGAATGTTTCCACCAAATTTGGCCCCATTTACCTGTTCTCGGAGCGCTGGGACAAGCGAGTGAAGAACAAGAAGTACGACAATGATGGCCACTATTTCGTGACTACCAACAACACGACCGTTGCATATACCCGGTGCTGGAAGTGGCTGAAGGGATTTCAGGGAGACCCCACCACCAAAGAACGCACAGACCGCATGCTGCAGAGCCAGCTCCCTGACATCTCCCTTGAAATCCAGTCTGACAGACCTGAAGAGCACAGCTCACCACAGCCGCCTAGGTCACAGACCATGGCAACGGCCTCATCGGCTCCCCCTCCTCCCACTCAGGAGGATATTGAAGCCTATGTGGCCGACAGCATCCAGTACAACTCCTTTGCAGAGATCATGGCTACGGTCCGTGAAACCCACCACTACAACCAAGACCTTACAGAGCAGGATGTGCTGGAGCTTATCCCTCGAGGATTAGGGCAAGTGAAAGTTTCGGGGGACATGTGGTTATGCTGCTTGCACTGCCGGAAGCACAACAGGCAGGTGCAATTCAGCACTAGCCACGGCCTTAAGAACCACTTTGTCACTCAGAAGCACAACCCAGCACTCAGTGCTACGCCCGACCCCCACACTCCTCCCCCTCCCCCTCCCCCCAAGCTCCCGCAGGAAATTCCTCTTCCCCCCAGCAGTACCAGGACCAAAGGTGTAGACAAAGCAGCCGGCTTTGAGCCGCCACCCTCCCCCCCGTGCCCTTTCACTTCCTCAGCAGCTGAAAAGGCGGCTTTCAAAGCAGGCCAAGCAGAGACACCGAAGGCGGCCCAGGCGCTTCCGGTTAAGGCCCCACCGCCCATGGTGGCCACCCAATGCCCCCCGCCCTCTTCATCATCGGCAGCACCAGCTCCCCCTCCGGCGATTCCAGTTCCCCCGATCCTTCCGCACCCCCCCAAGTCCGTCTCTCCCCCAACCCCCGCCACCCAGGCCGCTCCGCGCTCCCACACGCCCCCTCCTCCCTCTTCCCGTCCCCCGTCAGCATATGAGCCTCCGGAATCCAATGCGGAACTCGTCGGCTATGTCCCACAGCCGGCTCCACGGCTGACAGTACGTTACACACGGCAGGAGCTGGCTCAGCTGCTGAGCTCCCAGTCCCATCAGGACTGGATTCGGGCCTTAGCTTCCATCAACATCCTGGTGGCTCCAGTCATTCTTGGCGGCCTCACCAACCAGGAACAACAGACCCTTTGGTCTACCAGGATGGAAGCACTCCGAGAAGTTCCGCCGCTGTTCTCTGCCATCAAGTCCGTAAGGACGCAAACCGGCCTCACATGGGACACCGCCATGTCGGTGAGGCGGGTCCTCACAAGCGATGGGAAGGTCACCATCGCCACAGGCGCGGGTGACGCCTACCGTGAGCTGGACGCACCAACAAAGGTGCATGGCCTTATCCATGCCTGCTTCAACAAGATGTGGGACGAAAAGGCTTTTCGGCAGCACTTCCCCTCGTGGGTCGAGTTCAATATGATCGCCACCACCATAGTGGCAGTCTACAATGAGACGGCCAAATCAGCCGGACTCCCAGCTCGTGTCTTCCGGGTCAAACCCGACAAAAATGCCTACTCCATCATGAAGATGCGGATACAGCATGACAAGGGGAACGAAGAGGACAAGCGCATGGCCAAACTGGCTGCTGCTGCCCCTAACAAGCGCCCACAGATGCAGGAGGCTGACACAGAGGGCAAGCGGCAGCGCGATGGCCCCTCCTCATCCTCCTCGTCCCAGTGGGCCAGACAGGCTCGCTCATCTCAGGACGACGACTGGGACTGGTGGCAGCAGTGGTCCTGGCATGGTTACTCTCAGCAGTGGCCAAAAGGTCATGACCAGTGAGGGCGGTAATATGTCACAGACTCTATGATCCCTTATGTCACAGACTCAGGGAATTCGGCACTCTTCCGACGCCTAGCACATCTTTTCGGAAGAATGTGATCCGCGTGCTAGCCTCGCTTAAAACAGCACTTTGCGCTTCAGCGAATTGCCCACATCCTAGCTGCCCAAAGTCTCACGTCACCGGAGTTGCTTCAGGTACCAGCGGTCATCCGCACATGACCCTTACGGCCTTCTGTCTTCAACATGAGTAATCCGTGTGGGACGCCACGAGACGGATACTCCAGGTGGCGGCTTCGTCTGAGGTACGGCCTAATTGTTGAGACAGGTGCACAGATGGACGCGTCTGTTCACACCAAGGTGTCGGAGAAGGAAGCTTCTTTGTAGCAGTAGCAGTTGCAGTAGTATGTCAAGTTCGAGCTGATTAGAGAGACCTGAGCGATGCATGCTAGAAGCAGTTTCACGAGTGCATGAGACCAAAGGCGCCCGCAAAGTGCAGAGCACGCTCGCGCAGCGTTCAATTGAAATAGTAGTAGTAGTAGTAGTAGTAGTAGTAGTAGTAGTAGTAGTAGTAGTAGTAGCAGAAGTAGTAGCAGCATACTGCAGTGTAGTCTAGTATTGAAACAAAAGACAGCGTCACATTATACATAAAGGTTCCTGCCTCATACACATACACATAGAGATAGAGATCGAGATAGAAATAGAGATGCAAATGGAGATGGAGACCGAGATAGGTAGGATGGCAGATAGATAGATGCATAGATAGGTAGGTAGAGGAATAGAGAGATAGACAGATAGATAGATACTGATTACAGATATAGCTCTAAAAGATAACAGATACTACATACCGAAGATATAGAAAGATGTAAAAAATGACGAAAATACTGAAGATGCGTATATACATGTGTATATTTCTACACATATCGAACATCACAACAAGGTTCAGAAGACATATGAGATATAGGAGACATAAGAGGTATAAGTTAGATAGATATAGATACAGATACAGACATAGATGTAGACGATTTAGATAAAAATATAGATGTAGAGACAGATGTGCATATATACATATGCAGAGGGATAGATTTGTATGTGCATATAATAATAGATATACATATATATATATATATATATATATACATATGTATAGATATACACATATACATATATAACCGGCATCTGAAGCCATGGTTCGTAGCAAGCCAGAATCAGAACACATCGCTTTGCACGAGATTGATGTCTGCACACAAGCAACCCTTCCGCCACGCTCACAAGCTTACATCCTGCATGTGTGTGTCTCTCGATCATGTTAAGCTGCTATATTGCGTCCTGCAGTCCTGCAGTACTACTGGCATGTGGGCTCTGACCACAACGCTGACCACGCTGCAGCAGGCATCTGTATGTCGCCGTGTAGCATGTGCACAGTCTCTTGAGCTATTTCTTGATTGAGGGCTGGGCTTCTTGAGTTTGCCATACTTGCTGGCCTCCTCAGCCGTCTCCTCCTGCAGGTCCTCTGCAGCTCGAAGGCACATACCAAGCTACAGGTGCAGGACGAGGTGCCTCGTCCACATCTCCAGCACCGACCATGTTGGTCAGAAGAAGCACGCGGGTAGGTGGCCTCACGCGGTGCCAAGAGCAGCCTAAAGAGTATCCAACAAACGACATGAAAGACATAGACTGAGTTGAGCCCACGGCAGCTTCGGAGACGCTTTGGCCTGGCAAACGGCGGTTCACATCGCCCAAAAACTCCGCCCAGAAACTCTTTCCGCGGCTGCCTGCTTGGCCTCCGGCTGGCCCACAGGCGCCGCCGTCGCCTCGCGCAGCTCACGGCCCACAGCTCGGAAATCTGTCCTCAGCTCCTTGGATGCTCTGTCGCCTCGCGCTTCACACCCTCGACGATGCGACCCGTCTTTTGGTCAGTTTTTTGCATGACCTTGCACAAGAAGATTGGGAGGGCGTGGCGGGGCAACTGATGGAAGCACAAGTCTTAGGAACTGACAAGTGGGTTCACCATACCCTGACCTTCTTTTCCAAGTCCAGCACCATCCTTCCAACCTGCAACAACTAATTGCATACAGAGATCTGTGCCGGTGCATGATCTCACGGTTGAACGCTGAGCGGTAGGACCCATCTTCTTCATCATTTTCGTGGCAAAATCCTCCTGGAATTAGCTTGACTCGATGATGCGGTTGTGCAGCACACCCCCTGCGCTGCCAGTCATCCTCCTTTGCTTGGGGTGCCTTGCTGGCCTGCTGTCGGGCAGCTGCCTCCTTAGCGGCTCGGCCGATGATCACATGGCGCATCACGGTGCGGGCTCTGTCGCCGCGGCTTGGCGGCGCTTCTCCATTTCCTCTTCAGCTTTCTGGCGCATCCTTAGGCTCCAGCCCGATTCGTCAACCGACAAATCCTCCTACCTTTGGCCGGCCTCCTTCTGCAAAACTCATCGTAGTCATTCGGCTTGGCAGGGTCGTATTCCTGCGGCAAGCTAATTGCTCTGGGAGCTTTGCAGGGTACCATGTTTCGCAATCCTCATTCGGATCGCCGAACAAACTTGCAACCTCAAGACATTCAAAGAGCCCAAAGACTGAGATCACCTATGAGCTTCTTGCCTGCAGCTACTGCAACGGCTAAGGCTAAGGATAGATTCGACAAGTTAACACAGATGTCGACAGCTTGCCCAAGCGCGAACAGGGTGCAACTGGCTCGCTCAGCGGAGCTGTTGAAGCGGCCTCATGTGGGATTGATCTTTGACTATCAAGGCACGGCATACACAACAAATCTTTCAAGTGACTTGCTCATAAAGCTGTTCTGTATGATCAATTCTTAGCGATCTTATCGGCTTGGGCTCCGACCGCTGCGGAATCCGTTTCAACTGGCTTCGCCTTAAAGGCATCGAATCATTCAACACACTCGGGGCTGCAAAGCAGCACTGTAGAGGTCGATGCCACACTGGATACACTGGATGCAGCCGAAACAGCCTGCTCAGGATGCAAAAACCAGAGCAGTTATGGGACTGCCAACGGTTGCTCTTGGGATGTTTCTTCCCCAGGACAACTGCAAACTGGTTGCCTTGCTGCTGGTCTCTGCCGCTGCACGCTGTTTCATAAGCGCCTCCTTTTCCTTGGTGGGATGCAGAAAGAAAAGCCGCCTGCCGCCTGCTTAGTCTGCTGCGGAGCGGACTGCCGCAAGCTTGGAAAGATCCAAGGCCGGCATGGATGGCCTCCTCGCTGGCTCCACCTAGTGACAAGGCAGGTCCGGCCCGGCGGCCCGCACCGCTTCCAAGGAGGACTTTCGACAAACCGCTGCAGGCTGCAAACGAAAGAAAATGCGAGCACGCAAACGACAAAAGCTCCAGAGGGTGGGAACGAGTCTAGCTCGATCCAAACACACGCCACGGACACACATATCTACAAATCTACTCACTGTCCGGCTCTCAACCCCCTTACCCATGTGTCTGCTTTCCAGCCTTCTTCCGCACAGGTGGCATCATCAGCTTTGCGGCCGAGAATGTCTGCGACAGGCATCCAAGAGGTAAGTACACCACAGAGATTCCTACAGCCATGCCTGTGGCAGGGGAGTACTGCTCGGCGGCCCTTTCTCCTCGTTGAAGTCTCGAAAACACAACTTTACTCGAAATCTTCGTTCGGGTAGAGGGAGCTAGACTAAGAGCTGAGTCTCAGCAAACGAGCTTGCTGCCGAAATGACCGCACCCCCGTTGCCTTGTCGTCAGCCACTTTCTTCTCTGTCGACAGCTTCTCCACAGCGTCTGCCGTGCCACCATCAGAAGATCGGGCAGGGGCTGCACCCTGCCAAATTCAACTTTGTTCATAGTTCTTCAACATGTCAGCATCGCCTTCTTGATTCCCTCTCTCTCTCTCTGATTCCCTCTCTCTCTCTCTCTCTCTCTCTCTCTCTCTCTCTCTACGGACTCTTTTGATCTCTTTTGTCTTTTTTGACTGTTGTCACAAGATTCGAAACACAAGAAGAGCTGCACGATCACCATTCAGGCACACGGCCAAAGAAATCGCCGACTCACGAGACGGGCCACCTTGGCCAAGCCAAAGCACGAATCAACGCAGTCCGCGCGTGCCCGCATAGTCCAAGCCAAAGCCAAGAAGCTGAATCTGCTCGTGTGAACTCTGATTTTGAAGAGTCTTCTCCTCAGTTCCAAGACGTTATGCGTGTACTGGATGCTCGTGACTTCTTTTTGCGCCTCCTGAGGCAGCGGCTGGCGCATGTCGCCTCCAAAACTCCTCTGAGAGTTTGGGCTTGGGCGACGTGCACTTCGCCGGACCCAGATCTCCTAAACCTCGCATAGATATACCAAGCGGATACAAGCTGCCCAAAACTTTCCTCCGCACTTCCGCGCCACCAGGTTTCGCCAAAAACTGCTGGTGCTCTTCTTCAGCGACATAGAAAACGTCGCCCGGGGACGTCTGAAAGCTTGAAGCGGCCAAGATTTCAGTTGTGATCGTGCATCCTGCATGTTTGCCCGGACGTTCCAGCAACGCCTGGTACGCTTGCCGGCTAAATTCCATGATCTCCTTCTGCTCCTTGTTGAAATAATATAAGCCGCTGCGGAACTGAGGCCCATTTGCTGATGCTGTGGGATCATGTGACTCCCAGAACCATCGCAGCAGGTCGATCAAGCCGATGATACCTGGCCCATCTACACGATTTAAGCGCGACAGAAAGACTCAGTTTCAAGAAGTCCAGGATCAAGTTAAAGTCGAAATAAAAACAAGAAGCCGCCTGCCTGGATCGAAGATGACTTGCACGGCCTGGGCAGCTCCTGTGCCCTCACTGCAGACTTCATCGTAGGTAGGGTTCGGTGTATATCCAGCAGCATACCCAGCAGATGTGCTATACACTCCGGGGAGGCGCCAGGCACCGCGTTCTGCTTGCCAGAAGCATCCACATGCAAAAACAAATTTCTGCATCCCTTCGGGATAGGGCCCATGCAAGGGCGTTTTTAAAACAAAATGTGATGTTACAAGCTGGACAGCTCGCCGACGCCCAGGCAGCGCGCTCTTTGGGCCAACGGTCGGGATCGGCTGCATCGTAATGTCGGCAGCGGAAGCTGAACCTTCTTCAAAGGACTTGGACGTGCTTGACCCTCTCGGCGGGGTGGCTGGTGGAGGCAAAGGAGGATTCTCGTCAGGAAAAGTACCTTACGAAGAAAGTCAGCACCTACTTAGCAACCTGCGAATCCTACAACTGTCTCGTCTTGACCATGATGCTTTTGAGAAAATGAGTGCGGCACCTCCACTACCTGCCTGGTCGGCATGATGGGCAGTGATCAGTGACTCTGGAGCCTCCAGTTTCTCGATTTGCTTCCCTGTCGGCTCACTTTTGTTGTGCTCTGCTGGGGCTGCTGCGTCTTCCATTGCCTGCTCCATTTCGGTACGCCCGTGAGGCGTGCCAGGCAAGGTGACATCGGATTCCCATCTCCGAGATTTCTCCGGAGACTGCTCCAATGCTTCAGCATGAAAACTCTTGCGTTTGTTGGGCACCAATCCGTCGTCATAGACCGTGATTACTCCTGGGCTCACTGTCGAGTCACACTCGGCCTCTCGCTGCACACAGCTGCAGTGAACAACGCCCATTTCGGCAGGCTATTGCCATTGGCAGACTGCATGATCAGTGTGTCCATTGTCATTGTCAGGGCCTTCTGATTGGCTGTTCCGCAGGTGGGAGCTTGTGTTGACGACGGCACGTGATTAGTCTTCGTTTGTCCGAGTCATCACTGCTTGAGGCTGCGGCACCACAAGGATGGTTCTTTGTGCGACACTACGCATCTCTTGCCATGCCACAGGACAGAAAGAAGCATATCCCCTGCACCGACAGCCTTGTTGGGTTCTGCGAATATATCATCTTCCTTTCGCGTCGCACTCTCACCTGCGTCGGAGCCTGCAATGTCTGATGCTTCGCTTCGAGCATGCGATCTCTGTGGCTGAACGATCTCTCAGGCTCGGGGCCCAGACCGAGCAGGTTTCCATAGAGGGAATCCAACATATCTCATCTCAGCTTCGACAAGCTGCTTGAGCCGCCTTCTCTTCTCATGTGCAGTCAGTGCTTAGTGCTTGCGCATGAGTGCCTCGCCGAAACCAGCAAACATGCCCATGCGGCCCATGCCCAAGACATCCCAAGCCCAAGCCCTCTTTTGCGCGCGTCTTTCGCGAGCGCCGCCTTCTGCTCGGTCACGATGTGGAAAAGCTGCAGGCCGCGCCATACCTGGCACCTCAAAATACACTGATCACACTAAGATGCTTTCCGCCCGCTCCCGTCTAAGCCTAAGCCTTGCACATGTCTGGGGAGGTAGCCCGAGATGGTCCTGCGCCCAACTTTCCAAAGTCTTGGCCATGCGACTGACTGCTAGAGCTGCAATCCTGGCCACTGTTCCGCCCGCAGTTCCATACGACCGCAAAGCCTCGCCTTGCACGGACCTGAGGCCACGGTCTCAGTCGCTCCCTAAGGCAAATATGCGATTTAGGAATCAGACTTTCGTGTGAATCTGCGGAAAATGCAACTCCCCGCCACCTTCATCTGGGATGTCCTCAGAAAACGGAGAGAGAGCCGACCGGTTGAAGATGCGGCTTGCCAGATGATCCTAAGCCCCAGAACGTTCAGGAAGAGGTAGACTGCCCGGAAGTCTTCAGCCTTCGTAAAGTTTCCACTGTGTTTGTTCTGTCCGTGTGCTTTGCAGCTGAGGACCAGTGCGTGTGCGGGAGCGCTGGGAGCGGTAATGACCGGCGCTCCGGCACTGGCCTCGCACACTCGCACTGCAAAGAAACTCCTGTATGCAGTGCCATCTTCTGTGAGTGCCTGCTTTGATGGCGCAAGTCGACGAAGCTCCAGCAACCTCATCTTTGCAACCCACGTCGGAGGACGAAACTCACTAGCCGCATGCTGGGGTCTCCGCTCCAGCTGAGATGCAGATCCTGCAAACAAGAACAGATTTCAGCTGTGGGTTTTATAAATGCGTCAAGAGGTGCCCTGGCCTGCAGCTGCTCGCAATCGTTCTTGCAGGTCTGCGAGCAGCTCTTCAACCTCCCTGATTCAACGGCAGCCGGCAACTCCAGTTCGACTGTTCACTGTCCAGCTCAGAGTCTCGCCCATGCGACGCTTCTTCACGTGCGCTGCTCGGCGGAATGCGCCCTTGCTGCTTGTCGACTACATCCATGAGCAAACCTGGCAAGAAGATGTGCCTGTCCTCTGCATGCTGCAGGCATGGTCCAGACATGTCGGACACACAAGCTTCCCGTCCAGAAACAAGGTCCGGCACGACCCATCTTGGAACACGTTGACAATATGCTTGCCGAGAAATACCGGCCAAATTTACTACCGCACCTCTCAGCTCAGACTCCGACAACGCAGGCTCTTTAGATACTCGCAGCCTTCGAAAGCAACGTCCTGTCAGGACCAGGGCTCAAACACCAAGACCAATGCCGACCTTCGGAAGATGGCACGGGATGCAAGCCTTTACAGGCTTGTTAATTGTTCATGCTTTCACCTTAAACCCAGAATCACCCCAACTAGACTTCCACACTCACCAGGAGACCGACAATCTCCGAAAAAGTCAATCGCAAGAAATGCGGCTGACTGCTTGGTGTCACTCAGAGCTGAGGTTTTTAGCGATACGCAATTAATATTGTTCTTATGAAAGAAAACATGGACATGTAAGTCCGAACAATATCGTTAAAGGCCGTAGACGTAGCTGTGCGCACATGTCCACACAAAAAACGCTTTGAAATTTCGACGCTGCAAAAGCAGCAAAACCCCGATGTGCACCGGAATGATGACAAGTCCGGGATGTCGGTCTAACGAGACGATGATTCGAATCGAAACTTCAAAGAACCCAAAGCTAAAGGAAGTCACGCAGCACTTCTCGTCTTCGGTGAAGGGCTGTCACAGTGGCCATGCAGAGCTTTTGCACTGCAGCCGTATATAAGTGAAGAAATTCTGTGGCGCCGTTGGAAACCAACATGCATGGCAAACGGCAGCACGCAAAAGCATCCTACAGAAGGGGGAACCTTAACTTACCTAGTAGTTAAGGATATGATAAGGGCCAAAGCGCGCTTTCGATACGGGTGGAAACTTATATCGGCCTGTTGTGTTTGGTTTTTGTCCCTGGCTTTTTGATGGTCGTTCTAAGGTAAACCTGGTGTTTGGAGGTGTGCCCATGGTACGGTTCCTGGCTGTCGAGATTTTCCTATGGGAAACCTAGGGACCTAGTCTTTGGCGATATTCGTCGGGCGCACCTGGTCTTTAGTGCATCGGCACGCTCAAAACAATGCTGACAAAAAATATATATGTGAACACATATACACATATACATTTGCATATGCATGTACCTCTACAAATACATACTTCGCTTCGTTTCCATACTGCTACGCCTATCCCTGTAATCGACATTGAGGACAAGGCACAATTGGCCTCGGCTTTCAAGCTTTCAGCTGCTGTTTCGCATCCCCGGGCAAAAGAAGAGGAGCTGGGAAGCTTCCGGTGCGCACACCCAAAGCAAAGCTCCCTTCAGCAAAACTAAGCTTGATGGTAAAAGAACAACCCTCAACAAAATCCGGAAAGTGAATGATGCGATCGGAAACAATGTGGTTTCTCTCTATTATTTGTTCACAGCTCTCCCATGTGCATTGAGGCGGAATCTTCCAAACTCAAGCACTACACAGCTCCAGGGATTTCCCATCCGAGCCCCAAGCCATACATACTGGATTCGCATCTTGCGAATAGTAGTGAGTACCGATCGCATGATATGTTTGGGTGAGGTAAGCTAAACCTTCATCGGGAGCAGGTCATTAAGCTCAAATATGGTGAACTGCAAGCCTATGGATGCATCAACAACCAACTGGTCCTCCCGGCATCAGTTGCGGATTCTTATCGGCCTAGCTCTGCTTCATCACACGCAGTCACGAAGACCAGATCACAAGCTCAGCCGGTGGCCAGGGAACCCGATGGACGCTCTGCTAGATGCTGCAGCAGAAGTAACGGGTCCAGCAAGCTCTCCGGGCCTCTGCCTTTGTTTGGAAGCATAGACGACGTACAATCGTAGCGTCTCACACTCTCACAAGTCTGCCTAGCACGAAAAGCAGATTGCTTGCCGGAACACCGTTGATGCGAGGACTTGCAGGCACAGAATCTGCGCCTTACAACGCAAGCGGAGTTCGGGTTAATCGGGTGAAGACGCGCAGTTTGGCAATCCTTCGCAAACGAATCGCCGCATAGGCTTGTCGTTGAAGAAACAGTTGACACCTCAGGCTCTGGATCTGTCTTCTCATGCTTCCTGTGCTTCCGAAAGTTTGGAGATAACAAATAAGCGTCTGGCCGTACTTCGTACCGGTTGTGGGTGGCAGTCCTTGGTGCACCTCCAGTCACTGCAGTCTGCTTGGGCCGTGCTCACGCTGGAAGAATGCACTGTGGTCATGCATGTCATGCATCCTGCTTCTTTTCGTCACACGTCAGTCTCAGTAGAAACATCGGGTCGGAACATGTAAACCCAATGGCAGCTAGAAACAAAGAAGCCGAATTCTCGCTGCAGCGAACCGAGGTGGTGCGCGAAAGACGTATTGCCTATCGCAGACTTTGCACCTTCGGCCTCACAGCTTCTGGCCACTCTCACCATTTCATGTTGCGAAGTAGCTATGAACTCATGCAGAATGACATGCGCAAGTCTCTTCAGCGGCATGTCGAAACTCCCTTTGAATTACGGATCTCTCCCAGAGTGGCTCCACACAAGCCATGCCCACCCTCACGGCTACCACACGAGACTTGATGAGCATTCATCCCAGTGCCGCGAAAAGGGTTGATGTTGCTTGCCTTGTCATCGAACATGTAGACTTCTGCCTTGGCAACACCCAGCTCGGAAGCTAGCCGCGCTGCATGGCGTGCTTTGCAACCTCCATTGCAGCCAACCACAGATTCTGAGACTGGCAAATTGGGTCGACGATGCGGATGAGCTGTGATGGCCCGCACGTGGCAACCGCCACAGAATGTGTGCCATAAGTTCTGGCCCAACTGTGAAAGCGTTAGTGATCCTCCCCCATATGCATCGTCGTAACTTCCATGAACGACCCTGTTTCCTGGGCAGCTGTGCGTATCACCTTGTCTTCCAGTCAGCGTCCTGTCAGCGAAGCTTGGGGTCGAAGGCAGGCCAAGGCTTTCGGGCGACAGGCCTTGAGCTTAGGGGGGTTCCTGCATTTTCCCACAATCCCGACTATCCCCATCAGCCCCATCCTGTCAACGTCGAAAATGCAGAGGCAGGACCTGCGCTTGACGTCGGCACCAGTGTCGTTCCGGCTGCTGTCAGAGGAGTTGCCGAACATGCTCTTCCAAGTAGATTTGAAGAAGTCGAAGCTGTTTCTGACATACTCCGTAAAGTTTGCAACCTCGACAACCGGCTGGGTCCAGCTCACGTTACCTCAGCAACTCTTACATGTCTTGGATATGGCACAAAAACAACACATTTGCAATCTAGAATCTAGAGCATCAGGCTGGAATGATTGACACAACACGCCAACACGCAGCCTGGCTGCGTCCGGTCAGTGACAAAGCAGCTGCGGAGCTGGTGTTGGAGCTGTTCCCTCTCGCCTGTGCACAGCTTTAATCAGTGGCTTGTTCACGGAAATTTCATTGAACGGCATGGAATGGAGCATCTGTTGATTTTTAGATCCAGTCCTCCAAGGGTAGCGTGGTACTTTCGATGATGAGATGATGGGATTGCGTTTATTTTCCTCAAGTCTGACAACGACGGAACAACCCTTGCTGTTAGAGATCATGCAGTTTTGGTTCATTGCCTACGCGTTCAAACTGTCCGGGTGCCGAACTCTCATCGGAGCAGTGTGCTGTTATATGTCACGAACGCGCAACGAGATCCTCCAACTCACGATTGTGGCAAAACTGCGATGCTTGAGATGATTGCGGCCTCCGGTGCAGACCCGTGGTGATGCGTGCACACAGGTGACGAAGGCTTGCATGCTGGATAGAGGCCTACAGTTTACCGCAGATACACGACATGCAGTCGGTCCCCGAATTGTGCAGGCGGCGACAGAAAACGGAAAGCTTCTTTTTGGTAACAACAAGCAGGACTTTGTAGAGAGAAGTGTCAACCAGTTGCCTCGTCGCCTCTCAGATTCCTGTCCTTAGCGGCGCATCCAAAGACTGTGAAGCACGATACCAGAACATCAACGCAAGGAGAAAGGAAAAGGTCCACAGAGCTCCGACTCTGACTCTGGACCTGAGACGCAGGCAGATGCAGATCCCATCACAGCCACAGCCGCAAGAATGGTGACGAGCAGAGCCATCTTCGGATCCTGCGGATGTTGATGAGAAAATGATGTCGACGTCAGCATTCGTGACCCGACCTTGCCCCAGAAATGGAAAGGCCACCTCGCCCTAGCGGGGCGTTTGCTGTACAGCGGTTTGGAGCCAAAGACTGCTCCAGTTGGACAGAGAGTCGCTCTCGAGACAGAAGCAACAGCGCAAGCAGGTGCGAGGAGCTGCAAGCAGTGCATCGAACTTGGCATGCGAGGCGGCGCACCATTCGCTTGTCCTCCTGTTGAGGACCCAGCACATTGCTCCACATGACCTCACGGGGCATCGCTTCCGGGCTTCGGGAGACAAGGCCACGAAGCTTGGAAGAACTCCTATCTGGGCTCCAGAGCTGCACAGCCCCGGCGAGGCACGATCTGTTCACACTCGAACTGCATCGAAGAGTGGAAGGGTGCTGTTTGAAAAATGGCGGGCCTTGAGTCGCAGCTCCGGAAACATTGTCTCACCGCCGTCGCCAGGTCTCAGGATGCCCGGATTCTGGCAACGTTTAGTCCAACTCAAGTCTGCACCAAGCCACGCGATATCGTTGAGATAAACGAAGATTGTCTTCGGACCTTGCCATGTTTATCAGCATATATGCATCACAGGCCTGCGAGCCCTCACGCAATGAGTGGACACGATCCTGCTGAGTTCAGGCTTCGACGAAACCGTCCATCATGATGCTCGTTGAAGAACTGCCCCGGCAAATACCTGATAAAGATGCAGCATGTTGCAGCATTGCAGTGATTCAGAGAGAGTCTGTGGTGTCGTCAAGGACCCTACCTGACCATATTGAGGGGCTCCAAGAACTTGACGTCCATACCCTAGGCCCCCAGGCCCCAGGTAAACCCCTTGCGAGCCTGGACATCGATGTAGCATGCAGTGTTGTGCTAGTGTAGACAGGCTGCACATTTCTGAGGAGCCCTCCGCGAGAGCAGCAAGCCGATGTTCGATCTCAGTCACGGCGGCGAGGAGTTTCGACAAAGATCTCCCACTAGGCAAGTTTGTCCAGAAGTCCTACTACTACAAGACCAGGAACAGTACCACTACTCTGCATGTGCAGCACTGATTCTGACGGACATTCTGAGCCCACGGCTGTTGTGATGGTTTCACTCTGCCCTGGCTCTATAAGGCAGGAGTAAGACGTGCGTATCTCAGAGACCTGGTTCGCCTAAGTCATCACGTGCTTCGCCATGAACCAAGCAATCAATCAGACTGCCAAGGTCGTCACCAAATCCTGCCCTTCGTCTTTTGTACGGTAGACTCCCTGTCCCACCTCTTCAAGGGCTCCACACACGTCCAAGGAAGCCATCTTCCACATGTGTGCACTGGCTAGAGATCGGGGCCTCTGACGGTTCCCAGCCTCGGGAACTGTCCAACTGAGACAAGATCTTGTCGCAGACATGTCGCTGTCCACATGGGACATGACCATGCATCGTCACCCACACAGACTTCAGCTTAGCAAGCGACCAGATTCGGCAAAGTCGATCAAATGTTGAATCTCGGCCTCAAAAAGGCCCCAAAACAACTTTACTGCCAAGCAGCCGTTTGTGGTAACGAGGCCGAAAAGCCAGTATTGCCGCAAAGCCTGTTGAAGAACGGCTTGCCAACACAACTCTCGCAGTCATCTGCTGGACAAATCCTGGCAATGGAAGGCACTGCTGGACGGACGATAACAAACGGTGATCCTAATAGTTCAGTAGTTTGGCGACCACTGCAACAAGCGAGGACGTGCTTTCGAAATACGGGTTAATACGTACGAAACATCCTTCAACTTCTGCATCCTGCGGAACCAAGCTCAGGAACACGCTTCATCCAAGAAGTCGCGCACCAGAAGCACCTGTCAAACACAATTTAGCAATTGAACCTGAAATGGAAAGCGAGCCTCGGGATCTCCGAATATGTTCATCGCTGTCAAAACTCGGCGAGAATCGACCTCGTTCCACATGAGGTCTGAAGTAGGGATGCATCGCACAAATCTTGCAGCTGATGCAACTTGAGGCGAAAACACTGTTGCCCACGAGTGTTGCCCGACTCTCTGGTTCAATCTGGCAATGCGTCAACAACTTCAACACGACGTCATGCATCTCGCCCACCTCGATGGGATCGACGACCATCTCTTCTTGATCTTCGTGGCATTCTGTCTCAGATATGACAAGAACATCTGTGTGAAGATTTTCGCCGAATGTGAAACCAAGGCCTGCATCGCTCTCCATCAATGAAAGAATAACTACATCGTAACTACAACATGTTGGTTCGAAGGGCTTCGTTCGAAGGGCAGTCAAACTATTTCTGCTAACGAAACATACGAAACATTCATCCAGCTCCTACTATAACGGTATCAAGAAAATACTTGCATGACGTAACTCAAACGTGCCGCCACATCAACAAACTCCACAACATGTCGTGTCTTCAAAACCTTGACCGCCTGCCTTCGGATCAAACTCCAAATGCACACCTTTATAACTGTCCTCCGATCAATGCTAAATTCGTTGTCTGTGAGCCGAAATGTGGTCAACTCGCTTTTCAACACAAAAAAAAAGGCAGACTGGTAAGCCCACGACGCTGTCTCGCCAGCATTCTTGGCCGTGCGCAACAAACAGCCGCCACATCTCTTAAGAAATGCAAAAAGGAATCTCAAGCTTTGATGGCAATATTGCTTCAGTGGAGTCGGCCGCTGAGTGTTACCGTTGGTTCTGTCTTCGCACCGCAGGACGGTACTCTAGGCAACGCTGCTTGTGTATCGGTTGAACAGCTCTTCTCCATTTTCCCTGGCAATGACCTAATACGGAGCATCTCCGTTGTCACGTCCAACCGTGAATGGACAGCCTTGCTTGCTGGGCTGCTGGGCTTTATATACGCCTCCTTTTCCTGATAGTGTCGCAACTCCCCCATGTTTTACGTGGACGGAGACTGATCACTTATCAGGAGGATGGAGAAACGACCAGAGCCCTCTACCTTGACCCGCCTAGGGAGACCTTTGAGACTCTTGCGATTGTTCTTCCTGGAGCCATCTCCCTTCCAGTCCTGCTGCGGCAAGGAGCTCCCCCTCCGTCCTCCAATCTTTCTTTCGGGCAACGTTCATACCTGTCCAAATCACCATGCCCTCGGCCGAGTATGAAGCAATTGTTAGCTACACTGACTCGTCGTGGTCAGTTGTTCTGCAGGTTGACTGGGAACAAGGGGTAGCTCAATGTCTGTTTGGGATCGGTAAAAAGCCGTTAGTTGAGCTTGCAATTCTGCCCCTTGCCCAGGCTGTATTTGCGGCCGTCTTTGACCGCATCGGAGGGGCACACATTCCTGATGAGTTTTGGAACCTTCGGACAGGGAAGCTACAGCCTGAAGCTGATCTACTCCACATTGTCCGACGCGCCTTCTCATACGCCTTCTACCATAGAGCCGTTGTCACTCTGTATCAGGCCGAATGGCTCGAGCAAGGGGGCGCTAACATCCACACTGTACTACAATTTCCAACACCACCGCTACCCCAGGACCCAAGACACGTTGCCATTTTTCGCATACAGCCAGCAGCAACATATGATGCGGCATATACTATTATTGTCGGCTGTGGCACAGCCGAGGCAGGTAGAATCGCTCTGTCAGGAGGATGACCCGGTCTACACAGTGTCTTATCGACCCCCTCATTAGGGGAGCTGCGTTGTGCTGCGTTCGTATTGTTGCTGCTGGCTGTAAACCATTCAAAGGCTGTCGGGTCCGCACCTTCTCTACTGTCCTTCACGCTGATCAAGTACCACCATCATTCCACAGCCTCTCCAACCTACACAATAACTTCCCCTTTTTAACGAGTAGCCCTACCCTCTCTTCGAGAGACGTATTGCATTCTTTAGGAGTTCTTCAGGAGGTGTTGCAGGACGTCTCTGTCAGGACTGAAGGCTCCGAAACCCCGGCAGGCACCCTGCTCCGGCTTCTGACGGGACGATACCTCCCGGCCGTTGATGGAGATTGCTACACGACGGCACTAGGCGACTGTCTCTGCTCTCTCGCGCATGCTGTGCTTCAGTATAAGCGGCCCACACGGCACGCCCGAACGGCACTGAACGTGACCTTGTCGACGTGGAATGTTACTAGCCTGCGCACATGGGACAGCACGTCATCGTCTGTCAAAATCAGGATGATTGCTGCCCTTTTGAAGCAAGGGCCCGTTTGCCTTCAAGAAACCAACTGGACAGCGCGTGAGGTTGAGATCGCGGCTGTTACCTTCCCGAGGGCAACTATTCTCAGCACACTCGCCAGAGGTGAAGGCAGCGCAGGTGTTTCCATCATTGTGCCCCCTCCCTTCCGAGTGGATAAACAGCATGAGATCCTGCCGGGTTTTGCGCTGGCGGCTGAGATCTCCCATTTTGACCACAAATGTGAGATTTTGTCCGTCTATGCGCACCCACAACGATTAGTTGAAGTTGCCTCAGCGATACAAAGCTATCTCACAACGCGACATGCGGGAGTTCAGCTTTTCGTCGCTGGTGACTTCAATGGCATGAGCAGTAAACAGCCTGATGCTTGGGATCTTCTGATATCGGAGGGACTCCTACGACAGGTCTCCCTGCGAGTGGATACCTATCGATCAGGTGCTCACGCCTCACACCTGGATCTCATTTTGCATAACGAGCATGCGGAAGGAGCGCGGAAGTTCCAAAGCAGGGTTTTCTGGTCTAAACACTTGCCCAGTGGACATGCAGTTGTTACCCTACGAGCATCGAAAGCTCGATTGCTTGTCAATGATGTGCAGGCTGTTAATTATTCCGCCATCCCCGTGCGCGCCTTTAAACAACACCTGCACCAGCCAGCAATGGGTATCCCCGCGCGTAGTTCGCACCCCGCACAAATCAGGCTGCAACGCATGGCGTGCCTCTTGCCAACGGCTCCCTCGCTTGCGGACTTGCAAAGCCTCTTCCACCTTTGGTGGCGACAGGAGCTGCCCTCGCAGTCTGATGCTGTACGTAACGGGTTATTGGGCGCCCTGCCCTACCTGCTGCGCAGGCAACGCACTAAGCCGACTGCCGAGACTTTCGAGATTCCTTCTCAAATTTTCGATACGAATCGCCACCTGCTAAGCCATTGTAGATTTACTACAGATGGCCGAGCGGGAATTCTCACGCAAGTGGAGTTGCAACAGATTGTAGCACAGCTCACTGTGTTGGAAGTCGCCCAACTTGCGCCACCACCGGCTATTAGCGACGCCAGAAGGTTAGGCTCCAAGTTGCCGGCCAGACACCCTAGGTCCCTAGGTGGGACCTGCATCGAGCAACCCTCGGCACCTTCGGGGTAAACCAAGTGTTGCTCCCATCAGGCCAACCTTGCAAGTCCTCAGGGGAAGTTGACCGAGCTCTTAGAGACACCAGGGCGTTCTGGCAACAACTGCCGCCGGATCATTGCAGTGAGTGGGATCGCATCTTACGGCAATATAATCCGTCCAACGCTGCTAAGTGTCGTATGCCCAGCTTTGACGACATACTACAGCATCTGCTCCGCACGGGCGACTCCGCAGCTGGTCCGGATGGCTGCCCTTATGAGTGCTACCGCAGCATGCCGCTCGAATCCACAGCTGCACTTGAGAGGCATCTCTGCTACATTATATTAGGTCGGGCACCGCCACCCACGCAGGCGCTCACCTTTATTCCCAAGGCGGATACGGGACATTACACTGACAACTTTCGCCCGTTGGACATGCCGGATACTGCTGCCCGTATCATCGACGCTGCGGTCTTTACTTGCCTCATGCAAACCTTCTGCCCACTCCTTCACCAATCGCAGGCCTTAGTCTCTGCTATGAAGGAAGCGCCTGCCAACTTTCTTACCATGCAAGATGCTTTATGGGCACAGGACTTTGACTCTGTCGTCATGCTAACCGATATTGGCCAAAGCCTTTGAGCGGGTAAACCCGGGATGGCTACTTGACGTCCTTCGGTGTCTTTCGGCGCCTCATTGGGTAACCCAGTACGCTGTCCATCTGCTGTACGGGCGGCGCTCGCTTCATCGCATTCAGGGGTTCCTGCTCCCTCCCCTTCGCATAAGGCAAGGTTCAGCGATGGGCAGAGCCACCTCCGTCCTCTTTTTCTGTATTGCTATGGACCCCCTAATTTGTAGCCTACACCGCATCCCGCGCGTGCGACTCCTTAGGGCGTACATGGACGATAACTCGGAGGGGAGTGACGTCGGGTGGATCGAGCAGGCACAGAAGGATTTCATTGCACTCGAGGAAGCTGGATTTCATGTTCTACAACATACCTGCTTCTCCGGAGGACGTGCTACCGACCTAGGTAGTGTTCATGATACACTCAATGCCGCTGAGGGGATTCGTTTGTTGACGGATGACGAAGTCAGTCAAATCGCGCGGCGCCCGAATCCGGCTGGTAGTGAGGGCGCGCCTAGTTTTCTGGCTTGGTGTCGGCAAATACGGGAGGTATGTCGGGCTCCTCAAGGTCCCGCTGTCGAACGGTTCTTCTGTACCGCTGGCGAGCGGTCGGCACTTGTGCCGCGCCACGTTATTGATTCTCATGCTGAGGGGCACGCGGGGGAACTTGAGTTGGTGCCACCTGCACTTCTGTCCTCTCCGTGTAAATGCAAGTGTAAGTCGTCTCTCTTGTTTCGGGTGTCGCCCTCCGAGAGCCAACTCTACAGGTTGGATCGGACACCATGGGGGACTAAACTCTGCACGGAACGTGCATCGGTGTTAGGTTTCTCGCTCTTGGGAGACCCCAATTGAGATTGGCGGGAATGCCACTGCGACGGTTCTTCCTCTCCAGCAACGGCAGCTTACCGGAAATAAAGCTCTTTCGAGCATTACACGCAAGCGGCGACTGTTCCAACCACTCAGACAATCACTACCGGAAAGGGCTCTATGCTGCAGAGCTTATTTATCGAGTTGCTTGCATTACACACAGCAGGTCATCCCACCGATCCCCACCACCCAGGAACGCATATTGGCGAGAAATGCGCAATTTGTCCTAGGCAGCCGCGCCTGGCTACAGTCGAGGCACTTGGAAGGGACGTTTAGAATCTTCAGGTTGCCCCAACCGGGATCATGGTTTTTCGATGCACCAGCCAACCGCCTTGGATTTTTGCTGCGGTACGAACCTAATCTCGCCCTCATGGCCTTGGGCGGGGTGGTGGCACAGACGCGGCATAGGCGGCCGCTTTTACAACGCCTCCTGCGCCTTGTGGTTTCTAGTCTTCAGGATGGCACATTCGTGCCGATCCTCGTATCCCTTCGAGATCAGGCCAATGAGACGCTAGCCAGGCGTGCTCCTCCGGAAGAAGCGGTCAAAGTGTTGATGCCGCTGTATAAGCAGCTCCTGCGATCTCGACAGGAACACGAGGCCTTACAGTACCTCATTGGTCGTTTTCAGGGCACTCTCTATGGCTCTATGGCGACTCCACGCTCGACTGGTTCCCGCATTTTGTGCATTGCCCCTCGACCACCACAGCTCCTGTCTCACGTGCGTATGTTCTGCGATGGTTAGTGATGGCGCAGGAGGCCGACGCTGACTTTGTCTTTCGAGCGCACTTCAGTCGCCCCACGACCTGCGGAGACTGTCACGCACCGGTGCCTAAGGAGCTCCTGGTCAAATTTGGCAGGCACGTTGATGCCGCTCTGTGTGTTGCGTGCGTCCGGCGCAGAGGGATCTCTGTCCATTCACGGTGGAAATGCTGCCCCACCCCCACGCTTGAACCTTACTTGTTTGCCACTGATGCAACCTGGGTCGACCTCGAGCTACCGCTGGTTGACCTCGCGCCCAGAAAGCCCGGCCCGCAAGCCGCTGATGTTGTGGACTATAGCTCCAAGCCCCAGGGGCCATTGCCAGAATGGCGACAATTCAGTCAGGCACTGGCTAGGTGGGTGCCCCGTTGTCATTGCGGCCGCCAAACTTCTTGGCCTACCAGGTCCTATCTCCCTGCCGGGCAAAGGCGACAAGTGGGTTGCCGCGTCTGTTGAACTGCTTGCGCAAACACGGCGCTACCTTCGTGAGCTTGGTGCCATGTGGCGTCCAGGCTGGCAGCAGCCTGAGCCGCTTACGCATATGAGCCCACTGGGTCACGCGGTCAGCATTGCATCGTTTCGCGCGATCTACGGCCCCCCGGGACCCGGCATAGAGCGTGCGCATGCGGGGGGATGCCTCGACTACAGCGGGTTCCAGCTGGACCCGGTGTCGGTATTCCGGTATTCACCTCGGGACGGCACCATGTGAGCCGAGGGCAGCCCACGCTACGAGCCGCTGGCGCCTCTCGAGGCCCGGAAGTTGGTTACCTATACCACCCTCATCAGGGTCTTCGAACGAACGTTCGCGTGGATATCAAGCCCTGTGGGTGCGGTCAACTACACACGCATGTTGTTGCGTTGTCGCACATCCCGGTCTGCTGAATTTCACAAGGCGTGTCGCTTCCAGCCCCCCAAAAATCACCACCAACACGACGGACTATCATTTGTTGTATGTGTGGGTTTGTGTGCTTTAAGCCGTTTTGCAGAAACAGATGCAGGTTGGTTGCTTTCATGTGTTGCGGACGAGCCGGGTTGAGAAGTTCGAGTTCAAATCAAACGGGTTGTAGCTGATCTATTTTGCAGTTGGCAGTTGTGTTTCAAAGCCATGTTGCGGTCGCTATATATCTACGTTGCCGTTTTCGGCTCACCACTTCGGTGCTCCCCCTGGCTGCCTCCATCAGGTGCTCTTGACCCTGGGGTCCTGACGGAGTACTTGTCGAAAGTCAAGAGCAGACTAGGGATCATCGCACCGAAGGCCCAGGGTAACCCTTAATTCCTACCTAAACCCTCTATATTGCCGCATAATATTGCCCCTCCAAAGGTTTTACGATAATCCCAGAAACGCCTGCACGAGCTGAACACCACCGGGTGAAAGACCTGAGATGCGACCACGAATGCCAAACTGGTTATGCAACATATGCCCCTGCTCAAGTCCACTTCAAAGTCCTTAATTTACTCAGTTGTTCTTCCGATTGAGCAGAAACGGCAGCGCTAAAATAAAATGATTCGTGAATCTATTTGCAGCGAACCGATAAACATATATGTATTGCATAAATTCCTTCAGGAAGCCACACTCGCACTGTCTTCATTTTCACTGGTGACATCGGGCAAGACTCCGGTAACGACATGCTCAACCGCGGCTGCGATTGAGACATGTCGTATGTGCAAGCGAGGTTAGGCAGCGGGGACTCAGCAGTCCACACGCACACAAGCTACGGCAGGCATAGTCACCCCGCTACGGCAGGCAAAGTCACCCCTCAAGGGACTGGACGGTCCAGATGCCCACGGTGGAGCATTGCAATGGAAACACCGCCTGAGAGGCCCAAGGCAAGAGGAATCAAGCAGGGGCAGATTCTCAAGTCGACAAGCTGGAGACAACCAGCAGCCCAAGAAGCACGGCAACAAGGGTTTGCGTCATTATCACTGGGCGGGCGGGCGGGACAAAAATTTCTGCCCATGCCCATGTTGCATGCTGTTTTCACTTGCTCCCTTGAGCATGACCTCGCGGCGGTGCACACAAGTAATCACATGCTCGGCTGCACACAAGAAGTGTTCAAAGCTTGCAAGAGAAAATCACTTTGCAAATTTTCTTTCCAACTCAATCGGAAGAAGTAAAACTAACCTAGTTTTACAAAACAACCACGAAAATTAAAGCGCTATCAACCCGTTGACCGCTAGCTTAATTTACTCAGTTGTTCTTCCGATTGAGCAGAAACGGCAGCGCTAAAATAAAATGATTCGTGAATCTATTTGCAGCGAACCGATATACATATATGTATTGCATAAATTCCTTCAGGAAGCCACACTCGCACTGTCTTCATTTTCACTGGTGACATCGGGCAAGACTCCGGTAACGACATGCTCAACCGCGGCTGCGATTGAGACATGTCGTATGTGCAAGCGAGGTTAGGCAGCGGGGACTCAGCAGTCCACACGCACACAAGCTACGGCAGGCATAGTCACCCCTAATTAACCGCGGTCCTAAGCAAGAATGTCATCAAGCGTTTTTGCAACCGGAGTCGCCTTGATAATCCCTGCCTTTCCTTTCAAGACTTTAACTAGCTTTCTAGACAAAATGTCAGAGGGATTCGAAGGACTCGGAACACGGGATATCCAAGTGTTTAGCCCTGCCATGTCTTCCACCGAGAGGAGTAACTCGATGAGCATCTTGCCTGTGTCGTTTCTTGCCCTCCCCGAAATGCACACGTCTCGAGCGCTATTGTTATCCACGTAGGCAACTAATGCATGATGCATGACGCGCTTGCGCCAAAGCACTATTGCAGCAATGTACGCTACAAGTTCCGCCTCGAAGATGATGGTTTTCTTCGTGGCGCTGCCAAGCTTCTCCATTTGTTTCCGGTCCAGTTCATACGAGAAGAAACTCAGCATCTTGCCCTCATGATCATAAAGCACACCGCCTATGCCGCACTTGGGGCCCTGAGCGCCTGCCTCGTAAGCGGCGTCGGTGAAGATGTATCGCGGGGTGTGGGCTGGCCTCGCCAGCACACGTGGCTTTGAGTCCCTGAGAAGCAGTGCATATCGATTCAAGGCAACAAGAGCGTCCTGTCCAAGTTCCGCTTGGCCCAACGCGATATGTGCATCCAACTCCTTGAGGCAGAGCTTGCTGGAACGGCCAAAAACTTGGCCGTCGGCAAATTGTAGCCGACCCCTGAGCCGCTGTGCATCTTTGTTACGCAGCTCCTTGCTTTCAACTGCATGGGTAAGTGCAGTTAGGAGTTCTTGCACCCTGCAGTCAGTGTTCCCAACCTCCACACGCCCGCTGCTGAAATGTTCCAAGTTAAACCTCACCCCTAATGATTCGAACGTGCTGCCAAACTCCTGTGCCTTCTTCCCCTCCTCTGCGAACTGCCACCCTAAGAGTCTAAAGAAACGGGGAATGTGATCGGCAGTGAAGGCGCAATCCGATTGTCTTGCTAGCGTGGGGAAGTCGTCAAAGTAGCACGTCCATAAGAAGCCCAGGTGGCACCCGAGCGTCCAGACTGAATGCACGGTCCTGAGAAAGGAGTGCACACTTCTCACCGCTCCGAAGGGTAAAGCTTTAAGGCGATGCACTGAAGGTCGACCTGACTGCTCATCATGGAAAGCTACGTATGCATCCTTTAGGGCATCCTTACTTAGGCCAAGCTGGCGGTAAGCGGACTTAAGGTCATAACTTCGGCCTTTAAGGTTATCCCTAGGGAAGGATTCCAAGCATTGCAGCATCAAGCATGCCAGCACGTCTGTCGTGTGCGGTTGCGGCGATTCGCACGCCTGCACGGCTGCATTCACGGAGCTCCCAGACAAGTCATCTATGAGTCGCACCTTTTGAGATTCGCCGGAACCTTGCGATAACCCAAACCTTCTACTGACTAAGGCCTCATCCTCCAAATCACTAGGATTGATCGGCCCTTCTAACCAACCCTTGTCATGCTCCTCGGCTGTTTTGCGTTTCACCTCCCGGTCTAGCTCGCCTTGGGATCGCACCGACTCCAAGACGTGCTTCCTGGATTGCGATGCTTTGCGGTGGACCTCTTGCGGTGATGCCGCAGCAGGCTTGAACACTTGGGGAAACAATCCTGTAAGTGGCACCTGACCCACCAAGTCTGTGCCGTTGATCATTTCTTCGACAACTTCCATGTCCTCGTAGCCGATGTCCTGCAAGAGCTCTTTCCACAAGAGGATTTTCTTAGACCCTAAGATGGCCCTTAGGTGGTCTGGCATCTCGGCTTTGAGTGCCTCCTCACTCTCCTCCAAGGCTGCTGCCCTGGCTTCCCACTTCTCAAACCACCTTTCCCTGAACTCAAGTAATTCTTTAGAAGACAACGATCGGTTGATTTCCACAGCCTTCTGAAGTGCCCGCGGCAGAGGAATCCTCAACAGTTTAGGGTGTCCCGCTTTGCATGCGGCCTGAACAAAAGCCTCGGGGGAATAGGGCACGCCCCACGCCTGTTCAAGAGTAGGCTCAGTAGAGTTCGGATTCACAGCAGAATCGCTGACCCCCGAATCGCCGACCCCCTCTTTAACCGAAAGTGGTACAGTTCGAAGAAGTTGCGCATTGGCGGGAATGCGACGCACAGAAGCAGAACAGGCCTCGGGCAGATCCCACGGTTGGGCTAGGCGGCCCATGGGGGCGCACGGAGCAGCATCGAGGGCCGTTTTCGGGCCACGAACCAGCAGGACAGTGCAATGCTCTGGCACGAGAGCGGGAAACTTAGCCGCAGCAGGCTGAGGTCCAGACGCGGCGCGGCAAGCAGACAGCAAGCTAGCTGGCTTGGGCAAGGTTTGGGCTGGCTGCCAGCCAGTATGCACCAAGTGAGTTGCCACACAATGGGCGATGGCGGCCGCCAGAGGCGGCGGGTAAGCTGTTTCGGCTTTGGTTGCGAAGCCGTCGGGAGTGAGGCCCCAAGGCTCATGGTGATGTTCCGGAGACTGGCCCGGGCAAGAGCGCTGCAGCGATGAGAAGACATCATGGGTGGCCGCCAAGGTTGTCCGTTTCGGGCGGGAGCCCCCGAACATGCAGTGGTCGAAGGAGGTGCGGAAAGGGCACAGGTGCGCTATGGCTTGGAAAGGCGTGGTGGCCCAGAACCACGACCGGTGCGGATTCTCGCACACGAAAAGCACATCTCGACGGTGGCATTCCAGAGCAACCTTGGCCAAGAAGGCATACAAGACATTGGCGGCCTCAACTCGTTGCTTATCTGAACCCTGAAGGTCTGGCAAACCGTCGGGAAACTCGGAGGAGCGCAGAGGCGGTGGGCCTGGGATTGGCACGCCTGAAGCATCGTAGACTGGGATGTCTCGTGCACGGCTGGAAGTACCACAAGGTGGGGCTGCTACCACAGCCGATAGCAGCGGATTGCACAACCAAAACATGGCCAGATCCTGGCCATCCTGAGTGGTGAGGTCTGCGATCAAGGGAGCACACGCTGCAGATTCAACATGTTTGTGGTCGATTCCGTGGGCTGTAACTCCTAGGCGGCGCAGGCAAGCTGTAACACGAGAAGTGCCAGAGAACAGCTCGAACACGACGGGCGTGGCTGGTGCCTTGAAGATTGGGCGGGGTACTGGCACCATGGTTCCTTGCTGAATGACGTCACCTGTGGCTAGGTCGGGGGGGCTAAACCCTAGGGAGACCAAGGCTGAATGATCAGCTTCGGACAGGGCCGCGAAATCGCGGACTACAAACCCGGCTAAAACTACCCGGTAACCACTCCAAGGCATGGTGGCATGCCGTCGATGGGCATCGAAGGTGATACATGTATTTGAGACCGGTAACAGCTCTCCGCACAAGTGCGCATGGGGCAGCGGCCCTGCATGCTCGCCTGAACCGCCTTCGAGCCACAACTGGCCCTCAGTGAAGGTGGAGACCCCAATCAAGAAATTCGGAAAATCTTTGGCATTATTTCGGTCGGCGTGCAGCGGTGTGAGCACCTGAGCCATCAAGGCCAAGGAAGTGAATGGCAAATCGTGCCCCCAACTCTGAGCATAGGTGGTTAGCATTCGACACACCGTCGGGAATTCATGACACGTGCGGCGCAGCCCCAACATGGGGCCTTGGACATAGGCACCGACACTGAAAGAAAAACTGGATTGATGAGTGATGTCAGGGTGTGATCTGGCCGGCGCTTCTGAAGGCAACAAGCTTATGAGCTGTATTATGTCATCAGAAGTAATTCTAGGCTTGCTGAGGCAAGCAGCTGCGAACTCCTCAGCTGTGGCATGCATTTGATCCTGTTGTGCACTGAGGTCTCCTGTCAAGGTGGTTGCGGCTGAACAGTCATGGACGCGCTCAGCAGGATCATGAAAAGTGACAGGATCAGTTCAAGCTCCACCCGCAGCCGGACATTGGCCGATCGGGTGAGCTCCCTCGCACTTGGCACACACGTGGGCCCTGCTGCAATTGGGATGCGTGCATCCCTCTAGGTTGAACGCGAAGCAGATGCGCTGCCCCTGCTTTGTCATCGGCTTGGCTCCTTTCTGTCGCAAGACCAAGGGCATAGGAATGCTACTGGCATCCGGCACGCCCTTGCCCTTCCCTTTGCCCTTGCCCGGTTGTTTGCCCTTACCTGAGCCTTTACCTCCTTTGGCATTGTCGTGGCCACGCCACTTGTTAGCATGATCACCGGTGGATGGATTCTTTCGCTTGAATCCCGCGGGCAAGGGAACCAGCAGGGATGACACTGTGTATGATTCAAGAGCGACATGAAGTGCGCGGTCCATGTCGCAACTTCCATCTGGATTGGCACGGGGTCGCCTGTTCTCCTCAAGCATATGCACCCAAACGGCCCGGTCTGCTTGAATCAGCTGCTCGATGCCAACACGCTGGTGGTTTGCTGGGGCAGGCCGGCGAAAATGCATCATAAGCTTAGCCAGGTATCCTTCATACGCGCCAAGGCTGACACAATTAGCCATGACGTAAGCATAACCCCTTCGTTTGAACCCTTCAAGCAGAGCCAATGCACCGTGAACTGGTTGATCTGTAGTTTCGGCATGCTCACGCACTGCGATTTTCCCTGCCTCCACTTCAAGAACTTTCGACGGCTTATGGTGATTTAACAACTCGTGCTGGCGAGAGACACACTTTTCAATCGGAATGTGCTTGAAGACGTTTTCGCGGTGCTGCTCACAAGTCAGATCAAGCAACGAATGCCCAGGCTCCATGGTTGAGTCGATGTGAAGTCCAGGATTAGCAGCCTTAAACATGGACAAGCGTTGGGACTTCTCGGCCTCTGGTAGCTTCTGCTTAGTAGTATTGTCTGGATCCAGGATCGACTGACGGAGTGCACTTAGCTGCAGGGTTTGCGATTCAAACAACAGGCGCTTAAAGGCGGCAACATCCCCCAAAGACAAACCAGGGAGGTTCGACTCAAGCCACTCCTTCAAAACCTCTTCGGGCAGGTCTTGGCCGGGCGTCCCGATGAGATGTGCTGTGGTGCCCAATGTCTTAACTCCCAGGCCCCCTAACTTGCCCACTGTCGGCTGACTCAAATTGATCTCCTTGCATCGTCGCTGAAAGTGAGCCTCAGAGTCAAGAATGGCAGTCATTGCAAAATTGGACGAGAGACTCAAGCTGTAATGTTCCTAGTTTGTACCGTAAGTAGCATACAGATGTTGTGCTAAATTCACATGACGCTCAACATGTCAAGACTCTCAGCCGGACTGCGCGGGAGCAACGACACTCTCATGCACTCCTAGGCTGCGCTCACAACACTCGCAAAAACCCTCAGCACACAATGCGCACACATTCCGACTTCACGGCAGAAGTACCGCGAGCTGCTCACTTTTGGTGCCCTCGCACTTGTCCCCTCGGACTAGCCTCTAAAGGCCGGCAGCGACCCTTCTACAGTTGTGGCACGTGCCACTGATTTGCCCAAAACTTTTTGGGACGACATAATTTGAGGTCCCAACTTTCCCACATGCCAAAATGGCATTTCCTCCCCCAGACCGGGCAACCACATAATGGCATTTCTTGGACTTCACATGCACAAGTGAGTCTTTCAAGCCCCACGGCCAGTCCTGCTTCTGAATCTTCTGAGCAGGCTGCTCATCCTCGGACGATGATCCCGAACTCTCGGCACTCTCGCTGTCGGATGAGGAGCTGGAATCCGAACTGACATCCACAATCTCGCCTTGACTCGGCATCCCGTCACAAGCGTCTGGCTCTGACTTGATTGCATCCTGGGACGGCTCGGGAGGAGCTACGAAATATTCTGCCCGCGGGTTGTCTGGTTTGAAACGTCCTGATGAGATGTCTCGAAGAACTTGCTCAAACTCTTTCACTGCCGAAGTAGCTAAGTCAACGGCATAAATAGCCTGCGATCCGATCGTGGCAGATGCATGCCTGCCCAAAACTGATCTTACTGGTTCGCTTGTCCCGAACTTAGAGCACCAGGCTAGTGGAGTGCGCTTGAGCGAATGCGAAGAGATGCGCTTCAGGCGCTCTTCATCACACACCGGGCCCAAAGCAATCCTCAAGAATGATGTGATCTCCGCTGCTCTGATCTCACGCTTAGACAGCATTTCACCATCTGCAGACATGGGTGCCCTCAGAAGCGGGCCCTCGACTTTGCCCTGGACCTCCATTCCCACAGCTCTGAGAGCGTCCAGCGCCGAAGACACCCATTGGGTGCCAATGACGCCTATCGCTGGGATCAGAACTGGAAGAAGCTTCTTCGAACGTGCGGTGACATTGTTCGTCTTATGCATCCCTAGATACAAGACCACATACCCAGAAGAATCGCTGAACTCATGCTCAATCCACTGGATGTCCGAAAGGTCGCTGTTTCGACAACGCCCATAGAGCGCAAAGAGACATCTGGCTGCCATGGCCCTATCGAAGCTGTGGGCTCCCCGGTCTTCCACCATGGTGTGCAATCGGCATGTTTCGCCCACTGTCAAGGCTTCAGCTTGACGCAACCAATGGACCCCAACAGACATTTGTTCTGCAATTCCACATACCCGCCGGCTCTGCAAGACATCGTCCAATTGGAAGCCAAGCACATGGTGAAGGAAGCGCATTGCACTGACGATCCCAGCCCCTTTCGAGGCCGCTGCACCTGCCCTTTTGAGGTCGGTCATATATGCCCACATCGACGCTTCTGACAAGCAGTCTGACTCTGATGCAGGGCCGTTAAGGTACCATCTGAGGAATGTGTTGAAGGCATTCGCACGCTTGTCTATCGTCCAAGGGGAGCGAGTGCCGACAGCAGCCGTCACCGATTCTGGATCAACCTTCCCGCTGTGCTGCAGCGTGCAAGGAACTAAGTTCTGGGGTACAAGCCGGAGGCACGCAACCAACTTACCTAAACTAACTTCCAAGACCTCAGCACGCCGCTCGCGGAAGGATAGATTCTTAGTGGCTTTGATGGCCACTGCGAAAATCGGTTTACCTTGAAGATACACCTTGGCGCTCACAGCTACGTGGGTCGTTTCTTGATGGGTTGGCTCCTGGGGCACAAGGAGCCTTTTGGCAATCAAGGGCATCTTAGGTACCGTTGGCAGCGATGGCAAGGATTCACTGAAGACGGCGCGCATGGGGCCGCGCTCCCACGGAAACTTCAGTTTGCTCAGTGACGGATTCGAGACCAACTCGGTCGACACCACGGCAGCCACATCAACAAGCGGTGCTATCATGGGCTCCTGAGTGCTGGCAGCGAAAGCCCCGGCTACAGGAGGTGTGGTCAAGCTTGCATCTGATCCTACCGGTCGCCAAGAGGAGCTGGATCCTGCAGCTAGCTGCTCTAAGTGTTTATCGAACTCACTCAAAAGCCCTGCCTCGGTTTCAGCTACTTCCTTATAATGCTGCCATTCTGCCGAAGGGTCACAACTTTCTCGTTCTTCCCAGCCTTCCGGTTCCAAGTCTGGTGAGGGATCCACATTTTCGGGCTCGGAAGTGCCCGCCAGGCCTAAACCACAAGAAAGTTGAAGGTCTACACCACTAGGAACCGAAGGGGGGAGTGGTGGAAACTCGGGTCGGGGCTCTGAATTTTCTCCACTGTCCACACCACCGAGCGGCTGCTCGTTCGACGTCTCAAGCTGTTCTGAAGGGTCTGCTACCCCTGCCGCAAGTTGGTCTGCAGGCATAGGTGTCAAGATCTCAACTTCTGGCGCAAGATGGTCCGAAGGCAGAACCGCAACCCCCTGATTATCCGAAACATGGCCCGTAGCATCAGGCACCGAGTGAGCCGCCTCGGGCGCGGCTGGAAGCAGGCGCGGGAGCGCACCTGTTGCTGAGTCAGACATGACGATATTGCAGGGCAGGATCACGGAGGGCAATACGGTAAAACGACGTGCGGGCTGGATCTAGCACGAAGGCAGCTGTTTGCAGAAGGGCTCCGCGCGCTCGAAGTGACAGAAAATTAAGCAGCACGGCGCAGGGCCGTGGGGTAAATGTGATATCCCCGAGATCAAGAAGAACCAAAGAGGAAGTAGCTGTGCTGACACCGACTGAGCTAGCTGATGGAGACTGCAGAGGACTTGGGCGCAAGCGATACTCCAAAACTGTGACCCTGAATTGCAATGCAGCGATCTGATCTTGCAAGTCCTCCCGCAGCACACGGAGGTCCTCTGAAAGCACAGCGCTGGGACCCACGGAGGTGGAGTCACTCATGAGGCACGAAGCCGTTGTGTTATCCTACAGAAGACTAGTGTGGAAATGTGATGCTGAAGTTATGTGTCCAACAAGAAGACAAAAATTTCTGCCCATGCCCATGTTGCATGCTGTTTTCACTTGCTCCCTTGAGCATGACCTCGCGGCGGTGCACACAAGTAATCACATGCTCGGCTGCACACAAGAAGTGTTCAAAGCTTGCAAGAGAAAATCACTTTGCAAATTTTCTTTCCAACTCAATCGGAAGAAGTAAAACTAACCTAGTTTTACAAAACAACCACGAAAATTAAAGCGCTATCAACCCGTTGACCGCTAGCAAGAAGCTGAAGAAAGCATCGTTGAAAAATCCGCCAATCCGCATCATCCACCTGAGGTTGGAGGTTTCAAGGTGAAAAGTATCTGGAGGTTCTTCCTTAACCTACAAAGCAGAATAGTCACAAATTTCCACAGCCCGAGGAGCTGAGCACGGACCGTCGGAGTCTCGATGCACACCTGGATGGGCTAGTTTTCCAGGCTTACAAGCTTGTGAAGGCCTCGGGCTTGGAGTTTTCCAGAAAAACAAGATGTGGAAGTTTCTGAGTTTCTCGCTGAGCATAACTCAAGCCGAATAATTCATCGGATCATCTATCTGCCATCTGACCTCATATTTGGGAGCAACAGTTGGGCTGCCGGTTTTAAGGTTTAGGGCTGAGGCAGGTCGAGTGGCAAAAGGACGAACCCACGTAGGCATCATCCATTCACGAAGCCACGCCTGGGAGGGAGGCCATGTGCATGTGCATGAAGATGAATGGGTGTGCAGCTCAGCTACAACATGTCTATTGCGTGGAAGCCAAGAAGCTGAGTGCCGAGTAGTGCAGCGACCGAAGAGTAATTCATCGGTTTATCCACACCACCTGAGCTGAGATGATGGTCACTCGGGCGCCGGTTCGAGGACTCAGGGTGAAGGGGGCTGACAAAGTAAATAGGATTCAAGGTAAGTTTAGGGTTTCACAATATTTTGCCGAAGAAACTGGGCACTGAAGAATGCATCGGCCGATCATGCAAGGAAAACGCCAGTCTCACCTTAGATGGGGCTTCCGCTGGAGCTCGGATGCAACGTCTGAAACTCAGGCATGACACGATTTAAATTTTTGGAAGCAGCATCCAATGGCATCCAATGGCTCATGGCCGTGCCTTAAGACGGACGGGCGAGCAGCTCGGCTACAACCAGAACTTGTCTATCGTCCGGAGTCTGAAATTCTGAAATCCAACAAGCTGGGCTGAGCATGAGGAGCAGTGCAGCGACCACGGAATAATTCATCGGATATCCACCCCGCCACCCTCAGCTGAGATAGGCTGACGTGATGATCACTCGAAAGCGGGCTTAGACAGCACGGCTGAACGATGTGTTTTGCCGAAGAAACTGAGCACTGAAGAATGCATAGGCCCATCATGCCATGAAAAGTGAGCTTCCCACCTGAGATGCCATCGTCAGGGTTCGTGCTGAGTTGTATGGTACGGAATGACATGGTTTAGGTTTAAGCTTTTCCAAGCAACATCTGATGACATCGGAAGGCGTCACTCCGCCTTGGCGGCGGCTTCCTGCGAAGTGGTTGGACTTAAACTCCGCATGCGAATGTCGACATGCGCGCACTGCCGTCATGTGACACAACGTTGCGCCCCCACCTCTTTCGGCTCTCCATTCGATCGTGCCGCCGTCTCCTTCGCCGCCTTCGCCTTCTCCCAGCTTTTTTGCACGCTTTGCAATGTTTGGAGGGACTTTGTCACGGACTCCGTTGCCGACCATCCCGGCAGGGCGATTAAGCGATCGATTCGAAGGCTGAGCTCCTCTGTCCCGCCGGGCAGCCACTTGAAGCTGGTGTAAGCACATGGAGCCTCCATGTGTTTTGCTCAGGGAGCTTCCAGAAATGATGCATGTTGCCTTGCTTGGTGCTCACAGATTGCACGCTTGGCCTTCCTTCCGTTGTTGGAGAGAAGCATCGAGGGTCGTCATGCTGTCGTGAAACGAGCTACTGATCGAGCAGCTAATCATTCCGGTGCTTATGTGTCTAGTGCTCTTCGCCTGCCAGTTCTCTTGAAACAAGTGCAGAAGCAACCTGAAATTTTGTTGCAGTTGGCGAATAGTTTCAACAAGGTCAGGCTGCCGTTCTTTGTGTTGACCCATCTTGGTCTTCAGAAGTCTCCTGCTGTCTTGAAGTTGCAAGATCTTCCTGATGAGCAAAGAAAACATGCCATGAGATCTTTGGGCTTTGCTGATCGAGTGATGTTCAGACTGGATGCAGCTTCGCAATACACAGAGTGGGAAGATGTTCTCCTGGGCCCATGCAAAAAAACCCGCAGTCAGAACAAGCTGCCGCTGCATGATGCAGCTTCCAACGAGCTCCAACGGCATTTGGCTTTGGAACACTTCCGTGCAGTCTGCTCTGACAAATCAAATAGTGCTTCGTACTATGCTGCTGTGCTTCCTCTTACTGCCGGTGCCGTGGGGGCGGGAAGTGAGTTTCCATTTCGTGAAATGTGCACGGCCTTGTCAGCAGCGCCGGGTGTGGATGCAGTCATGGACGGTTCTGGAGAGATTGCTTGTTTTGAACCTGACCCAAGTGCCGAGACCCCTGCGGGGTCATCCTTGCAGCAGTGTGTTTCTCAGGATTTGACATTGGAAGAAGCCGACAGGGATCATCGTTGTGTCTTGTTCAAGGTTCAGCATTGGAGACCTAGCCTTTTGAAGCAGGTCAAGGGAGCGTGCATGACGTCCTTGCAAGCAGCAGATTTGGCGGTCACGTTGTATCCTTTGTCGGATGTAGGTGCCACTGAGTCAGAAAGAGTCTTGGGCGCGACAGGTGTTCCTCGTGGCTCCGGCGAGTCCCTTACAAGGGCCACAGCGCTTGTAAATGAGGCTCTATTCCGATATAAAGTCTTCCGGTTCCAGGATGCTTCTGATGTGCACTTCACTTGGCAGGGCCAATTGCTGCCAGGCTTTAGTCAGGAAGCTATGGACAAAGTTGTCACAGATCTCATGTGTGCAGATGCAACTCCAGAGTCCGGTCGGGTCTTTTCTCTGCCTCCTCCCAGACGTTCTAAAAGGAAACAGGCAGGTGCTGCAGATGGGGTCCTGAAGCAGATGACTGAGCGGGGGTGGCTTGAATTTAGTGGTGCAGGTTGGGCTCTGTCACTGGAAGGGATGCACTGGGTTAAGTCTCGAGTTGCCCTCACAAATCCAATTTCCGTCCTGCAATTGCGATTGCTGGACAACAGAGCTGAGTGGACGAGGCTCTAGTGCGTGCAATTCCTGCTTGACAAAGGCTGGGTAGCTCTCCTTCACCCCAGGGCGAAACGAGGTCGGCCGCTCACTCTCCAGTTGGCCATGCCTGAACAGGATGTTGACCTTGCCCCTGATGACGGGGGTCGGCCAGGGTGCACATGGTACTTCAAGACATCGCATCCGATGGTCTCGAGAGACTATCTTCAGGCAATGGTCGCAGTCGAGGAGCATCGTCAGGAATTGTTGGCTCTTGGCCTTGAGCATGTTCGGCATGATGCACAGGTGAAGTACTTTCAGTGTTTGATCAGATTGTCTTTGGGGCACGACACTTTGGAGAATTTGAAGGCTCTGGAACCCACTACGAAACGAAAGCGTGTGACAGCTTTTGAATCTCAGTTCGAAGCCCTTGAGCCTGTGCCAGACCAACCCTGTGTTGCGCTGCAAGACTCAGCGGCTGCCGCCGACGTCGAACATGGAGCATCGAGCCCTGAGGGGGGTGGTGCACTGGACGACATTGACGACCTAATGATAATGGGTTTTTTTGACGACCATGATTTTGAGGAGCCTGAGCCTCCTGCTGCGAGCAATGCAGCAGACATTTTGTCTCCGGCTTACAATGAAGATGCACCTCGTCATGCTGATGGGGTGCCTCCTTGGTGCCTCCCCCACCGCCGCCACCGGGGCCCCTGCCACGACCTGAAGCAGCCGCCGCCAAAGCCGGGCCAGCCAGAGCCAAGGAGCGAAGCAGACATGAGAAGACGCATTCTTGGGGTGCATTTTTGATCACGTTCAAGGTTCAAGGCGCCGGGACTGCCAAGGAATCTCATGCCTGGCAGGCTACATGTCCTAAACCGGAGCACAACCCGAACAAGCGAACGAAGTGCACCAAAACCATGTCGTTCAAGCCCGGGGACCATGCAGCAGAGCTTAGCACGCTTTGGAGGGTACGGCATTGGTGTAACAGCTGTCATCTCTTCGATGACAAGATTGAGCACCAGGCATACCATCCCCAGCTAAACGAGCTGCCAGAGGAGAGTGCCATAGAGTTGTGCAAGGTGGATGATTTCTTGCCTGTAGTCCCAGCTGCCGCACCTGCCGCGGCTGCACCGGGTGCAGCAGAGTCTGCACATGCTTCTGACGTGTCGGGTTCAATGTCTCCGTCATCCTCCGATTCGTCGTCGTCATCGTCCTCATCTTCTAGTTAGGCAGCTTGTGTAAGTTCCTGGCGATGCTTTGGCCAACCACTCCGGCTGATGTGTGCTCTTCTGAGTTCTGATTCTAATTCAACTTCTGATCGTCGCGACAGTTGTCTTGCAAGGGCATGAGCTCATTCCGTGGTGCTTGCAGTCCTGTTATGCACATGATGCACATGCGCTGTTCTCTGAGCATTCAAGAAGAAACTTTAGGTGCTTGGAACACTTTTGGGCGAAATCTTAACGTGCTCTTTTCTGAAACAGCTTGTTTGCTACATGTGCAAGGCAAACCTGCGGGGACCTTCGGGGACCTTCGGGGACCTTCGGGGAACCTCGGGCAACCTTCGGGGACCTTCGGGGAGCCAGCCCAACCTTCGGGGAACTTGGCAGAACCTTCGGGGAACCTGGCCGGTCGTGCTTTCGCAACCCACATCTCGACCCTCCGACTGGTGGGTGCTGGGGACCATAGTACAGGTAACAATAAGGAACAAAGGTTGTTCGACAACCTTCGGGCAACCTTCGGGGACATTCGGGGAACTTGCGGGGAACTTGCGGGGAATTTCGGGGACCTTCGGGGAACCTCGGGGCAGTTTCGGGGACCTTCGGGGACCTTCGGGGCCCATCGGGGCCCATCGATGACCGTTCGGGCTCTCAGACCTCCGGTCTCAAAAAAACAGTTTCGGGGCTTTTGCGCCAATTTCTTTTTATGTACCAGGTTCTGCTCGCAGTTCTCTCGAAATCTCTTGAAACGTTTGCAACAATGCCGCAAACTCGTAAAGTTTGCTAAAGGCTTCAAATGCTAGTGTCTGATCCCAAAAAGAACCAATCGTTACGTACTATACATAGTAACACGAAAGCCGCCAGTGTGACGTTGCCATTTATGTGGAAGCTGCGCAAGCCTTTCGACTTGCTTTCCGCTGTCGTGAGTGAGTGCCTGCTTATCATAATCCTTGAACTCTTGCATTCTGGCTTGCTCAGGTGCTTCCCGGGCACCTTTTGCATATCTTCGATGCCGGTGCAGAGCAAGATGTGCAAGAAGCCCGCGGCTAGATTGACCGGAAGGAAACTGCAGGCTTCGGCAGCTGGCAGTACATCAGGGCCAATGGCTCACGCCTCAGCAGCCGCTGAGACTTTTGCGGAGCAGCCGAAGCATGCTCGAGCAGTGGACAAGGAAAGTGCGACTGGCTTTGTAAGAGGCCCGTCCACGCAGAATGATTTGTTCAACAACTGGGCTCAGAAGGCGGCTTTTTCTGTACGCATGGCACCTGAAACAAAGACTCGACCGAATCTTGGCCCGTGGTCCTGTGGTCATCTACAGCGACCACTCCGGCTCCGGCAACGGAGAAGAAGGTCTCCTAGCAGTGGGTCGAGGCCTCCGACGTCCCCGTGTGTCCTGGGTCGCCCGTGGCTTGGAGTTGCTGTGACCTTTGTTCTGAAGCACAAACAGCGCTGACAAAGACCTCAAGATGCAAGCACCTCTTCAACCGGGTCGAGGACTTTGCTGATGATTCTTTGAGGCGACGGTTGATGAAGAAGCTCCCGAAAGCATCCGACGCGCCGGACAAGAAGTTGCAGAAACTGGAGATGATGTCGAACGAGCTCTCCACCCGAAGCCGGGAATACTTTCCTCCCGGCAGGACAGCTCTGTGCTTAAGGATCGGTGCGAGGGTTCCTGTGATTCCTATGAGATTTTCCTCCTGGCAGGACCGCGACGTGCGTATGGAGTGGTGAGAAAGTGCCGGTTATGTCACCGGCATCTGCGGCCGACGATTCTTTCAGCATTGTCATTTCCGGTACAGCGTGCCAGGACTATTCTTCGATGAATCAGACAGCCTTAAGGGAGGCAGGCCAAAGTGCGACAACCTTTGCATGGTGGAAAAACCATGTTTTGGCAACGGCACCCGATTGCATCTTTCACGAGAATGTGATGCGTTTCGACACCGCCTTGCTTCACGATGCCTTCTCCGACAGCCTGGCTTGATTATGTAGGGAGCAGGTTGCTGGCTCGCGGAACTAAACTCTTGGAAATGTGAATACCGGGAGCAACTCATTCATGGGATGTACAACCGAGGTATGACATCTTCGAGTTTACACTCTCGCCGCCGCCCGGCTGCATTATGCGATGTCCTCTCCGAATCCGTCTGCCACATTCTGAATCGCTTGTAGTGTGCATGTCTGAGGATACATGTGGGTTGGCCCATTCGCCGGCCGCGACGCCTCACTGCAATGGTTCGCAAAGACAAATGGTGCTGCTCAGCAAATCAGGCTGAGATCCTGTCTTTCTTTGGCAGGGAGCCGAGCTTGACCGGCTCAGATCTACTCTGTGCTGATGATGAGACCGTGCAAGAGTACATGTGCGAGAGGCTCAAGCGGAAAGGCCTTTGGGTGACTGAAAACAGGTCGCCGGATCCGAAAATGTGCTTGACGAATGCTCAGCGCCATCGTCTGGAAGACTGTCTTCGAGCCCAGGCCGAGGCCGACCCCGCGCCCGAGGACTACGTAATGGATGTTACGCAGAATCTTGATTGGACTTCTGTAACACAATACGCGCCGTGCCTTCTGCGGAACAGCTTGCATCTTGTCTTGTACTTGTGATATGGGCCGCCTCTGTGACTCATGTGCAGTCATGTGCAGTTGCAGTGTTTTGCAAATACAGTAAAGAGTCAGCGAGCTTGCTTTCTTAGGCTCTCGTTTCACCGAGCTCAGCGTTTCGCCTTGCCGGTGGAGCACTTGGCCATGCAGGGCATTCCAGTGATGAGGCATCTGGATCCAAATCCGGTGCCTGGCCATCGATCCTGGTGCCGCTTTCTCGACAGCAATAAGGTGGCAACTGACCCCGGCCAGGATCGCTTTTGCCTCAGCCTATCCGGAAACGGAATGCACAGGCCGTTGATGGGCACGTGGATGTGTTACATGCTGTCGACCATCTGCCCACGCCAGCAAGACTTTGTCTTTCGGATGCGGTCGTTCAGCACGAACAGGGGCGACGAAGATAACATGTCGGATGAGGAGTCTTTTGAGTTTTGTACCTGCTGAGCTTGACGCCGTCATGTAGTGGTTGGGTGACTCTTCCCCGTTCAACAGCAGTCATTAGTAATTAGTAATTAGATAATGCAAGGGTTTAATGAAGGTAGTTTTTATCGGGCCCGGGATGTGACTCAAGTTGTGACTCTTGCTGAAATGAATGGGGATTGAGTTATGGTGATATAGTGGTAATGTATGTATGCAGTGATGGACTGGTGATGCATGATGTAATGCTTATATTGAAGCTTGGCGGTGTGCAGGCTCCGGCTCATCTTTGACCGAGTCACGAGACTCGTACGGGAGCCGACGCGAAATGTGTCGGTATCAGCAACAACAAAACTCGGGCAACATGGGGCTGTCAAAAGTTGGGAGGTCGTGTGCATTTCATCCAGAGTCTCAGTCAGTTGCTTGGCAGTGCGTTGTGTCCGAGAGTTTTCGAGCCGGGTGATTGTGTCTGTGCGTGCAGGTTTTGAGGTTTTGCAGTGCCGCCCAGCAGGACAGTGACATGAGTGACACGATGACATGTCTAGAGTCCAGAGACAGAGGCCAGAGGTAGGCAGAGTTCGGTGCATTCAAGACTTCGAGCTGTTGCTTGTTGTGCCCGCTTGCGATTTGTCAGTTGCAAAGTGCAACTAACGACAGATCCTAGCCATGAGCGACTTCCTCTCCGATGACAAATCCGAGTTGTTTGAGGAGGAGCTTGGAGCCTCCTCTGCCCCACCGGTGCCAGAGCCAAAGGCGGCGGCCAAGCGGGCTGCGAAGCAAGAGAGTAGTCCCGATGGGACGCCTGCGAGGAAACGTCGAGCAAAAGCCAAAGCCAAAGCCGGCGCCGACGCCAGCGCCGACAAGGGCATTCGCGAGTCCTACCACGGAAAAAATCCGTGCTGTAACAACTGCAAAGCGGATGTGGATGCGATGCTGAAAGATGCAAAAGTCAATCAGTGGGTTGACAAGTTTGAGGAGTGCAAAAAAAAACCTGCTGTCTTCAGAAAGCTTCTGAGAGATTTCCAAGCCGAATGCCCGAGTCAAGGCCCGGGCAAAAAACGTCCGGTGTACGGCCGGGCGAGGGCCGTCGAGACCATAGCACGCGAGATGCTGTCGGACGAAGGCACCAGGTTCATCAAGGCTGATTATTTCCAGTTCGAGCGGCATTACAAGGCGATGCAGCTCGACGGTGATGAGATCAACGAGAAGTGGAAAGCCAGGCTTGCCGATGGCATATGCGACAGAGCTGGAGAAAACGCAGCCTTTCCGGAACGAGTCTTGCTCAAGGTGGAAGACTCCTTTCCGGAACGAGTCTTGCTCAAGGTGGAAGACTATGTCGATACCAAGAACCGTAAGAGACGCAGCTTGGAGATTCAACGCGAAGGTGCTGCAGACAAAGGACTCTTGGACGATGTCAAGGCTGAAGAGACCTTGAGCTCCGGCTTCGACGGCGATTGGGGCTCGCAGTTTTTTGGCCCTGGCGGTGCTGAGATGAAAAGGAACGAGGCAGCGGCCGCTGCTGCTGACAAAGCTTGTGACCGGAGCAAGCAACGTCGGGCCTCGTTTGGCTCGAGCAGTCTGCAGAGTGAGGAGTCAGGCAACGGCGGCTCGGCCGATGCCGTCACTGACTTAATTGTCTCTCGTCTTCGTGCCTACGAGGATGCGAGGGACTCCTTTCAGAAGATGAAGACAAGCTTCCTAGAGAGCCACAAGAAGGTGTCAGAAGAGGCAGGTTGCTGGTCAAACTTTCGAATTTTTTGCTTCGTCACGCTGCCTTCTGTGTTACGAATTCTGAGTTTCTATCTCGAGGTTTATTGTTCGTCCCAGTTCCTAGCAGCTCCTAGCACGAATAGAAAGCAGATTTCTATTCTTGGCGAGTTTGTGCGGTAGGCTTGCCCTTTCCTGCATACAGGTCGCACGGAACTATCATTGGTTGGTTGTAGCTGCTAGCTTTGATTTATGAATTTGTGCAGGTGGAAAAGATACAAGATGACCGTGGCCTCATCCCTGAGTACCGAGCAATTGCCACGCAGCGATTGAGGATTGCTGATGCTATGCTTTCGACCGAGAACCCCCCTGAGACCACAGACGCAAAGATCCAGGAGTTGCTGTCGGAACTTCCAATGTCCCCGGTGCCGAATAATGCGCTGCTTGTCTGCGAGCAGAGCCTTGCTGCTGCCATCCAGGGCTTGAAGTCTTGCAAAGCGGTCGAGAGTCTGGGCAAAGACATCGAGAACTGCAAGGGCAGCATCCAGGCTTGGTCTGTGCTGGGCCAGTCACTGCAAAGTGCAATGACCGAAACCACGAAAGCGATCAGGGAATGCACGAAAAGGGAGAAGAAGAAGGAGAAGGACGAGCAGAATAAACGCAAAAAGGACGAAGCCAAAGCAAAAAAAGAAGCGGAGGCGGCGCAAAAGAAGCAAGGGCAAGGGCCTGCCGGTCCTGCCGGTGTGGGCGCAGCGTATGACACCTTCTTCGAGAAAATCAGCGACAAGCCGACGGAGCTCACGGTCTTGACGGCCAAGGGTTTCCTCTCTAAGCATGATGATTGCGAGGAGGCCCATGTCATCCGAGCGGCGAGAGCGCCTGGAATCTATGCAAAGAATGCTGCTTTCGACAGCAGGCTGGACATGTTCAAAGAACAGTTCTCGACCAGCCAGGCCTGCATCTCCACGGGCCGTACCTTCATGAAGATTGGAGAAAGTGGCCGTCTCTTGGTGGACGAGTATGCCAGTTGGGCTTTGAATGCACCAACCCCGTCAAGCCGGATACAGCGCTCTTCGTGCCAGGCCTCGTGGGCATTTTGAAAGAGAGTGTCTTCTGGTCGATCATCGAGTTGTTCTTTTCGGCATGTCTTTCTTGGCAAGCTTGATGTGGTCACGATACCTTTGTGCAAAAATTGGCGGTCATCTGCAAGGACTGTGAGTGTCCGTGTGTTGTTGTGGCACTATAGGTAGTGCCTGCATGTCTCCAGTATCCTGCGGCCCTGTTGCATTGATAGCTTCCTTCACTGTCAGGAGCTGGGCATCTCCGAGGACATTGGTGCAATTTCTCGCAAGGCCCTCAACGATCTCGACGACAAGCTGATTCAGGTTCTGGTGCTTAAGGGCAAGGCAACCCACATTGACCCCGTCGGATATCTTGTACGTGCCGCCGCTTTCAGCTGTGGGAGAGGACCTAAATCGAACTCCGGATGCGACCGCTCTCAGACAAGAAAGACTTGCAAAGCACATGGGCCCCTTCTTTGTCATCATCGGGCATGTTCGCCCACTCAGCAAGAACACGGCGAGCGGCAGCTCGCGCTTGACTCTCATTAGGATGGGCCAGCCCTAGCAAGGAGCATGGCAAGCAAGTCCAATGGGCAAACTTTATCTGCAACATGAAGCTGAGATGCTGCAACCCAGCAACATATTCGCTGAACAGACTTGATTGTGGAGCAAACAATCTGTCGGCAGACTCCAACTTGCTTCGCACGAACTGCTGTAGGAAACCACATGCCATCTCTGGTCCTCGCCTACCTTTCATGATACAAGCGTGACCTGACAAAGGATGCTCAGGATGAACCTCCGAGACGTGGCAGGGACATGTCTGGAACCGCTGCAGCAGCTCATCAGGAGTTTTCATCAAAGCACGAAGCATGGACATGTAATCCCAAACACTGGCATCCCTAACGGCAAGATCGAATCTCTTGGCCTGCACAGATGCACGAACATGTTCTGCAAGATCGGCGGGGTTACGGCGGGGTCCGCCTGCACAAGAGCAGCACCTGGTCTCTCAGCATCGGAGCCATCGGGCTCCTCAGTTCCATCCTCGGCAACAGCATAAGCACGTCTGGCCGCATTTGCCACACCTGCAATGGCACGAGTAGCCCCCAACTTCCTCAATAAAGCCTGCAGATTCCACCACTCTCAAAGTGGAACCTCGAGAGGCTCGATTGCAGCCAAGAAATCAGATAGACTTTGCCAGCGCCAATCGATCAAGCGTTCTGAAAAGGAATCGAATCTATCCTTGTAATTTCGACCCTGACCTTGACTGAAGCATCGTTCCTGCATCCTCTTGCGCGGGTCGCGAAGAAACACGGCCAGGGCCTGCAGCTGCACTTTTAAAGGAGGCAAAAGATGCAGCTGCTCGCACATATCCGCACATATGTTGTGCATGATGTGAAGCACCCCAGGAACCTGGAGCGAATGCTGAAAGCTGATTTCTGGCCAGAAGTCCACAGCAGAGTCCAGGTCATCAAAGGTCTGAAAGGCTGTCTGATCACTGGCATCACACAATTGCGGACAGACAACTTTCTGGGCACTAATATGCTAAAGATCCCAGTCGAAATCTGTCGTGAAAGATGAAATGGATGAGATTACTTTGCGCATTGATTTGCCACTGCCGAGCCACTGTGCAGAAAAGCATGTAGCTTGTGTTGTGAGTTTGACTGTTGATGTTCTAAGCCAGCCGGCGGCAGGACTACCAGCTCGAGAGACAAGTTCCTCTCTCTGGGGAGGGTGTTCCAGTTCTCCACTGTAGTAGCTACGAGGCTAGTTTCGAGACATGGGGTAGAATTCGGTACTTGGAGGGCCTGTCGATTTTGCGGGCTGGAGGCTCTAGGGCTCGCGATCTTAGGGGCTCTAAAGTGCTTGCAAAACGGGCGCGCGCGGCATCGGAGGCGCTTTGAAGGCGCGCGGAGGGCTCGCGAGCTGTTTGGAGGCGCGCCGTCGTGCTCCGGAGCTGTTTGGGAGCGACGCGCGCTTACGCGCACTTGTTCGGCGCGGAGGGCGTGGGAGCAGCTCGTAGGTCGCTCGCAAGCTGCCGTATCCGGAGCTGTTTGGGGAGCGACGCGCGCTTGCGCGCGCTTGTTCGGCGCGGAGGGCTTGGGAGCAGCTCGAAAGTAGCTCGTAAGCTGCCGGCGAGTGGCGAAACTTTCGGTGAACTGTCTTGAATTTCGGTTATTTCGGTTGGCAAGAAGAAGCTCGCGCGCTGCTCGAAAGTAGCTCGTAAGCTGCCGGCGAGTGCTCGTGAGTTGCCAGCAAGTAGCTCGTGAGTTGCCGGCGAGCACTCGTCGGCTGCTGGCAAGTGGCGCGCCCTTAAAGTTCCTCTAAAGCCCGTTTTGCAAAGACTTTAGAGCCCCTAAGATCGTCGGAGCTGCGGGCCGTAGGCCCGCGAATCGACAGTGCTCCAAAGTACCGAATTCTACCCTATGTCTCGAACTGAGGCCTGTAGCTATCACAGAGTGGAGAGCTGGAACACCCTCCCCAGAGAGAGAAAATAATCCTCCGGGCCCGGCCCCGTACTGGTTAGCTCGGCAGCGGGAAGCCCGCTTCTCTCAGCGCTTGCCGGTGCTGCTCGGTTGCCCGAGCATAGGCTTGCGGAACGTAAGCAGCGAGAGCCCACATGCTGCCCTCGTGCGGCTCGACCATGTGATAGCGGCGAGCATCAAAGCTCACTGGCTTATCGTGCATGTCCAGCCACCGCCCCCGGAGCTCTTGCTCCCCCTTCTTGCCGGCCAGCAGTGCGGTAGAATCCCCCTCGTGTCTTCGATCCACACCCGCCCGCCTGTGTACTCGCCCAGAGCAAGCGCATGATTCAAGTGCCCGGCCATGTTCTGAATGTCGCGGTGCAGCCCCATGCGCGGGTTGAAGAGCACAGCTATGGACGTCCAGGTGCCGTTCGGAAAGCGGCTCTTGAGAAAGCTGTTCACGGCTGCACAGGCTGCCCGCAGGCCCGTGGCATTGGAGACCCCGACCACGCCGCCGTGCCCGAACAGCCCCAGCGTGGCATATCTCTCATAGGCCCCCGGCCCCACGGCCCGCGTGCGGCCCCGGTGCTTCCAATCCGCCGACCACAGATCCAGCAGCCGCACGAGATTGGCTTCGGTCGGCTCCTCCGTGGCCTTCTGGCAGGCCAAGTCCATATTTGACATTGACAGCATTTATCACCAAAAACACCCATGCCTTTAAAACACCATGCCGCACCCCAATTTTTTGGGATTTTGAAGCCGCCCCGGGAGGGTGCGCCCCGACGGCCCTAGCCGGCCGTTTTGCGAGCCGACCACGCACCGGCGAGAGCCCGATTTCGGTGTGTCCCCCGCCTAGGGTTTGAGCACGTCTTCGGCCGGATCGTCCCTTTCCTGTCGAATCGGTGCCGGCCAGCCTCGGAACGTGCTCGGGGAGGGTTTAGGATGGGTCGAACACAGCCACACGAAATCGCCAGGCATCACGGAACCGCCGCGGCCCCGATCTTCGGGGTGCGCCCTGCCTATGTTTCACACACCCTCCCGGGCCCGCCGGCCAAAAGCGACACAGCCAGCCTCGAGAAGGCCCACGCGTGGCCCAAAAGGCTTTGCCGGGCCGTTTCACACCAAACTGTGGCGGGAGCGCGATTTCGGTGGGTACGTCCCCTAGGTTTGGCTCAAGTTTTCGTGGCCTCGGCCGCTCAGTGTCGATTGGCGGCGAGCCTGTGGCTATCGCCGACCTGATCCGTGGGGGTTTAGGATGCTCACAGATGCTCGCTCGCCTTTGGTCACTGATGCCATTTTTTTGTTTTGTAGTGTAGCTAGGCCCGCCGACTTTTGCAGTAACATTTTGCTAGAGTGCTTTCGCCGGGGTTGCTTTTGGTTTGGTTCAGGGCACCCTACCCCTTTCGGCCCCGAAGTAGGCTTTGCTCCCCGTCTGCCCTGTGAGTGCCCTGCCACCCTAACCCGTAGGTACCTCACCCGGCGTCCCTGCATTCAGGTTTTGTTTCCGCGCCGCGATCCACCAGCTAGGGTGCACGTGGCTCGCGGGTCGCGGGGCAACACAGCACATCATGATCACATGAGCCCAGCAGCGCGGCAGTGGCAGCACAGGCAGCACAGGCAGCACTGTCTAGCACGGCAACACAGCAGTCACGGCACAGCAGACACAGGTGACACAAGCACCGCAGTACTGCACAATGGCGAGGGCTCTTCGTCCCGGTGAGGGCTTGGTGGAGATCGAGGATCGCGACGGCAGGGTGTGGCAGGTGCCGATCAATGTCGCGTACTGGCGCTCACTCAGCGGCGATCAGAGCCTCTACATGTTTGAAAGGTTTGTTGCTGACGGCGGGTTTTTGTAGGTGCCTTTGAGACTTTGAAGCTCTTGCCACTCTAGTTCAGATCCAAGGCAGACGATCCTGATGGTCAAGCTCCGCAACCAGATCGAGGCTGAGGGCACAGAGGACCGCTTGGCAGAGGGTGGCGGCGTGCTTCAGTGCAACGTCGCCCTCGGATGCGAGTGCCTGCCGCGTCCGCCCGATGGACTCGATGGACCCGTGGCCGAAGAGGGCGAGAAGGAGGACAGCCAGAGTCAGAGCTCGAAGAAAAGAAAGAAGAAAAAGAAGAACAAACCCCAGGCGGAGGGCGAGAAAAAGGACGACAAACCCATGGCCGAGGGCGAGCCGGCAAGCGGTCTGCACTCCATGGACTAGCGTGCCTCTGGTGGAGAGTGGAATCTTGCCCGACGAAGACTGCCGGACATGGAATGCTCTTCGGCTTTCTCGGCCATTTGGTTATGATCAAGTGCGTTTTTGGAGCGACCGAGGGGTGAGTTTTTAAAAGTGTGTTGCGTGGTTTTCCCTATTACCCCCCTAAGCCCCGGTTTCCCTCCCCTTAAGTTTTTCAGGGCTTCCCGAACCCTTTCGGCCCCCGCTGTAGGCTGTCCCCTTCTGCCCTGCAAGTGTTTTGCAAGTGAGTGCGCATCGGAGTGAGTCCCGAACCCGCTAGGCCCTCCCTTCGGCCCTGCATTGAACTTGTTGGTTTCCGCGCTCGCTTTCTCAAGGAGTGTAGGGTAGGGGCGGGGGGGTTGCCGGGCGGTCGGGCGGGCAGGTGGGCTTGCGTCGGGACCTCAGTTCGGTGTTCCCCTTCCCCAACCCTTTTGGTTACCCTAGGCCGCCTCTCACTGCCCTGTCCCGTTGCCCTGTCCCCGTAGGCTGCCCCTTGCCCGCGCCTTTCCGCCCAGGTCTGGACCTTCTCCGCCGGCGTGGTGCTCGCAGGGGTTCTTCAGGGGTTGTTCGGATGTTGTGCGGGCTTGGTGTCGTGCGAGTGCAAGTGCACAGGAGGGACCTGCGCTGCTTCCCGTAAACCTAGAGTGCCCTGCATTCCCCCTTCCCGGGAGCCCCGGCCCCTCCTTCGCTTCGCCCAGGTTTTCCTGCGAGCGTCTTCGCCGACTTCGAAACGTCTGGAGCCCTGTGCCTCTGCAAGAGTTGCCTCTTTGAAGCCGGCTGGTTGGCATGTTTCGATGCTTTGGAGTGCTCTTGCTCGACAGCATCGGGGCCCCACTGACAGGGGTGAGCATGCTTAGCGCCGACGCATGCCTGGAGAATCGAAGTCAGTGCGAGAACTTCTTTCACATACTTGGTTAATGTGGCTAGCTGGTAATACCACGAAGCTATCATCTGTTGCCATGGTTCGCGTCGTATCACTGAGCGGGCGAGAGGTCGACGTCCGCTGGGGTCCCGAGGACACCTTGGGCGATATCGCCGAGAAAGCCAGAGTGGCACTCGGCACCTGCCGCGGACGGCTTCTCCTCGGCACCGACGTCCTCGACTTCGACAGCAAGATGAAGGATGTGGGGGATGGAGTCCTGACGTTCCAGTCAATTTTGCCCCGCACGCTGGCGAGTTTGAAGGCATACACGATCCTGTACGGCGACGGCACCGCGGAGGCGGTGGGGGACCCTGATCTCGGTGGCCGAGGTGGCGCGCAGGGGGTGAAGGCGGTGCAGTGCACCTGCCAGGCCTTTGCAGCCCTCTTGGATAATGCATCGGTCGTGGCTTGGGGACATGAACTTGCCGGCGGCGATGCGAGTGCAGATTTTTACGAGGAAGACATCGTGCAGATCCAATCCACCGACACCGCCTTCGCGGCCATAACGATCGACGGCGCGATCGATTGCTGGGGTAACCCGCACACAGGCGGGTTGGGGCCCCTTCAGCCTGGCGATGATGGTGAACCTGTACGGCTTGACGTGGAGGGAGTGATCGCCATCCAGTCCACTGAGCGCGCCTTCGCCGCGATTCTCAATGATGGCAGCGTCGTGGCCTGGGGTGATGAAAATGCGGGCGGCGACAACCGCCTGGTCCTACCGGCGCTGAAGAATGTCGTGAAGATCCAGGCGACGGAATCGGCCTTCGCGGCCATTATGGCCGACGGTAAGGTGTCTTGCTGGGGTGACCCGGAAGCAGGTGGCGACGGCTTCTGGTCCGAGGATGGGGAGGACCTGTGCGGGGTCGTCGACGTACAGGCCACCCGAGCTGCCTTCGCCGCAATCACGTCCAGCGGCTCCGTGTACGCCTGGGGTCACGAGGCGGCTGGAGGCGACCTGGGTGGCCGCGTCATCACGGACGCCGTGGCCATCCAGGCAACAGACAAGGCCTTTGCCGCGATCCTGAAGGATGGCTCCGTGCGGGCCTGGGGCCATGAGGAATGCGGTGGAGACTGCGAGGCCGTGCGGGACCGCTTGGTGAAGGTCCGAGAGATCCAGGCCAACGACGCGGCCTTCGCGGCCATCTTGGAAGACGGCTCCGTGGTGACCTGGGGCGAGGCCGACTGTGGTGGCGATGGGCCGTCATTGCAGAACGTGAGGTGCATCCAGGCCTCGGCAGAAGCCTTTGCAGCAGTCCTGCATGATGGCTCCGTGGTCACCTGGGGGGTTGCCGCGGTGGGAGGAGATAGCAGTGCAGTACAGCATCAGCTGCGGGACGTCGTCCATGTGAGTGCGGGTATGGGCTTCTTTGTAGCAACTTTGGGCGATGGCACCACCGTACATTGGGGTGCGATCTGAATCCCCTGGCATGGCAACGGCGCCACGGTACAGAGGCGGCGCCTGCCGGTCGAGTTAAAAAGTGCCCTGTGCTGCAAGTTCGTGAGCCTGCAGTTTGGAGGGCCCTGCCCTCTTGCTCTGCCCAGGTCTCTTCGGCGCGGCGCCTGGACCTTGTCTGTGTCGCCTCTTGAAGTTCGGTATGCTTGTGAAGGGCTGATCTAAATGAATCACTCCCCCTCGCTCCCAGGCCTGGAGTCTTCGGCACGGCTCGCGACGGCTTCGCGCATCGCCTGGGCCCTGGTGCTCTCTTTGCTGCCTCTTCGAAGCCGGCTGGTTGGCATGCTTGTGCACTCGTCGCAGCTTTGTTGATTTCCCGAGCCCCCCAGCTTCAGGGGTAGGTGTGATGGCGCACTTTCGCCGCACGCAGGCCGTGAACGTGGTCCTCAGCCCCGCGCTGCCAGACCTGGCTCGGGTCGGCGTTCGCCTCGGCTTGGGCGACTATCCGGCCTGCTGCGACCGCCTGCTGGAGCTCCTGGACGCGAGCCGGTGCTCCGAGTCTGACCGGATCGGTGTCCAGCAAGCCAACGCTGAGTTGCAGAGGCTCCGGAACAAGCTGGACCTCCTTCCCGAGTCGGAGCTGTCCAAGGCTCGCCAAGAGGCGCAAGGGGCGCCATCTAACGCGGAGCAGCTGTTTGTGACGCTGCCTTCGCAGTCGGCATCTGCCAAGAGCCGCTCCGTTCTTCAAGGGCGAGGTTTGGGAAGGGGCTCCTCTGCTCCCAAGGCCAGTTTGGACAAGTTCATGAAGCAGATCAGGAATACGACCGAGGTTGCACAGCCCAGCGAGCCGAAGGTTGCACAGCTCAGCGAGCCGGTGGTTGCACAGCCCAGCGAGTCGGTTGCAGAGCCCAGTGAGCCGAAGTCCAGCGAGCCGGTTGCAGAGCCCAGCGAGCCACAGCCCAGCGAGCCACAGTCCAGCGAGCCGATTGCAGAGCCCAGCGAGCCGATTGCAGAGCCCAGCGAGCCCGCGGTTGCAGAGCCCAGCGAGCCCGCGGTTGCACTCAGCGAGCCGGTTGCACAGCCCAGCGAGTCGGTTGCACAGTGCAGCGAGTCGGCGGAGCAGGAATCAGCCGAGGAGCCATTGGATCCGGAGCCCTTCATGAACGGAAAGCTGGGTGAGCCGCTCAAGGAGTACAGGGACCACGTGGTTGCGAAGCAAGACTTTGAGCAGTACGGCCCGGACTGCCCGGTGGAGGAAGTCCGACGCTTCCGGGAGTGCCTCTATCGCGACGATAAGGACACGTCGAACTTCAACCCCTACTGGGTCGTGCTGGAGTTCCCCAGTCGCACTGGTGTGGGGCCGCTGCCAGAGTGGAACGGCGCGATGGCCTTCTGTCTTCGCGAAGGCGATCCCACGAACTTCATGCTCGTGAGCAAGAACAAGGGCGTCGCGGTGCGGGCCGAGAACGTCTTCAAGGTGAAGAAGGACTGCCTGCCCGCGCTGTTCTCCGCGATCCTCCAGGCCGGCTGGCAGCGGGGCAACATCCGCATCTTCGACAAGGGGGCCTACTACCAAGCCAAGGACCAGGAAGCGGCGGAGTTTTCCCCACGGGCGGCGCTCCGAAGCCTGGAGCACCTCGACCCCGTCGGCTACATGTCCCACATGGCCAAGCTGGAGGACCGCTTCGGAGGCGACACGGCCCTGCGGACTCGCAAGCGCAAGGCCACGACCGAGGATGAGTACATCTACGTGCAGCGGGAGGCCCTCAACAAGCTCCGCAAGGCCGTTGATGAGGAAAGGGAGGCCAAGGCGATGCTTGCGAAGTCCACGCTTTCCATCGCAGACTTCAACTACGAGACCTGCCAGTGCTGGTATTGGGACGAGCCGAGTGGCTGCAAGAAGTCCGTGCCCTTGGACGAGGCCGTCGCCATCGCCATCCAGACGAGGAGAACCATAGTGCTTTATGGGCCTCCAGGTCGAGGCAAATCGCCCTTCGCCAAGGCACTGGCCGGCTGGTACATGCAGCACGTCCTGGGTGGCAAGATCGACGAGATGATTTTCACCGGCACCGTGGACAGCCTCCGCAAGGCGTACCAGTTCAACCTGCTTCAGGGCGGGCGGCCCCTGGTTTTCGATGATCTCCTTGCCAACCGGCAAAACGTGGGGAGCCAAGGCGGAGGGCCGGACTTTGTCAAGCAGCTCTTGGGCATCTCCCGGGATGATCGAGCGACTCTCCAGAGTCGCTACGCAGATATGCAGATCCCACAGGATTGCCTGAGAATCATGACGGTGCAAGATGTCGACAAGGTGCACCCGGGGCTCCAGGTCATGCACAGCGCCACGGAAACCCACATCCCCAAGGAGTTCTGCGGGGACTTGCATGACATGCCCATCAAGGAGTATTTCGACGTGGACCGCCGGGCAATCCTCAAGAGGATGGTCGCGATCTTCGTCCCCGATGGCATCCTGAAAGGCGAGGTGCTGGGTGGCCGCGTCGAGTCTGATCAGGAGAACATCGCCAGGCTGCGGGAGCTCTGGAGTAAGACCGTCGGCTGAAGCCGCGGCTGGCACAGCGGTCAGTACAGGACCCCAGCTGTGCCCTTAGGGCCTCAGGGCCTGCGCGTTCGGCGCAGCTCCGTACAGGATCCGCTGCCGCGCCCGTGCAAACAGTTTCGCAGCTTCAAGCCTTGTGTGCCGTGTTGTAGGATGCTGCAGGTCGCTTCTGTGCTTTTTTAGCTCCGTCACTCTGATCCCCTTCGCCTCGCTCAGGTTCGAACCTGCGTCACTGTGCTGGTGCCTCTGTTCAGGGTTTTTTCGGACTTTGCGATTGTGGGGGTTGTTGTTCCGTGCGCGCACAGGAGGGCCCTGCACTGCTTCCCCCATCCCGTAAAGCTAGAGTGCCCTGCGACCCCGGCCCTGTTCCCGGGAACCCCGGGCCCCTGGCCCCTCCACAGGTTCGCGGATGCCCGCTTCTATCTCAGGCAGGTCACTTCCACACTTTCCAGGTTTTCCAGGGTTTCCAGGGGGGTCTTGGGAGGGACCACAGGCCACCCTGGAAAGCATGGAAAATTGAGTCTAGGAGCTTCATTTTTCCACGCTTTCCACGTTTTCCAGGGTGGCCTTTGAGCCCTCCCAACACCCCCCTGGAAAGCGTGGAAAATTGAGTCTAGGAGCTTCATTTTTCCACGCTTTGCACGTTTTTCAGGGTGTTCGGAGTTCGCTTTTGAACCCTATCCTTCCAGCCCGATTCTGGTGTCTAGGAGCTTCATTTTTCCACGCTTTCCACGTTTTCCAGGGTGTTCGGAGTTCGCTTTTGAACCCTATCCTTCCAGCCCGATTCTGGTGTCTAGGAGCTTCATTTTTCCACGCTTTCCACGTTTTCCAGGGTGTTCGGAGTTCGCTTTTGAACCCTATCCTTCCAGCCCGATTCTGGTGTCTAGGAGCTTCATTTTTCCACGCTTTCCATGTTGGCTTTTTGGGCCCTCCCAACACCCCCCTGGAAACCCTGGAAAACCTGGAAATGGTGGAAGTGACCTGCCCGGCATTGAGGCCTGGGCTTGTTCAACTCGGCGAGCCTTCAGCGGTGATCGTCCGGAGCCCAGGTCCCGTCGTGCTTAGCAGCCTTGTGCAGCCTTGTGCATTGCACGTACCTTGCGCGAGTTTTGTGCCCTCTCGAGCTTTAGCCGCCCCGACTCGTAGCTGCGTCATGGCCTGGAACCTCGTCCTGAAGTTCCTGACTGAGACGGCCGTGGAGCCTGTCGAGCACCCGTTTCTCGACATTGGCGTGATCGGAGAGCCGGATATCGACCGTGCCCTCGACCACGTCGACGTCTTGTCTCAAGTGGCTGCCTGCGATGCTGACTCCCGTCGCGAGCTGCAATCCCCTCTTGCGGATTGGCGTGCGGCGCTGGGGCGCATGACTTCGACCGAGATCGGCCAACGTTTGTCCTTCCTCGGCGAGCACCCACTGCGGGGACGGCTGTTGGCAGCAGCGGAGCGGGTTCGAGGGCTGCGTGGGGACGCTGCAGCCCGACAGTTCGCTTGGAATGTTGCCGATGCCACGTGGCGCGATCCTTCGATTCTCTTGAGGTACGAGGCGGAGTTAGGGCTGGTGGAGACCGAGCTGGATGTGATGGAGTCTGAGCCGTCGGGACCGCCGTAGGGGTGCTGTGCAGTTGCTGTCCCTAGCAGGTCTAGCGCGTTCGACGTACAGGAACCGAGCACCCAGCGTACAGGCTGTGCACAAAGTCCTGCCGCTTTGCCTGCTGTGTGCGCGCATCGGCATGTTCTGCAAGCTGGCCCTGCGCCCAGGTCGGTTCGACGTCTTCCAGGTTCGTGTGGTCTGCAGCCCCTGGTTACCTTAAGTCCCGAACCCCCAGGCCCGAACCCTCTAGAACCCTTCATCCCTACTAGGCTGCCCTGCTCGGGCGGCAAGTCTACGGCGGCGCCGTGGGCCCGGGGTTGAAATCTCTAAGCTGCCGCACCGCTAACGGCACCGGCCGCCGAGTCAGCCGTGCTTTAGGCTCCGCGGAGCCGCGGGGCACCGGGAGCGCATGCTTCAGCAGGGTCTCCGAGCCGTCGGTGGCCCGCACCGTCATCGAGTCGTAACTCGAAACCTCCCGCACCGCCCCGTACTGGGGCTGGAAGCTCCTCGCTGCATTGGTGGGGGCCCGGAACGCCCCCGCCTCCTCGAGCCGCCGCTGACGGCTCCTCGTCAACTCGTCGTTGTGCTTGAACTTCGCCGCATTGTCTTGGTAGACCCGGAAGCTCGCAGCCGGCATCGTCTCCACATCCTCGGGGGCCACCGTCACGGCCGCATGCGGGCGGGCATTGTAGGCTTCCGCCGCCTCTTCCACATGGTCGCCCCAGCCCCCACCGTCCCGGGACACCTTTCCCGCCAGATCCTTCTTCAGTGTTTGGATGGCTCGATCCACCACCGCGGTCGCATTGCGATCGGAGGGGTCCTTCTGGCGGTGCACCGCGCCTCCGGGCAGCGCCGCCTCCAAGCCCCGAAACTCGTTCCCCATGTCCGTCGTGACCACGACGTTGGTTTCGTCCTGGACCAGCTCGGGGATGATCTCCGCGGCCGCTCGGGTGACGGTCTCCGCCCGCTTGTCGGGCAGGGCCTTCGTCGCCACCTCCCGGGTGAACACATCCGTCACCACAAGCCCGTACTTGTTCGCCCCCCTCGTGTTCTGGGAGAAATCCACCAGGTCGGCTTGCAAGCGGTCGTTCGGCCCCTCCGCCGCGCTCTTCCCCAAACTCCGCGGCTTCGGTGCGAGCACCTGCCGCGCCACGTCGCTGCGCAATGCCGCCTGGGCCCGCGCACTCGTGAGGTCCCGCCGCTCCGGGAACTCCCGCCGGGCGATCTGAAAGAGCTTGCGGGGATCCCGCACGTTAAAGTCGCGGGCGAGCCGCCCTAAAAGCTCCATCGCGCCGTCCTCTGCCATTTCTAATCCGAGTCGCCTTTGCGCCCCTTCTTCTTCTCGAGCTTGTCGACCCGCTTCTGTAGCTCCTTCACCGTGCCCCAAAGCACGGCCACCATGCGCTGGTAGTTCAACGTCAGCAGCCCCTCGTCCGTCTCGTGGGTGAACATGGGGCCGAGCTTCCCGGCCGCCTGGACCTCTTGGGCAAGCCCACCTGGTCCTTCTGCCCGCTGTCGGACCGGTCGTAGATCTTGGCCTCCACCGCATCGAAGATCTCCCGCATGTCCCGGTGCTTCAGCGTCCGCACATTGGTCTTCACGCTCCGATCCGAGAGCTCCGTGAAGCCGTAGGTGGCCACCATCCAGCCGGGCAGCGACGGGTTGCTCTGGGGGTAGATGATCACATTTGCGCTGCTGAAGCCGCCGCTCACGTTCGTCAAGCTGATGGTCTGGTTGATGCTCGCCAGGGTGCAGCCGCCGGTAGAGGCCACCTCCAGGTCCGCACCGCCCAAACCCCCGTTGGCCAGCAGCCGCAGCCTGGCGAAGCCCGTGGCCGAGGTGTTCTCGACCTCGGCGGTGACGATGGACTGATTGCCCGTCACCTGCATCCTCTCGCACTGGTGCTGCACGCCCTGCGTGCCGCCAACCAGCTGCAGCCAGCTGCTGGTCGTCACGAGCCCGGGGTCCGCCACCAGGGCACCGCCCATGTAGACCGCCCCCGTGTTCACGTAGATGCCCTGGGTGCCGCCGGTGATGGTGAGGTAGTCGTCCGTGGGCCGGGCCTTCACGATGGGGCTCCGCAGCTCCGTGGTGAGCTCCACGCTGTCCGAGGTGGTGGTGCCCGCCACGGCCAGGCCGCCGTTGGCGGAGATGAGGCCCGTGGCCGCGATCGTGGAGCTGGTGTTGAAGGCTCCGGTTGCGGCGGTGCTGCCCACGAAGAACTGGGCGAAATCCGCCGTGGTGGCGTTGAGGGTGCTGGCCGCGGCCACGGTCACATCTCGGTCCATGCTGATGCCGCCGTCGGCGAAGGAGGCCAGCAGCGCCCCGTCCTCCTTGCGGATGGTGACCAGTGCGTTCTGGACCTGCAGATCCCCCGCAGAGCTCCGGAGCTCGGGCGTGTCCACGAAGCTCGTGGCCGTCAGGGAGTTGACCGTCAAGTCCGCGGTGGGGCCCGCCGCTGTTCTCCAGAGTCGTGACTCGAGTGTCGAGGTCCGGCACCGTGGTGTTCTCCAGGGCGGTGACGCGGGTGTCGATGCCATTGACCTGGGAGCCCAGGCTGTTGAAGGTGGCGACCAGGGGGTAGCGGCTGTCGCTCTGGGACTTGCTCCAGCAGTCCGCCTCTATCTCGATCACGCTGCCGTTGCCCAGGATCTGGGTGCCGGTGAGGGGCGCCCGGAAGAGCAGGCTTCTCACGATGTGAGGCGTGAATTGTTTTTGCACCAGGTGGAAGAGGCCGTTGCCCTCGGGCACGGCGGGATTGTTGGGGAAGTACCTGGCGTCCAGCGGCGCGAAATTGTTGTTAGCCAGGTAGCGCCCGTCGGCTTCCGCCTTGGTGTAGGCGTCGCAGGTGAGCTCCAGCGTGGAGTCCGAGAAGAGGCTGCTGGCCCCCAGGGGCGCGCGGGGCAGGAGGCCTTTGATCATCGGGGGCGTCACGTTGGTGCGCACCAGGGACTCGAAGCTGTTGTTGGCGCTCACCGCGAAGTAGCGGGTGTCGGCCTGCGCCTGGGTGAGGAAGCCGGAGCCGGCCAGGGCATCGTCGATCTCGGTCTGGGTGCGCCCCGACGTCCAGTACTGCAGGAAGGTGGCCGTGAGCTGGCTGTCCAGCTCCGCGCGGGGGTAGTAAGAGAGGAGCTCGTTGGCCACGTAGGCTTCCGTCTGGGCCTGGTCGTAGTAGCCGGACAGGTCCACGTTGCCCAGCGCGTTGGCTATCTCCTGATCCGTCTCTGCTCTGGTGTAGAAGTCCAGCAGGGCCGTGATGATCTTGTTGTCGACCTGGGTGCTGTTGTCGTAGCTCGACAGAGCCGAGGAGATGGCCGAGCTCACCTGGGCGCCGGTCTGGTAGTTCGTGAGCTCGCCGGCCACGAAGCTGGACACTTCGCTTTGGTCCCAGTAGGGCACCAGCGCGGTGCTAATCAGGGCCAGCACGTCCGCTTCGTTCTGGAACTGGGAGAGGTCCAGGGCGTCGATGGCCGCCGTGATTGCAGCTCCCGTCTCGAGCTGGGTGTAAGTCTCGGATCGGGCGTAGCTGTCCGACTCGATGAGGATGGTATCGTCGAGGTTCTGGAACGTCGCCGTCAGGGCGCCGGCCACGGAGAGGTTCCGCAGCACATTCGTGCCCCGGAGCAAATTGAAGGTGGCCCCGCCGTTCCAGGTTTGGCCGTTGCTCAGGGTGACGGGCACGAGCGCAGCCGTGATGGCCGCTTGCACTTGAGCTATCGTCCAGTAGGGGCTCAGGTCGATGGTGGCGAGCCCTGCCGCGATGGCTGCGTTCATCGCGGCGGTGTCCGAGTAGGCCGCCAGTGCTGCCGCTATCGCTGCGTCCCTTTGGACGATGGTCCCGTAGGGCACCAGCGCATCGGCGATGGCCTGGGTCATCTGCAGCGTGGTGCTGTAGTCGGCCAGCTGGGTGTCGGTGTAGGTGTTGGCCGACCCGATGGCCGCCACGATGTTCGCCGTGGACTCCGCCCGCGTGAAGTAGTCGGCCAGAGCCGCCGTGATGGCGGAGTTGGTCTCTGCGGTCGTGTAGTACCCGCCGAGCTGGGCGAGCACCCAGGACTCGCTGGCCTTGGGCGCCAGCAAGGCGTCAGCCTCCGCCTTGGAGTAGGCGTCGCAGGCGAAGCTGAGGGTCCAGTCGTCGTTGGCCAACTGGATGCTCAGGGGACTTGTGGCGTGCAAGTTACGGATTTGATTTGTGCCGGCGAGGAGGTCCCAGGTAATGTTCCCGACCCAGGCGGGTGCGTTGACCAGATTGGTGGCCCCGCCCAGGGTGGCGATCTCGGCCAGGAGCCCGTCGATGGCGGACTGCAGCGAGACCTGCAGGGCCGTCAGGTCCCCGCTGGTGGCGAAGGGCCCGGCGTTTTGCAGCGCCAGGATGGCCGCATCCGCGGCGTCCAGCCGGCTGTCCTGCAGGGCCTGGCCGGCATCATAAGCGCCCTGGGTCACGTACCCAAGCAACGCCGTGGTCAGGTCCCCGCTCGTTTGGTAGCCGGCGCCCTGCAGAGCTGCAAGCAGCGCCTCGGCGGCGTCGAGCCGGCCGTCCCGCAGCGCCAGTGCGGCGTCCAGGGCCGTCTGCTGCACGTACTGCAGCAGGGCGTTGGCGATCTTGGTGTCCACGTCCAGCGGCGTGGTTCTGAGAGCCACAGCAGCCGTGAGGTCGCTGGTGCTGGCCATGGGGAGCAGCGCCGTGGCGATGGCCTGGTTGACGTCGGCCGCTGTTTGCCGGGCGGCGACGTCGAGGGCCAGCTGGTCCACGACACTTTTGAGCGCATAGGTTGCGGCCACGGTGGCCAGGGTTGCGTTGTTGGCGCTGGTCACGGTGCTGTTCATCGCTGCCGTGGTCGGATGGTTCGCTAGCTTGAGGTCCACGCTGGCCGGCGTGCTCTTTGAATCGACCTGGACCTCGAGAGCATCCAGGGCCGACTGGTTTGCCTTGGTGGCCAGGCCCTGGGTCAGGCTGGTGTTCACGGCCACCAAACCGGAAGCGTTGGCGAGGATGGAGCCCTCGGCGGCGGCGAGGTCCGCGGCCAGAGCATAAGGGGTTAGATCGGGAGCTGCGGGCAGGGCGGCAACCTGGCCCTGCAGGGCGGCGATGGCGGCGGCATTGACTCCGATGGCCGCGGTGTTTGCCGTGTGCTCGGTTTGCGGGGTGTAGGCTGTGAGGACCGTCGCCAACTGCCCCGCACTGATGCCTTGCAATTCAATGACCGGCGGCTCCGTGACGCCGTCGTCCAGGATCCGCCCGGTCAGGGTGGAGGGGAAGAGTGACATTTATATCTAGTCCAAGACGCTGACCCCGCTGCCCGAGAGGGTCACGATTTGCATCGAGACCAGGCCGATGAAGCACTGATCCACGCGGTCCGCGAGCATTTAATTTGCTTGAATGTGAAGCGGCACAGGTCGCCTGAGCGCGTCGACAAACCACTTGTGGGGTGCTTGGGTACACGCTCCGTGGGGAAAGCGGCGATGAAATTCGTGTTGTCGTAGTTCGGCAAGCGCATATTTCTGAGCTTTGAGTCGTAGGTGCCGGCCATGATAGAGAGGAAGTGGTGGTATTCGGCGATGCTTTTGACACTGTTTCTAGGGAATTGCATGGCCCCGAGCTGCAGCTGGCCCTCCATGACCGTGGCCGCCGAGACGTTCGGGAAGGCTTCGCCGGGGTACTCGAAGTTGGAAACGTGGTTCTCGCCCGTCTTGTTGAAGTGCACGAAGGCTCCCAAAAGCTTGGTAAAGGC
>CAJNDT010000343.1:0-235158 GCA_905221615.1 Symbiodinium sp. CCMP2592
ACGAACACAACTACGAACCGAGATGCGCACCGGACACGAACCGGATACGAACCCGGACACGAACCAGTCGCGAACAACGCGAACCCGGACACTAATCCAAACACGAACGCAGACACGAACAGATACAAACCCGGACACGAACCGCACCGGAACCGGACACGAACCCTGACATACGACTGATACGTCGTGAATTCATTCAACAAATACAGCACTGTATAACCTGTAGAAGTTTATTGCTGCGGGAGTGCCACCCTATTGGAAGTTTCTAATTTCCTAAAGCAACTAGGCGGTAGAACAATCTTATATCACCCGGCGGGAATATGCATCACCCCATGTAGACGCTCCGTCAGACGAATATATATATATATATATCAACAGCGGAATTATGCATCAGTGAATACGAACCCCGATATAGACGCCGTGTGCAGCAGCAGCAGCAGTGAAGAACGTGTAGAATCCTCGCATATATGGCCGACGTCAGGTCTTGAGCACAAATATAACTCGTTTTCATCCATATGCACTACCGTTCCCCATATGGACGCTCGGAATCGCAAGCACCCGCTCAAGAAACACTTCAGTGGCCCCAAGACGGTCGATCTCGCAGCTCCTGATGAAGGAAGCTGGAACTGAAACTCCTGGCCGCCTTCGCGACAATGCTTAGAAGCCGCCAATTAGACGCTAGTCAAACAGCTAGCTTATCAGATGCTTTAAAATCTCTTCTTGAGCTTGAATCCTAGCTTCCGCAAGGAGACGCTACGCGATGCATGATAAATCCAGCCTTGTGCCAAACTCTTCGGGCCTTTAGTACCGAGAGAGACCCAAATTTCCATGATATTAGTCATGCGAGACAAACATGCAAGAGCCTTTCACGAAGAATCGCGGCAAAGGACCAAATTCTAAGCCTGGCAGGAGTGCGCACAGAATCACGGACGCAACCAATACGACCCCGTTTTATAAGAGAATATTTATATTGATATATACATACATAACTATATATAAGATTTGATTCATGTACAAATTCAGTATATATGTATATACAAAGAATATTGATATGCCGTATAGGCTGTTCATACATTTCACTTTTCATACAAAATATGAAATACATATTCTACATTCAAATGTTAATTATGACAAATTACACACGTTTTTTCGAAACTTCAATATAAGAACAAATACAAAACTATACATCCTTGAAATTTGACATACTCAGAAAGAAAATTAAAAACTAAACCAATGTCTGAATAAGAACAACCTTGAAATTAACACGAGCGACTTTGCACGCAACAGCGGTTTTTCTGCAGAATAATAAACCGATGCAAGTGAAGAAAAGTACATGTAAATATATATAAAGAATATAAGTAGAACTTATGTATAGTTTCTTAATAGTATATAGATATTTATTTGATGTCTTCTAGTATTACCCTATTGAGAAGAGCCGCATAATCATCCACGTTCTTTCAACCTCCCCACGGCCCATTCGAATTGGTCTGCGCCCAAGGGGGGCGCAACAAGGTTTTCGGGATCTTGGTTGCAGGGCGTGGGCTATCTGGGGTTTCTTGGATTCTTCAAAGAGATGCAGGATCAAGGATCAAAATTGAAATCAAGAGAGACAAAGAAACCCACCACTGCACATAAGTTGAGATAACACCTTGAATCCTATACCCAAAACCCCTCTGCTCTTGAACCCTAGACCCGCAGCACCCGGTAACCCCGGAAAGGGGTTCACAGCGCTGCGCTTGGCGTTGGGCCGCCGTTGTCTGCACGCAGGGCAGCTTCCACCTGAAACTACCACATGGGGCCTTGATTTGGCCGTGATACTGGAAGAAGGTTCTAGTAACTCTATCTATACAAGGACTATAATACCTAGAGGGCTGGCTAGCCGCCACTAATAGCCCAAGACTCGGACCCAAATCTCACATAAGAGTTTTGCGCCGCCAAAGGCCTTCCAGGGAGCAGATACCACTGGGGAAGTTTTCGAATCTTTCAGTTCCAGACAGCCGAACACAATGAAGCAACCGAGCAAAACGGGAAAGGCCGAAGTGCATCCTGATCCAACCACGTCTTTGAAGCAAACAACGCTGCAGCTTTGGAGGGAGTGAAACTTTTAGGCTTTGGTCCCTTGCCTTGGGCCTTCATTAGTCAGCTAGAGCCGCCCGGAACACAAGTCATGCAATTCCATTTCACACATGCCAGGGCCCTGGCAGATTTCCAATGGGACGGATGCTGCCTCGGAAGCAAAGGCAAGCCCAAAACCTGCACACCTAAACTGTCATTCGGGGAAACACGGAGCTCAATCGTCGAAGAGCGGCACCCTCGCATTACTGCGCACCAGCTTCGATCAAGACTCCTCCTGCGAAGCAATGACCCCAAACCCCAAACCCTAAAGTCTGAACCGTAATTTTGCAAATATTTGTTTCACTTCGAGGCCGGATCCCTGTAAACGCATTGCACGACGAACCTCTGTCTCAAGTGTTGCCGGTTTAGCGACTAAGCTCTCTTCACAAACACGCATACGTGTGCAGCATGTTCTGCTGACGTTATCCTCGGGTCTAGAACTATTACTCATCCAAGCTTCGAGTGGTTGGAAACATCTCTGCACCCCACCTCTACAGCCCGCAACCTGTACCGAAACCCTGAAGCAGTTCTGAGCTGCCGACAGGTACCACTCAACGGTCCGCTGCAACCCCTCCTGACAGCAGGAAGCCACCTAATGTAACCATTCCAAGTCTATGGGTCCCCAGGTTAGGATATGCTCGACCCCTCAACCCGAAACTGCAGAGCCAACTCCTCTACTGGTTTTGAATGCCTTTAGTGGGCTGCTGCTGCTGCTGCTGAAACCAAACATAACTGCTTGCAATCAAAGCAGCAGCACTCGAAAACCTAATCGCAACAACAACAGTGATAATCAACTAACAACTGCTAGACTAAGTCAGTATGCCGATCATACACATGGAAATGCCGGGTCATGCTGCGCTCGGACCGATTCGAGGCCTCAATAGTCTGACTGGGCTCCAAGGAGCCTTCACAGCAAACTGGACCACGATCTTCCACGACCCTTACGATGTTCGGCTTTAGGGTTTGGGGAAGTTGATTTAGGGTTCGGGTGAGGGAAGCTTGGGGATTGGGGATGTATGGGTTAGGGTTGAAACCCGTCCCTCAAGAAAGCCTCCAGTCCCGAACCCTGGCCGCAGGAAACCTCGAACGTGACGGATGGCGACCATCCCAACTCGGAAATCTTGGCGCTCTCCACCTTTACGGTCTTGCGGATGGATGTGGGACATGTAGCCGCGTTTGTACAAAGGTTCATATGTCTGCATATAGACTACATAATTATATATATATATACACACATAGGGCAGACCAGTAGTTCGGCATGTAAGCCTTAAGACGGGGTGGTGCAAGCGACTGAGACTGTGAGTTCGAGTCGGGCTTCAGAATGTCAGTCCTACCGAATTCAGCCGGCTTGGTTCACAGCCTCAAGCTGGAAAAAACACAAATCAATGTTGGGGCTGTAATGGGTTCGGCGGCTGAGTATCGTATCATATGAAGCTGTGAAGCGCCCACGGTCCCAAAACACTGCACCCTGCAACTGGAAGTTGACAACACCGAGGGTTGGACGTCGTAGGACGCGTCGTTTCTGACTCGATCTGCAACAACCTTCACAGAGACGTGGGCTCTCACATGGTTTTGGATGTAGGGCCTCATGAGCACTTCCGTAAGGTGTTTATATGTACAATTAGATAGAGAGAGAGAGAGAGAGAGAGAGAGAGAGAGAGAGAGAGAGAGAGCGGCGTGAGGAAGTGAGAGAGCGGGAGAAAGTGAGAATGAGAGAGAGTGTGAGAGTGAGCGCCGCGAGGGTGAGCGTGAGAGTGAGCGCGCGAGTGAGAGTGAGCGGGAGTGAAGATACGATGGCTGTTGATAACTACACTGGCACTTTTGCACCGCCCCAAGTCAGGATGCTAAATCGGGATGATTAGGGATGTTCGGGGCTTCCTGTTGAGATCATGCTGGCGGCGTTGCCATCGAGCCGTAGGCACCTTGCCTGACGACCTCTGACATGTAACTCTCTGCTTTATGACTCTCTGCATGAGTTCCGTGAATCCACTGCCGCTTGGGGGCTTGCATTCACTCAGAGCTCACTCAGTATAGCTTTGATCAACACAACACTGTCAAGGACACAAAGCTTCATCTGAAACCCAAAAACCGAAGCAGACCCAATTTCAGCACCTCAAGGTGGCTGTCGGCGCTGTCAGTAGCAATGTCAAAGAAGGGCATCAAAGCTTTGGCAACCTGCTGGGTTAGTTAGGGTTCAAGATTTCCTGCTTCGGGAATTGCGGCTAACTTGACATCAGCTGCTCGACGTGCCCCAGGGCCAAAGCTCCAACAACAACAATTAAGTATGCAGGAGGGTCACATGCCTCTGCGGAGGTCTAGACTCCAAAGTCCTCGACTTTATGCCCTGTTTATGTGACCAAAACATGCAGTCCCGCTTGATGAGCTTAAGACCCGAGGCTTGAAGCAGAAAGCCCTCGCCCACTGAACAGGGCGCAGGCTTTAGGGTTAGGAGGCCCCGACCCGCTTCAGCTTGAAACTAAACGACCCTATGCCTTCAAACTCTTATCTACTCTAAACTCTAAACTCTACACCAGAATCCCGACGCGCTGAGCCTGCCTGGATGACAGTCTTGGTGCTTCCCGGCTCTGCGCCGATGTTGTAAGCCTGACGGCTAGAGGGCTCCGGGGGTTTAGGGCTTTAGGACTTGAGGTCGGGGTCCGGGGCTTCGAATTTAAGGTTGCATGGCAGATGGTGGGTGTGCAGACAGGGGAATGTTTTTCAGAACAGGGTCGGGGTTTAGGGCTGTTGTGTCGGAGTTTAGGGTTTGTGATCTAGGTTTGGCGCTTAGAAATCAGGGTTCCGGGTCTAGAGCTGTGAGTTGCTAGGGTCTGCTTGATCTTTGTGAGCCTTCTGGCTCAGAAGCCGGATGGGCAACCTTCGTGCCTCCGGAATCCCATTGAATGATCCACACGGGAGACAAGGTCGAAGGGCCGCAACTCAAACGCACTCGCCCCTCAAACGATGCCAAGCCCGATAATATGCACGTTTAGGTTTTCAGGTTCAGAGAACCCTAAACTCTAAACCCATGCGCAAGGAAGACTCCGCCCGGACCCCCAATCCTAAATTCGAAGACCTCAAATTAAATCCCCATCGCTTGTTTGAAGCCTGTAGGACCCCTTCAACCCTAAAACCAAATCGTCAAAACTCGCCCAAGCCTCACCAGGGATACCCTTTCTGAGAACAAAGTCGAAGGCCTGGCTGCAAGGAACTCCCAAGATCATACTAGGTGTAGGGTGTAGAAGTTCAGGGTTTAGGGTTTTTGGGGGTTCAGTTAGGATTTAGAGTTTTGGGTTTTGGGGGGTTCTAGGTGCCTTGAATCCTTGAAATATTCATAATACGGTTTGGGCCCCTTGTGTTTTTCTGATGATAGTTAATAAGCTACCCCGACGAATGACATTGGTAATTCTTGGGCTTATGCCGAGGGGTCTAGGGTTTGGGCGCGGGGCCGAGGTTTGAAGCTTAAGGTTTCGGTTCATTTTAGGGTCAAGGCCTAGAGTCCTAGAGTACGGCGGCGAACCAAAAGGGCAGCACAAGGGACAGCATCGCTGCCCTGGGGTTTTAGACGGTGTTGCGGAATGTTTTGCAGAGTTGGGGGTGTCTTGTGCTACACTGAGGAACACCAAAATGTACCAAACTAGTATCGGTACCTATTTCGGCCCTATATCAATTTGCCCGAAAACCCAAACATCGCAAATACGACAGGATACGCCAAGCCGGCAGCATTCTAAAGTTTCTTTGGGCATGGAACTCCATCCCCCGCCACATCGCCTAAGTTCTTCCGTAGATTTGTTATCAGAACTGCTCCGAGAGCCTTCGCCTGCACCATCGAAAACCCCGGAAGGTACCAGGATGACAAGTACGACGGCCTTGGCGGCATCCTCGACGAAGAGGAAGGATCGTCTGGCTGATCCGCCTTCCCAAGTCTAGAAGTGATTTCTTCCTCTTCTCTTGAGGACGGTCCTACTACGTAGAGGACTCTGCAAGGGTGCCTCGAACCTTATTTTACATGTCTTGCTTCCGACAAGCGCCTCAACGACATCAGTCAGGCCAGCGCGGAAGTTTCTATACATATATATATACACACATACACATGTGTACATATTATCCAATGACGGTGCTTTTATTTACGTTAAAACTTCATCGCCTTTGGAGGCTCCAGAGTGGTTCAAAAAAGCGAGTACGCAAGGCTGGCTAGTTTCCCATATCTAGGGAATTCGCTTGGGGCTAGAAGGAAACCCGTAGACCAGGCCGGGGCGAACTGAGCAATACCCTCTGTTATCCACCTGTGCACCCTCGCACTCAAGTCCTTCACGCTATTGACCAAACACGAATGCCCCAAACAGACATCCCTCTACCAAATGGCCGAGGGCCTCCGTGCAGAGGGAGTCTTTGCTGCCGCTGCAGTCGAAGGATGAACTTTGGGATGAGCCTCGCAAGGGAGATATATGTATGGGCACTGGGATATTTTGAGGATGTACGGAGTGTGAGCTCAGGGTTTCGGGTTCGGGGTTTAGAGTTTAGGGCTTAGGGGATTAGGGTTTAGGGCTCCGAATGAGGGGCGTCTTTTTGGGGCTTGGCTTGGAGCTTTGAGTCCAGGATGAGGGGGGGGGTTTTAGGGTTTCGGGATGCGTCTAATAGAGGGTCTTTAGGGTTGACGGATGAGCCGAACAGGGGCATGTTAAGGTGATAAGGGGATTCGGAGTGTAAGATTGAGTGTGGGGATTGAGGGGGTTGAGGCATTCATAAAGGTGTGTGTTTTGGGGTCGGGATCTAGGCCCTTTGCAGATCGCAAGGTGTTCGTCTTGAATGGCTGTGTCATTACGCAGGAGACGGTTTCGTGACCATGCTTGTACACTGATGAGCGGATGTGTGTACCTTCTGGAACTCCGTCTTCGCAGTGTTCGGGTTGCTTAGCCGTTTCTGGCGCTTCTCACAAGGTGTGGGCTGCAGGCGAGGCTTACCTGTGTTACAGGCGGCTTCAATGGTTGGATAGTCTATCGAAAGTTTAGTCGCTCCGGCTGCGTCGGTAGATTGTATGTCTTGACCTGACCTCACTAGGAATATCCGCCAAAACCGCGGATGAAAGGATGAGAAGCTGCCCAACCCATGGGTGCCAGGCTTCTCCGGATACTGCCGGGGCCCGTAGATATTGTTCGGGCGAACCACCTGAGGCATTGCAAGGAAGAGCCGTGAACTCTGCAGATGGGAGGACGACTCATCAAGTCCCGCGTTCTTCAAAAATGACAATACCGCAGATGTGTGCCACTTCCTAACAAATAACTCAGGTTCAAATTTATCAAGTAGTGTAACTCTACACCCATGCCCGGAACCCCGCCACCTCAAACATAAGCGCCTACATCACCTTACACCAATCAAGCTAGCGCCCATACTCGGGAAGAATAGCTCCCACGCAAGCCTGTAAATTCTGGAACTGCTGTCAAGGTGCAACAATGGGCAAGTCCCTGCCGAAGGATTCCACCTGAATGCTGTCATAGGGTTTAGGCTTTGGGGTCTTCGGGTTTAGGGCTGGGGCCTCTTTCCCGACTGCATGTGTCCAAGTTTAGGGTTTAGGGTGTTCGCGTTTTGCCAAGGAAGTGCCATCACCAGGCAAGTGTTCCTGCTGCAATCGCTGTTGTCGTTGTGGCCATCATGATCAGCACCATTATCATTGTGAGGGCTGGGCTCAGCGCAGAGCTTTCCACGGTGTTGATGTAGTGCTCCCGCAAGTTTGAATAGAGTTCTGATCTGAGGGTGTTTCCCGAAGCATCCATCATCCGCCTCACAGATACCGCAGAGTCCCCAAAACCTCAAAAGCCCGCTTGCAACCCTGAACCTTAGAAATCTAGAGCCCTAAACCAGATTCGGGGCGCCACAACTAAGATTCGGAAACCTTAGACATCGACTATCCCCCCAACAGCAAACCATTGACCTTTGCTGAATCGAAACAAACACCTGCAGCAAGCTCACAAGAAACCCCACGAGAATCCTAGACCTGCCGCGTGACTAATTCTGCAGCTCTGCCTTGACAGGCCTAGGTCACATCCCGAAACGAATGGGTTTTGGTGGCTGTTACAATACACGTAACAGCGAGGAACCCTAAGGAAACTCTAAACACGAAACCCTAAGCCCTAAACTTAAACTTAAACCCTATAAACCCTATGATTCCTAAACCTAAATAAACCCCATAAACCCTAAAAACCCCAAAAGCCCTAAACGCTGAAAGCTCTGAACACGCTCTCGTGCTCGGAGCTCGGCGTATCCGTGGACAATACACTCAGCTGCTGCCTGGGTCGGGGTCTTTATGTTTGGGCTTGAGGGTTAGTTTAGGGTATAAGGTTTGTGGTTTAGAGTTTAAGGTTTGCTTTGCTCCACGTTTTTGTCCTTTCGATGGCTTCTCATATCACGACTAAGTTAAAGTACGGCAGTGTAATCTACAAGGAATGCTAATTTTGAGCAACTCTCCATGCTTGAAGTGTAAAGCATACTCTCAGGAATCTCCTACAGCCATGATGTGTGCCTGTTGTCATGTGGACGACACCTCCAAGTAGCAATTCGAATCCGTTCAATGTGGCCCATAGCTTGTCCATGGATGTACTGTAGTTACCTATGCTGCAGCCTCGGGTATGTTGCTGGATTCCGTTTAGGGTTTCGGATTTTCTCCTCCTTCTCCGCAGCCCAACGCCATGTTCTCTAACCCCAGAGGCCCTAAACCCTCCCCGCCTTTGAGGCGCTGTACGGGTTCATCGGACGGAAGCCATCCGTCTCAGAAAAGATGTGGCCGTGGACCTGACGTGTCCACCGAGCTGCTACAACAAGTATAATTAAGTGGCGCAGTCACTCCAGAAACGATCTTGGGGTACTTCTACTCTACTCTACGTTTTCGAATTTCGGACTTACACGACAACTCAATGAAACTCCCTATCTTTCTCGCTCTCTTTGGTTGCGTTCCCTCTTGGCTTGAGCCCGCCACATTTTCGCCGTAGACCTCGTCAGTGCCTCGGCATGAAAGCTCGCTCGAGGTGGTTTTCGGATCCAGGAGTGAATACCTCGGTCTAATGGAAAGAATTCCCTATGGGGCTCGAATTTAGGGAAATTCAAGATTCTCGCTGTCCAGAGCCCCTTGAATCTAATCCGAAATCCCCAATACGTTACAAACTGGGCTTGAACTACATGCCTAAACTGGGAGCCCGTAAGCCAACAAACACGAACACCCGTTCTACAATTCCCCAAGCCCCAGAACCAAACAGACTTAACCCAAAAAGACCTGAAACCCTAAGCCATAACCACAACACCAACAAGACCTGAGACCGGAAGCCCCACACCCTGCACAGCTCCCGAGGCCGAAACTGACGTGAAGAAATCTACGGATTTTGCACTCCCGGGCTGCCTCAGGGGCAGCTCAGTGACTGGGGTTTAGGGTTTGGGTTTGGGCTTTAAGGTTTCTGTGGATGCAGGACAAGGGCCTTCAGAATCAGGAGGCCTTAGTACTTACTTTTGTATACAGCTTTAAATCCAATACAAGAGCCTTAAGCCTCAAGAGTTGGAGCATTTGGAGCGGGGCTTTGGCGAATATGAAACGATAACTGCGCACGGAGAATAAGGGGATGTTACTACGAACTATTTCGACCTCCAAACTCGGGGCGTGTAAACTCTCCGGCTGCATTTTGCTGAAGGCGGGCCTTGCGAGTCTTCTCGATGTGGTGTCGTCTCATCTACACGAAATTCATCAAGTAACGGGGATCCTTCGGTAGGGACCTGACCCAGAACCCGCAGGTCCCGATCCGGCCTGCAAGAGCACGGCCGTTCCCATTGCGTTTACCTTCGCACTGCTTTGAGGTCCCCCCTAAACCCCAAGGCTCGGGGCTATTTCCAAGCTTGGCCGAGGATTTGCATACATAGGTTACCAGGCCCTTTGCGACTAGGCTAGAACTGGGTTTGGGGTACTCAAAACCCTGAACGGGCCTAAACCAAAACTCCCGAGACCAATCGAAAAAGTCGAGGATAGGCTCAGAATAGCCTGTCACTGAAAGCTCAGGTGTTTTGGCTGTTTGGGCCTCATGCCCTGCCTGCACGTAAGCCCTAAACTCCCTACGCACCGAAAGGCTTGACATCTCCCAACCCTGCAAAAAGCACACACAAATACTAACGTTACCGGCTCGTGCTATTCAAACTCCCCCATCCCCTACATAAATCATCCCGGAGCTGCTCCTGCCTCTGTAAATTTCATCGGCACCACAAAGGAACGGTCCACATGAGTCTGTGCCTGCCGTGAGTTGTGGCGCACGATTTCTTGAGGCGGCTTGGAGGGAAGTGTCCCATGGCTCAGTGTACACTCGGGCTTTGCAGCTGCGAGTTGTCGTGGGGAGTCCGCGCGAACGAAAAATGCTAGAGCTCCAAGCAGACTGCGTTATGGATGTGCGCAGCAATGAAGGCGATTTCTGGCAATTGCTTCGGAATCATGGGTAGCTTTCAGGCAGGTGTTCATGCACATGTGCAGTGAAGCCACAGCGAAAACGTGCGAAGACATCTTCTCCGAAGAAATGCGATGCTCTAGCTCTCTCTTTTCTTTGCTTTGCTTTGCTTGCTCATGGGCATGAGGAAGAGGCAGGTCCTCTTCCCGGCTCGTCCGAGCGGCGGGTTACATAGCGAATACCAAGCCTAACACCTAATCTGGGCGAGTGCCTGTTTCGTGGGGTGCCCTCGCTCTTTTCCCAACTGCACTCCTCAAACCCAACCTGTCCTGCCTTGAAGACTGATCCCCGCGCACACACTCCCTCTCTCTCTCTCTCGCTCTCTCCCGCTCCCCTTCTCCTGATCAACCGATCTCGCAATGAAGTCAGTCTGCGCCGAAACTTCCCTGAACATGGCAACCATCAGGCCACTGCGCGAATCTTTACTCTCTCCATCTGGTTGTGCAGTGGTTGCTCAGCCTTCAGTAAAGCACAAGCACTCACATTCCGTCACTAGGGCCAGGAAGTTCAACACTGAAGCGAAAAAGACGACTCTTACCTCCAACCGCAGCAGCCTTAGCCACGCGAAAGTAAGAACCCTGACCTGCTAGAATCCCAAAGCTCCAGACCTCTGAAGCCCAAATCCATGGCAGCCAGGGTGCTGCGAAGTGCATCACAGTATCAAGCTGGTGATCGACCTGCCAGCAGATGCCCAAAGCTTTGCCATTCAGCGACTCGGGGCTTAGAGCTTCGGGCTTAAAGCTCAGGGTTCTGGTTGGGGTTTTGCGTTTGCAGAGCATAGGGTTAAAGGTTTAGGTCCTCAGGGGTTAGGTTTTGACAGTTTAGAGCGCAGGGAAGGAGTTCAGTGTGGCCGTTGAAGATTTTGCAGGGCTTGGGTCGGCGGTCCCTGAATAACCTAAGCTGCGCCGTTTGTGAATGTAAAGTCGAGTTCTGCATTGCGGACTTTGGGCTCTTGGATTCAGGCAAAAGGAAGCTCAGACAGGAAGAGTGTGACGGTTTCCTGTCCTTCCCAAACTCACAATTATGATTCTCATGAAGCAGCAGCGTTCTGGTGTCGTTTTTCGGGGAGTAAGGATGTTTACAGTAGACCCGAACCCTGTACGGATTGAGGTAGAGTGTAGAGGGTCTACTATGAGCCTTCATCTCCTGACCCCAGACCTCCGAGCCGGAGCCCTCTTTCAGCAAGAAGCGGATGGTTTTTCGAAGTCTTTCGCAACTTACAGAAGTTAGACATAAACAGAAGCCTGTCCACTAAACAGCAAAGCAGAACAACAAGCGTGAACTGGACCCCGGGGGCGGCGCACCAGCACACGCCTCACAGCCTTGCTGCACCTTGGATGTCTTGCTCAAAGCTGATGAGATGTGTCTCTGCATATCTTGGGCATTGTGCTTCTGAGGGTCCTTGCTCTAGGTTTTTGTGATTTGACTTCAGGTGCTGGTGTGTACAAACCTCCATGGCTTTGCAACTGAAGACTTCTTGTAGGCTGAGGGGTTTTCGACCCTGGGACGGCAGCCATGTGAGCCCAGGTCGTGACCATGTTAAGCGATGAGGGTAACGACCTGAAGCTGCGAACTATGAATCGGAGGTCTTGGGCATGGGCTCCGCTGCTTGTACAACGGTCAGGTGGCAACCGTATCAATTTCAATACCTTGCAGTGTCCCGTGCTGCTCCTAGCTCGCAAGGTACCAGGAAAGCAGTATTCCTATGGCTTTTGCAGCACAGGGCTATCATGACGGCATGCACCGAATCCTCGGTACGCGGATGCCCGTAGGGCTCCCACAGTCTGCGCAGTAAACCCTAGCCAATTGGAGTCCCCTCACATTGAATCCGACCACCCCTGGTGCCCTGGAGTCAACAAAGCTCGCTGTCCGTAGTTTAGAAGTTTGAAACTAGGGTTCTTTTAGGGTGTTGGGCTTTAGGCCCCCGATATCTGCAAGGTCGACCGGATGCAGGAAGGTCTGTCTAGACGGCCCCTAAAGTCATTCAGCCCTGATCCCGGGTATCCCAGCAGAATGTCGCCCTCAACAAAGAGGAAGTTTCTGGCGCCGCGGATGGGATCGAGATTCAAGAGGTTCGCGCCTGTCGCGCCAGGCTCTGCAGTCCACGCATGTTCGATCTTTTGTTTATGCTTGTTGCGACTGGTTATTCAAAACAACGAAACCGAGAACAACAAGGTTGAGCACGCAAGTGATGACGGTAGGCCGATGCTGCTCACGGTAGTCATGATGATGATGTTGATGATGACGATGGTGGTGGTGGTGGTCTGGTGGTGTGCTGGCAGTGATGAAGTTAATGGTAATCTTAATGCAATGGTTGCGGCTATCCAATGGTTTCGTTGTTGACGGTGAAACGAAAGAAGTTTAAGGTGTAGTTGATCTCGCTCGTGAAGACGACCATGCTGATGCTTGCAAGCTTAACCAGCTTCATGTTTAGAGTGCCTTCCGGAGCGGCCGGCCGCTAGAATATGTGACGAAGAAACAACGAGATCGGAGTGATGAGAACTAAGATACATATTCCCAAAATTGCCAGAATGTCCTATGAGCCTATTCTAATTATTTCGCGAACCCGCCCCCGATTTTGTCTCGTTTTGAGTACTTGACGAGGAAGCTTCGGATTTGTGAGTCGCGCGCACGGAGCTCAGAGTTGCACGGTTGTCCAGTACATAAGAAGAGGTTGGGGTTCGCGAAATATGAGATTATCATCACCATCAGAATAAAGCCTTGGGGATATACTAAAATAGCATACTATCAGGGTTATATACAAGGAACCTGGTGGAATATTTTTGCTTACTATTCAGGCCGCGATCTTCACATTGAAACCCTTCGCTTCGAGCTCAGAGCCGCTTTATCCAAACCAGCCCCAGGTCTCCCCCGCACCCTCAGACAAGTTGTCCAGGCAAAGGAAGAACACCTCCACACAAGCGCAGGGTCGAAGAAAGGGCTCGGCTTCTGATTTAGGGGTTCGCATCTTTAGAGTGTGGTCTCGGGGCGGCAGGGTCTCCTTAGCGTTAGGATTTGGGGTCTCATGCAGGTGCCTCTTTCCGACCAGCATTCTGTGTTGAGCAGCCTGATCCTGGCTGTCTGGCGGGGGTTTGTCCAAAAGGTCCGTGCTTCGGCAGAGCCCGCCGCCCTCTCGAACTGCGGCTTTTGAAAGCAACGTATGTTCGCGCTAGGTTATCAAAGTGAAACTGAAGCTCCCACCTTTCAACCAGAGACGAGGAAGCTCTCGGGGCTCGGAATACCAACGTGTGATTCAGAGTCCCAAATCTCAAGCCCCATTAGAGGTAGCGGGGTTGCAGACTTTGCCTGGGGTTGTCGCACGAACCTAACGAAGCATGCACAACCACGGTAGAGACCTGTGCAGGACTATAGCATAGGACAGAACGTCGACGCTCGGATGAACCCACCGATTCTCCAGCCTCTGGGTACTTCTGAACGAAGTAGATAAGAACATTCGACCTCCGATGTGGTAATGTCGCAGAATCAGAAATAAGCACAAACTGCACGCCGCTCCTATGTGTAACCCTTGTTTTGACAACCTTCGTGAAGCCTGCCGTGCCGCACTGTGTCTGAATAGGATGACATCAGGGTCCGAGGGCAAGAATATTTTGCCGGCGAGTACAAGCCCCCCTACCTTTGGATGTGTGTGTGTGTATGCGTCTGTGTGTGATTAGTATACGTACACATAAACCTGTGACAAACACGAAAGCACGCGCATGTAAGATACACAATATAGATTGCAGCACATTCCGAAAGGAAGACGGAATGGGAGATCGACAACGAGAGAACAAACTGTCGGCGGAACGATGTGTTGGTCGGGGGGTCGATACTGTCTTCAAACGCGTGATGAGTGTGCTCCGTCCTCGACATCCTCGGGAGGGGTAACAAGTTTGGTGAACCCTAAACCCTCAACCCTAAACCCACGGTACTTGAAGAAAGCAACCCGGTAGTCTCGCGTCCGACAACAGGCCAGTGCAGCAGAGGAAATCTGGAAAGTGCGGGCTGACAATTCCCAGGAGCTGGGCTACAACCTTCAAGAATACACGAAAGATCACACTCCTGCATGCCAAAAGCTGAGCAACCAGATGTACTAGAAGCAGTCGTGAGCTTGGGGCACGGGCCCAATAAAGCCGGCTCCTCCAGTGAAAAGAACCCGCCTGCGCTGGAAGCGCGAGGAGGCCCGGTAAAGGAGCTGGAAAAAGAAAGACCTAACTATCTGGGTTTCAGGGTTATGGTTCTGGGTTTTATGGCTTGGGCTTTAGGGTTTACGTTCGTAATCAGGGGAAGCTATGAGGGTCTATATTATGAGCTTATTGGAACGGGTAGCTATGAGATCGGGCGGAATGTAATCATGTCACATTACTTGCTTCTTTAAGCAAAACTTCGAATCCCATGTTGAAGAAACCATGATCTTCCAAGTAGTAAAAAGGCGAGAACAGAATCGGCTTAAGGGTACAGATATGTGCAACTCTTCTTCTATTCTCCAAGCTTTAGGTGGACCTCACCTCTACAGAACCCAAGACCCACAAGAGCTCTGCAGTACGGCCCAGGGTTTCCCCTCGCCATCACATTCACTTCTGACAACTGCGAGTACTGGGATGGAGACAGTGAATTGGGTCGCTGGCTTCAGAACTCAACAACTTGGGGTCCATGGTATGGGAGTTTAGAGCTCATGGCTTGCACGGTCTTACATATATAGCCATAAAGAAATCATATCAGGGAAGGCTATGTGCGGTCCAAGCTAGGGTTTAGGGTTATTGTTTGGCCTGTAGTTGCAGTTTGGGGTAGAGGCGTGGGCCAGATCATGCTGGCAAGTGCCCTCAAGTCCTAAAGCGATCCTGAAGCCAGAAAGGACTAGGAATGTTGATGTGAAGAACCATAATTTGAGGGCCTGAATGATGACCATTGGATTTTGTGTATATGCACACATATACGCTTAGTTATTTGTCTGATTGTATTTCATAGGGAGAAGTACAATGACAAGGAACCATGGGATTGATGCCGAGCGTATGGACCTCAAGGCTTTCACACATCACACAACCATCATCACAACCGGCGCAATCGGCGAATCAAGAGTCACCCCACCAGCTTCCAGCACAACACTTTGCATCGTTAATGAAGGCCAGCGGTTAGATGTTCTATGTCGCTACAACACCACGGTGTAGACTCCGAACTGCGAAGCGCCATTTCGAGTCGGACAGTACACAGTATACCCGATACTCCCTTCCTCCCCAAGTTCCCTCCACATCCACATCCAACCAAAACGAAGCAACTAAGCTGCAAAGATCAAAAGCCAAAACCTTAACCCTCGAATGCCTGAAACTGTTAACACTAGAAACCCTAAAACCTGTAAGTCTAGACTCTATCAACCTAAACCCGACTTGCTAGAAAGATCCCAAGAGGGCAACTGGACTCCGACCCAGTCCTTGGAGCGTAGTCCCCGCTGACTTGGAGCATCTGCATGGCTTTCGGAAGGCTTGGGCGACTCTGGGGTCCAAGGGCTCGACGAGGGGTGTTTATAAGTGTTCATTACAGGAGTTTGGGATTTCAAATGGCTTCTATCTACATACCTATATATATATATATATATACAATACTATCTATATATAATACTATATAGATATCAGGATTTTCTGAGGGACACTTTGAAGTTTGCGGGCTCTGACAAGCGCGATGAGCTGCCTCGACGGTGCGGTCTGCTACCACCACCAGGGTTTGGAGTTTTTTTTTTAGGGTCTCTGCCGGGGTGGAACACGGGGATGTCGGAACGGTAGCTCCCCCCTTGCCCAAGTTCGGGAGCCCCTAATAACGCCATCTTGCTTGAAGAATCTACATAAAGCCGAAACAAGCCCCTGTAAACCAACTCTGACAGACCCTTCTACAAGCTCTGTAAGGATCCCCTGCGCCTCGGCACCAGGTGAGGTGGTAGGAGACTCCATCCGGGCTTGAAGGATGCTTTTGGGGGTGATCAGGGAGGGTGTGGCTTAAGTCCCTCATAGGGTTTGTCAGGGAGGTGTGGAAGTACAGGGGCTATACGGGGGTCTGAGTAGCCCAAAGCCGCAGAGGGTCTTGGAGTTTAGGGTCGTAGGCTTTGGCGTTCGCGGGTATCGGTCGGTTGGACGCTTGGTTGGGTCCGTTGTGCTTCCACGCGCTGGCTTCGCGAGGTTGGCTTCAGGGTCCTTCTTGCGTTGGATGAAAGTCCTCGCCGGGTGGATTTCTTCAAGGCCAGCTTAGTCAGTTGGGGTTAGGAGTAGACAAAGCCATACTTCTCTCACGTTTAGCCCTGCTTCCTACGTCCCATGCTTCCTTCAAGTGGGATCTTCAGGGCTCTTAAGTGAGGCTGACCAGCTCAGGGTCCTCGTCTCTCCGTGTTCCGTGTGCCGATGGCTGCATGGTGCGGCGGTCAGGCTCCGAAGCGAAACCCCGAACCCAACAAAACAACAAACAAAACCTATCGCTGAAAACATAAGCCTTAAGCTCCAAGATGTACACCCTACGCCCTCAACCATCAACCACAAGCCCGTTGAGAAAGATTTGTTATAGTGGGGTTTGAGTGGGTGGGGGGGTGGAGGTTGTAGGCTTGGAGATGTCTCCTGCCAGGCGAACCGGATCTGCCACTGAATTCTACAAGACTTCTACGAGGGTCTAGATACACAAACATACATATGCATGTGGGTAGCAAACCTCCATACCAGGGGCTGCCTTCAGGATTACCGGGATCGGTAAGGGTTGGCACTTGAGTCAGCCAAGAACTCTTGCAAGATCTGCCACCGTTTGAACAGTTTCTTGTGGTCTCCATCTCTCTCACACAATGTGCTACACGTACCTTGCCGCTCCTCCCCATTTCAAGCTTAGCGACCCTCTCTGCGCCCACAAGCTTTTCTCCATTTTCCGGCGTCGCAAATCATGCTTCTGATCGGTCAATCCATCACTACAGGCGTTCGGGATCCGTTGGTTGGGTGTTCAACTATAGGGGTAACTACCCATAGGCTCCATAGTAGTTCCTTCTGGGGATTATCTTATAGGATTCTACATATGAACCACAAAAAGGAACTACTTTGGGGCCTATGGGTAGGGTCTAAGAAGCGCCTCTCTTCAACCTGGCTCATGCTGGGTCAGGATCATTATCCAGGAGCGTGCGGGCCAACACGTGCTCCGACCTGGCTTTCTTGGCTTATATACACATAAACGGAGTGGTTGAGTTTTTGGCATCTGCCGCCAAAGTCGACCTCGGGACCTAGATCCAACACGCACAGCACAAACTAGCAGTACACGGAAAGTCCCGCGCAGCCCTGCACTGCTCGATTTCTTCACCAGGGCACCGTCGTTCCACGCACCCCAGAGGCTACTACCGTTCTTGCCTTCCTGCGACCGGGGACAAGACTGGTATTGTCGTCATTGCAACGAGCTGCTGTTTCTGATAATGTTGCTCCTTCAAGTACTCGTGATACTTTGCCCACCGCTCCTCCTCCCCTCCTCCTGCACATCAACCACAGCTGAAACTGAGGCTCTGGCACGGTGTGCAAGTGGTGGATGATGGGCGCGTTTCTGACGGGCAAGATCACGGGCGTGGGACTCGCTGACTTGCTTTTCGAAGATTTACGTTCGCAGTGTAGTGGCATTTGCGATACCCTATGAAGGCCAAATAACCAAAGTCTTACAGACCAGGTCCGAGTCCCAAACAACAGCTCTTACGTCAGCAGAGCTCAAGAGGGGTCTACATTAAACTCGTGTTTCCAGCTCGAAAAGTAGAAAACAGACCAGGAGCAGAACCTCCGGCAAGCGGATCTTGCAATCTTGCTGGAAGATGTCAGATAGGGGTCCTGTCCCCAGAATCGAACCTGAATCCACGCACCAATCGTCCGAGGGATCCCTGCATGCACTCATCAAGCCCCGAATATAAGCCCTACTTCATATCCTCATTGGAAGCGACATGCTGTAATCTGAGAAGTGGCGTGAGCCGAATGAGCCTCCTGTTCTGCATACAGAACCCTTGGCCAGAGTCAGCACCAGAGTTTGACAGTGTGGAACATGGCACTTAAGGAAACGTAACCAGATACAGGAAGCTGCCGAGATCAATATTCTCAGTGATGGGGTGGCCTGCCATCCCAGAATTTCATGCAGTTCTTCTGCACGGCTTCGACTGGTGATGCTTTGCCTCTGATGCATCGTAGCTGCTGGGCTGGTTTTGGGTACGGCATTGATGGTTTTCATGCAGCTAGTGAGTCGCTTTTCTTCTTCCGACTCGACTGCAACTGCGTGGTGGCACTGCCGGACCTACTGCTCCTGCTAAATTACTATCGCGACGGCTTCCTCTTCATCAAGAGCATCATCGTGGTCAGTACTACTATGATGAGCAAATACGGTTCTTCAGCCCTCACCATCACTCCCACAAAAAAGAAGCATATCGACAATCAGCATAAGAATTCCTAGTCGTCGTCGCTGCTCTCGTCTTCGAAGCAGCAGTTGCACCGCGAACTGACAAGCAAGACAAAGGTGAACGCATGACACCAGAAGGCCACCCGTGAACTTGCCTGACGCGAAACCCTGCACACAAAGCTCTAGACCCGAAGCCCTACACTCAAGAATCTAAACCCTAAACTCTGAACTCTCAACCCGAAACGACGCCCGGCATCGGAGCCATCAGAATCAGCAATCAGCACTGAAGCCCCAAATCAAGGGCGATCCCCAATCTTCTCGCGACTGAGACCAGGCCGGGAAGCAGTATGCTCTCGCTTCCCATTTGTCCTGTAGAACAAAAGGCAGGGTTCAGAGTTTACGGAAAAGGATACAAACACGAATGGCTACGCTTGTACGGCATGACACGCATACTCCAGGGCATGCGCGTTAACCAGGAGGAGCAACGGTTTTTGAGCCATTGGGAGCGCATTTCCGAGATTAACAGTATGACTAAGGCCACGTTCGTGATCATCCTCATTATGGCCATCATGATCACCAACATTCAAACATCACCATCATCATAAGCAAGCTGGTCGATCCGGAAGCTACTAAGCTCCAGCTTTCAGGCCGCACAAGGCTGAGAGGGCGCATGTAACGGCCTGCAATTCGGAATCTTCGGTCCTTGAAGCTGCGCATCTTCGCCAAGACCTGACAAATCCGTACAGTCGGTCTAGGTGAACTGGGTCAGCTTCAGTCGTCGAGTCGAAACTACCGCTGTCAGTCTCTAGGGCTTGACGTCAACAGATAATCTTCGAAGTAGTGGTAGGATTTATTACATCTGCTCAATCACTACGAAATTTGACCAGCACCAGCTTTCCCTCGCGCAGCAGGCTAAGGCAGGCTCGGGCATGGTAAACCCTAAGTGCGGACCAAAGCCCCGACTTCCACAGTCAGAATCTGAATCCTACAGTACACTTGAAGTTCACTCACCTCCATCTCCAACCTCACCCACAGCCTCTAGGCAGCCCGCAGATCCAACCCCCATAGGGAAGCCCAGCCCGGAGGTGCCTCAATAGCGCCCAGCTCACCTTTCTCCGACCTTCCGGCTTATGAGGTTCAGGGCAGGTCAAGGGTCAGGGGGCCTCAAGAAGTCGAATAGGGTAGTAGGGGGTAAATTTTGTATGATTAAATTATTTTAGGGTGGGGGGCTGGAAGTGGAGGTCAGTAGTACTCATCCAGGGGTGTAGGGTGCCGTTGAAGCGCTACTATAGAAGCCTAGACCTAAATAATTAGGGGTTCCTGCATTTACTGATAGTATCACGGACCCCAAAACCCTATTCTAATTATTAAGGCTCCTATATTGGGGTTTTAGGGCATTAGGGCTTAGTTTAGGGCTTAGGAAGTTTAGGAGCTGTTTCCAGGGAACAAAGGGCAGAGCAAGATTGGTGCAAGATCCAACACCTGAAAAATGTAGCCTTGCAGAAAAGTCATATGTGGTAGTGTAGAATCGCGAACCTCGCACCAAGACCGCAAAGTCAAATCCTGCACCCCATCGCACAGGCCCTAAACCCCAAAACAACGCCACCAGATCCTAAACCCAATTGATCCGAAATCCAACTCGGGATCCTCGCAGAGTGCCGAGCCCTTGAGCCCGGCTTTGGGGTTTAGTGTCCAGCGTTTCAGACTTTTAGGGTCTAGCACAGGAGCCTGAACAACAGGACTCGGGGTAATTGAAAACGCACGGAGTGATTCAGACCCCTATAATCCTCTAAAAGCCAATAAAGCCTCACTAGGACCCTTCAACCCTAAAGAACCCTTTCAAAGACCCCTGTCTAAACCAGGACCTGAAGGTCTCAGGCTGTCTCTTCGTTTTGGGCTTCAAGGGTTCGGCTTAGGGTTGAGGGTGGGTTTGGCATATATTTAGGCTGTCAGGCTTCGAAGCGTGCAGAGCCCTCGACCCTCAACCGAAACGTAAAAGATGCTAAGACCTCGAATCCAAAAGCCACAACTGCCAACTTCAGCATTCCAATGTTCACACCTACCTCCATCTTTCGCCGAGTGGCTCCCCGCTCAGTGGATTCTGCTGCATCTCCCAGCAGCCCAGTGGGTAGGCCTTCAGGATCTAATTACGGGTGCTAGCTCTGCCATCAATCCTCGTTTAGCAGCACTGTCCTGACGATCATCATGCTAGTACCGATTGGCATGATTTCTGGTGATTTCGAAAAGTGTGACAACACAGCATGATTAGCACACCATAGCATAACACAACGCAACATAACATAACATGACATGATGACGTAACATAACACAGCAGAACACAAAATAACAAAACATGCCAAAGCAACAACACATCACTTACAACCCTAGCACACAACCCGAACCCCTTCTCGCGAAACCCCGAATCCATACCCTAAACCCATAACCCTAATATAGGGGCCCTAATAATTAGAACATGGTTTTGGGGCCCCTGGTACTATGTTGAAAACATGGTCCAACGTGGGCGTGAAGAGGGCTTCGGAAGGTATAAGGAGGAACCCCCAAAATAGGATCACAAGCAGCCGCTCTCACCCAACCTTGCCCCGGCGATTCCGCGAGGGCTGGCCACAGCCCGAGGCCCCAGGAAAGGCCACCTGCGCCATAATTGAGGAACCAACCAATCTTTTGCGAGTAATAAGACTATAGAAGTGTTGTAGGAGCAGTGGCAGCAGTAGCAGCAGCAGGCCCTAAAGAACAAAGCCTTAAGACTGGAACCCGAAAGCACTGAACATCAATTTTAAGACCTAACCACCAGGCCTAGTCAATCTGCACCCCCAAACCCGAGCAAGGCCGCCCAGCTACAAAAAGCAGAACGCCGCCGTGCCTTCTGTTGCAGGAAAGGCCTGGATAGGCTCGTGGGGAATTGGATGCAGGCCGATTTCTACATTCGGTGCAGGGATGCCGAAAGAAGCCTTCGGGAAGATATGATCTTAAGCCGGTGAAATTTCAAGATTTCAAGCGGGCGGTGAAGCAACGCGGCTGACCACAGTAATGTAGGATGTCTTGAGAAGCTGGAACTTGGAAAGTGCGAGAACTAAGCATCATCCCACGATTTGCTCCTTCGCTACGCAGCACCATGTTTGGATTTACGACTCGAAAGCTCCAGGAGTGCATTACATTCCACAAAAACCCCCACCCTCGAACTCCAAAATCTGATAAGCAAGCTGCAAGATGTTCATCGCCAAGGCTGGGTAGATGATGTCCTGAAGGGTTTAGACCCTCGAAGCAAGGTTTGGGGTCTAGGATTTGGGGTGCCACCTGCTGAATCTTGAATCACATGCATCGACAGTGACTTCGGGAATGCTAGAGAAAACAGTGATTCAGAACGAAGCTTGCATCGGCTTGCACTAGCGATGAACCCTGAAGCCCCAAACCCCCACAGTTCCACAACGACATGAAACCTATTGCAAACCCGATGTAGTCATACGGGCATGCAGTCCTACGTCTCTCCCCGGCTCCCTCCCTTGGAACACTCTTCCGGTTTAGGGGGCTCAGAATGTGGGCTTTGTGCATCTGGATTCCTGGGGTACAAGACTTGCGCCTTCATTCTTCCTACCTCTGGTTAGTAGGGATGGAAGAATGGTAGTAATAGTAATTATAATTGTACCCCATTCCTCCATTCCCTACTAACCAACGGTAAGTTATATCTGGATTATTAAGGCCCCTATATTATAGTACCCTTATAGATCCCTTATAAGGCCCCTTTCATTCCCTACTAACCAAAGGTCAGTCTTGAGCCCCAGGCGCTTTGAGGCGACACATCCATCGGCAGCGCTTGCAACAGGAACCCTAATCGTGGTCCCTTTTTGGGTCCCGATTATAGTACGGCACCTATTATTTAGGGTACCCAAAAAGGGGCTTAAGCGCAACGGAGTTCAAGGCGGTCTCGATTGAGGCACGACACGGCTGCTATTTGTCTGGTCGCTTAGGTGTTCTGTCGTGAAGTGCAGGATTGTAGACATTTATGGGCGCTAGATGCTCCTTGGGACGAAGGTGCCTTACAGTCCATCATGCGATGCCACCTTTTCGGATATCAAGGATGATGCCACTTGTCACGAGGACCAAACAACACGTCACATCCCGCAGCCTAAAAAATCCAGACAGCTGAACTCCCATCCGCTTGAAATTTCTGAACATTAAAAGCCTAAAAGACTGGATCCGAGAATACCAACATAACCCACAACCGCCCGTCCTGTGAGCAGGAGTCAGGCCATTCAAAGCGGTTCTTCATGAACCTGTCTCTGGCATGATGAACCCTAAACCCTAAACTTTGCTCCTAAACCCTGAACCCTAACTCCTAAACCCGAACCTAAGCCCTGACACGAACACGAGCACAAGCACCCTGAGCCCCCCGACTCTGTTTCCGAACTCCTGTACCTCAAGCACCTAATACACGGCCATAATCATTGGAATAGGGTTTTGGGGCCCCTTATATTATAGTTTTCATAATTAATTAGGAAACCCCCACAATAGTATTGGTAACTATTTAGACCCCTATATTAAAAGCCTGAAGCTGACAAAACTCAGCAAAAGTCTTCCAAATTTCAGGCAGGACGCAGCGGACAACCGACCGCACGGCCTTGTTTACCTGACCGGAGGCTGATGGAGGCTTCTTCGACTGGCTGCAGCAGTCCTACTGGCTTCTTCGTCTTTGTGGTATGTCGACTAGAGAAGACATCGAAGTGTATGGTGGCTGGATATGCTTCGACCAACCCTACACCCATCGAAATGATGATGATGATGATGGTGATGACTGTGGTGATGGGGATGATTGCGATGATGGGAAATGATGATGATGGTGATGATTGTGGTGATGGTGATGGCTGTGATGATGACGACGAGGATGATGATGGCTGCATCATCATCATCATCAGCATCATCAGCATCATCATCATCATCAGTCTAACCGCAGGCACTAACAGCATGGGCGTGACAAGCGAAAGTCTTGATGAGGCCAACAGACATTGCATGTCGAGCCAGCCTAATTCATTTCCGAGTCGCTGTCCCCCTCGCTGGAGGAAGCAACGCGGCCAAGCTGAGGCCAGTTGGTCCGGAGCGCCTTCACAGAAGAACAAGCCTATCAAAGCCAAAGCCCCAACAGAAACTGTTGAGGAATCCCACTGCCCCTAAACACCAGCACAATCAAAAGCAGCTGGAAGCTGGTCTGCGGTTGAAAACTTCACATGATCTGGCTGCTTCTTTGACTGTCTTTGTGTTTGTCGGGCTTTGCGAGGCTTGGAGCATGTGTTAGGTGCCTTAACTGTGGTTGCTTCCATGTCTTCCGAATCGACACCCTGAGATTCAACGGCCATACAAGTCTAGGCACCCACAGCCCCCAAAGTCCCAACAGCCACTACTATCGGGGCCTTAGTAATTAGAATAGGGTTTTGGGACCCATTATACTATAATTACATGAGGAACCCCCCAAAATCGTCTAGGTAATTATTTAAGCCCCTAGAGTGAACCCCACACCCTCATCCACCCAGGCGCCTGCACAAACTTGCGGTTGAAAACAAAAGCGTTGCCCCACCTCTGTTGAAGGTTTAGGGTTTACAGTAGAGTTCAGGGTTTAGGGTTTTTTGGTTTAAGGTTTTGGGTTTAAGGTTCAGGCTTTAAGGTTTCGGGGCTAGATTTTGAGGGTCTGCGCGAGTACAAGTGCCAGTACTCCGACTTGTTCTTCTTCCACTACTACTGCTGCTACTACCTCTTCGTTTCTGCTACCGCAACTTTCCGAGATTCCTTTCCTGATCATCACCATCGTCATCACCATCACAATGATGATCTCCCTTCTTCTTATAAGCCCCAAAGAGATCCTACGCCCGTACTCCTAAATCCTAAGCCTCAAAGCTTGAAACCCCATATTCCTCAAGCCCGAATCCGAACAGTTGATGAAGTCAGAAATTCCCACTCTCCAAACTCCAAACCCTGAATCCTTAACCCAAGACCCAAAGCCTAATTCCTAAATCCGGTTCTGAAAGGGCCCGGGACCCAACATGCTCAGCAAAGGCGCATGAGCATGATTGGGCCCGACAGCCCGGACTTGTCTTCTTTGGACCCGTCCTGGATCAATCGTTTTAGGGTTTGGGGGTTCTGGGCTTGCGGTTAAAAGAGTAATTAGGGTGCAAGATGCAGGGTTGAGGATTTGTGGTTTCGGACTTCCTTCGAGCTGCAAGTTGACCAAACCCACGGTGGGTGGACTCCTGTGCAAGTACACTCAACAGTCTACCGCAATTCGTGCCAGCCATCATCCGAAGTCTTCTTGACAGAGACACCGACAATCTCGGTTGCAAGACAACCCCCGATGTAGGATTCTGGTTAAACCCGCAGTCAAAAAATCTGTAGCGCCCTCAAACCCTTGCATGGCCTAGACCCCCCTGCAGCCAAGATGAACTTTGAAGCAACATCCCCCTATAGTCCCGCTATCATTATCCTACTAACATATACTAATCTACTAGAACCCAACATAGTTTAGCATACAGTATGTACAGGTCCCCTTATCATTATACTATAGCAGATACGCCCCCACCCAAACTTCCAAAAATTTGAGGATTCGGCCTCGAGACCTTGAAGGTACTCTCGAATCGTCTCCTGGGGGGCGCCGGGAACACACATGGGAGGGTTTAGGGTTTAGGGTTTAGGGTGGTTGTCAAAATTATGGTCCCTGTTTGGGTCCCTAGTATAATACGGCACCGGATATTTAGGGTACCCAGAAAAGCAAGCCTTAATTTTGACAACTACCCAAATGGCCTTACAGAACTGGCTTTCAGGGTCTGGGGTTTGGGCTCGGGATTTAGGTTGCAAGCCGATTGTCCGGATTTTTAGCTTTCCATGGACTGCTTCAGGTTTGGAGTTAAGAATCTGGCATGTCGATTCCTCGCCAAGGCCTTAGAGTAGATGGTATGTTCTTTTGGGCGGAAGGGAAGGGGCAGCGGCACAATCTGGTTAGAATTTGGTTGTCTGCTCCGCAGAGTTTCGACTTTGCGACACGGCCGGCTGTGGCAGCAGGGCGGGTGTCAGGTTCAGTGACCAATTTGGAGGATCGTATGGAGGGACATGACTAGGGCTAGGGCATCGAGAGTTGACACCATGGGCACAAATAAAAGCAGCTGCAGAGCTCGAAACCCAGTCAAGCAAACCCAGCTCACGGACTCAACCGCACTGTGAAGCTTGAGTTTAGCTTTGACTAACCCTAAACCCTAAGCCCTAAACTCTACGATGTCTGGCTGCATCCTCCAGCTTTCACCTGTGGAATTAAACCGTTGACGTGCCGGGCGCCTTCGCCCTCGAAGGGGAGAGGAAGTGATCTAACTCAGAGTTGAGCAGCCAATCCTCGAAAATCGAGGTGTTTTTGGCATTAGGGCTTGGGGCTGAGAGGGTTCAACATCTGCTTTCCTCACTGGTTTTAAACTCTTCGACTGATTTAGTGCTTCAGTCTGCGGCGACGCTCTGGGGGGCCTGGGGCTTCGGCTTACGTTTAGACTGTCGGGCACTCTTGAAGTGCGGAGCCAATTATTCAGGACACTGAGGCCAAAGTCCGATACTATAAAACAACGGAACTGAACTGCACAACCCTCACCCCTTCAACCCTGTTCTCCCTCGAGGACTTCACCCTACACCCCACACCCCTACACCCTAAGCCCGAGCGGCGCGGATAATGACAGGAGCACCCAAACATCGACTACGGAATGTAGCCAATGTAACATCTCCATTACGGTGGAAGGATGCCCAGTTACAGGGTTCGAAGTCAGGCGTAAGGCATCAGATTAAGCTTATGTATGTTATTTTGGGCTCTTTCACACAGAAACCCAAGACCCTATGCTGCAAAGCAGCGAAGCTCTCGGCGATTCCGGAGCGGAGTAAATGATCCCAGGACGGCATCAACCCGGCCATGTTCCGGTGGTAGAGCCTGGGTGACAACAACAACAACATCATCATCATCATCATCATCATCATCATCGTCAGGGTTTAGGGCTGCTTGGGGTGTGGGGTTCACATTTTATTGCACTGGGTTTTGGGTTCACCTAAGACGCGCCCTCATAGCTTTTGGGCTGAGTTCTTTAAGATGACGTTTAGGGGAATCGGGCCACTAGGGGCTGCTCCTCTGGTGAAGTCGCACCGAGCCGCTCTACAAGTTCGGCCCTAAACCCTAAAGCTCTTAACCCTAAGGCCCGAACTGAAAACATCTCAAAGCCAAAGAACAAAAAAGCCTCAACTTCGTTCCCGCACCTGGAACGGAACACACCGCACGTCATAAGCAGGACCCCTGGTGTGTCTCTCTCGGTTTAGGGTTTGGGGTCGCGGAAGCCGCAACCCATGAACCCGAGCATACCGAGGCCCCTGAGCGTCAAAGAACCTCAACCCGACCAGCTCCAGACAAGGAAAGTAAGTTATCAGCCCCTTACACGCTGGGGCCGACGAGAGACCTAGCCCGCTCTGCAAAAAACGAGAACTCCAAAGCAGCAAAGCCTACTAGAGGCATTAAAACTTGCTTAGGGCGCTGGGGTATACTGGAGCATCAGCATCTAGGGACTATAAGAAGATATTCAAATACTCAGACCTCCATACTCATCAAGCTCTACCCATCTCAGCACATCTAAGAACTCACCCCCCAACGAAAGCTTGCGCTGAGGGATTCACCATTGCCCGTGTGTCCGTTCCCTGGACAGCGCTAGCGGGGCTTCGGGGGTTTCGGGTGTAGGGAAGTTGAGTAGGCATAACTTCGGGGTGTTGAAAGCTAGGGTGCAGTGTTGGTTTTGGGGGTCCAGATGTGAGGGTGTAGCGTTTAGGCCTTCGGAGTTTAGCTCCCTCCGGCGTAGCGCTTTGGGAATAAGGGCTTCCGGATTTTGGAGCTAGCTTGAGTGTGGGGGTTGGGGGTTTGGGGGTTCACATGTTCAAACTGAGCTATCTTGGTTCAGAGTTTCAGAGTATAGGGCTTCTGGCTTCTGGACATCGGGGATGTGGAGACCCTTTACGATTTTTGCAGCAGGTTATGTACCTCGCATGGTGGTAAAGCGACCTTCCCGAGGATCCGCAGAGGCAGATTTATATGATGGGGCTGTTTATGGGAACCATTATATTATGGGGCTGTTTCTGGTTACTATTATGGTGAAAGGTTGCCCTTTCTGCCTAAATCCGGAAGATACTGTAGATCCCAGCTCCCAAGTGTGACCATAGTCAGACGGCAGGAGCAATCCCTGTACCTCTAGAACAATCACACAGGTGGTGGTCAGTGCTGGGCATCTCCATACCGACTCAACAACACTACAAAAACAAGGCTGTAGAACCCATCTGTCGAAGTTTGTGATCCTAAAATTAAAGGATCCACCTAATTATGTTTGTGTTGAGCCGCAAGCCTCACACCCAAAACACCCGAAACCCAAAAGCCCTTAAGCTAAACCCTAACACCCCAAACCCAACAGCCCCAAAATCGAAAGCCCCCTGACACCCTAAACCCCCTCAAAAGCAATTCAGAGGAGCGGCACGCGCTGCTTTGGCACCTGGACTCGGACAAAATCTTCTTCGTCCTCTTTCACTGGACTCTCGGTGTCCGTGAAGAAGAGGTGACCTGGTGCGACTTCAAAATTTTGGGCTGAGAGATTGATGGGGATGGGCGCTCGAGGTTAGGTTTGGGAGTGAAGTAACACTGAGGGTCCGGCCGTCACACTTCTTGTACTGTCTCCGAACCTGCGGAAGCGGGTAATGCTTGAATCGCTACACGTTTCTGGCGCTGGAGACGGAAAAAGAGCTGGCAGATTAAGTTGGCGGAGAGTACTGTGTTGTCGATTATGAAGCTGGCCATAAGATGATGACTGATGAAGATGGTGGTGATGATGGTGATGGTACGGTGATGGTGGTGATGGCGTTGGTATGGTGATGGTGGTTGGGGTGATTGTGATGGTATGGTGACGGCGGTGATGGTGATGGTGATGGTATGGTGATGGTGATGGTATGGTGATCATGATGCTGATGCTGATGATGATGAGGATGATGATGATGATGGCGCTGGGTTTTGTTCCAGGAACGAGTGAAAGAGTAAGGGGGGAGGGCGATGGTTCTTGTTTGTTCCTGCCGAGGTCACCCGGATGTCCTGTACCTTCTGTGTGTGGGGTTGACAGAGAATAGCCAGAATCGCCGCAATAAGCAAATCTCAACAAAGGTTTACGCTTGATATGAACAGGACTTTCGGGGGCTTCTACAACGCTTGGCCACATCCAAGTTGAAGGCCTCGTTAAGCATGCCCTCGTCGTTCTTCCGGCGTGGTGACCAGGCGAAGCAGAAGAGGGTCCTGAGCAACGGAGCCCAAACTAGCACAACCTAGAGAACCTACTTCGAGGACTCGGACATTGCAAACAACAACAACAAGAAGTAACCATCTGTCACAGCCCCGTGTTGCCCAAGCAGATGCCCACCCGCACTGTTAAAGCCACGAACCCCTTCCGTGAATAAATGTGTGTATGAACCTTTTGTCATGATATGGTACATCTTGCGTTCTGTAAGTTGGTTGTTGTGCATTCCCACTGCTCGTCGAAGCGGTCTTCATGACATTTTTGGTTCCGAATGTTTCGCACATCTCTGGTGCGGTCTACTCGCGAAGGTGACCATATGCACGCCTTATCAATGGCCGCGCGACATGCCCGCATCGGCACTGTGATCGATGACCGCAGGGGGGACCACGTCTATGGCAGGTACCGGCGCCGGCGTTGGCATTGGCACCTCGCTGGATAAGAATAGAGGCTGTAAATAGAAGTGTCTTGGATGTAATACGACGACGATGATCACAGCATCATCATCACCGGGTCGTCATCATCGCCAGGAAAGTGACCATGTAAGACTCTCGTCACGATCATATCTAGCATTAAGAGTCTTCTCTCCCCAAACGCAATCATCGATATCATGATTGCATACGTACTTAAAGTCAACCAGTTCGCATTGATGAATTTGAAGTAATGACTACAAGCAGCAAGCCTTCAGGGTTGAGGGTAGCTGCATGTAGCTACGGTTGCGCTTGCCCTTGGCACAACAATTTCTACTCTTCCTGAGAGAAGCGGGTGAAAGTTAGATAATGATAATCTTCACCAGTGACGACGAGGCACTGATGCCGCCGGCGGTGAGGCCGCTGTCGAAGTTGCTGGTGCCGACGGCATGGCTGCTGCCGGAGTTCCGGGCTCGCTGCCCTCGTGGTCCAGCAGTTTCCGCGCCTGGATTTGGGTTCAGGGCTTGGGGTTTGAGGTAGGGGGTTCACGTTACCTGAGATACGTCGTTGAAGGGATGAATGCTAAGGTCAAGGTGTAGAGTAGAGAGTTGAACACTCGCGAGCTGCATTCCTGTCGCAGCCACCATGAGCCAAAATCTCAAGTCCAAGCAATTCCCCACAAATCTGGTAAGTATAACAAATCTAAATACTGCAGCACCCCCCTAAACCCGAAGCAACAGCACAACAACCCGTGGTGCTTGAAATTGCCGCTACTGCAACCGCCGCACTGTGATCATGCGGGGATTCTAGAGAACAAGGGACCCCCAAATACAAACCCGAAGAATGGGATCCTGGTTGCCAGACCTTTAACCTGAAACTTCTAAACCCTAAACCCTCAAATTCTGAAACCCCATTAGGCTTCCCCACCAGCTCGTGGATTGCCACGTTGTTGACGTGGTGTATCACTGCGACATGCCCTCGGTCTACCCGGGTCTGGAGCTTATGTAGGGTTTCAGGCTTCGGAATCGTTGTTTTTGCTGGCCCTTTTCTTTCAGCTGAGGAAGCCTCTATAGGGCTTTGTTTGGGCACTGCGAGTTTGTGGCGGGGACTCTCAAGTATGGCCTCAGCAAACGAAAAGGGACAATGACACGCTCACGGTTCATCAGGAACCCGAACTTACCGCGAATCTCATGATCCTCCTCTCGCCTCTGCTTGACAAGTCAGAGTGCCCGAAGTGCCTGCTGTGAGTTCAGTTTGACAACAACTACTACTAGCACCACTGACATACGTTATCACTGCTTTCATTCGTCGAGTACTGCGGCCTACCCAAGACTCGCAGCCCCGGGGTGCAATCAACTCAGGTCAAGGCTTCCATCGTAGAACTTCCTGCCTGAGTTGCAGAGAAGGGCTGAGAATTCAGTGTTTGCGTGTTTCGGCTTGAATGTGCTGAGGCCTGTATTGCAAGTCTTCTTGGAACATGTCACTGCTAGTCCTGCACTGCGGGCACATCGAGTCGGAGGGTGCGTACTAGGGTTCATCAATTTGGTTGAAGAAAGCCCATGAAACCCTGAGAGTAAAATGAAACAAAACTCTCTTGCAAAAGCTTCAAGCCCCTCACCTATCACACTGAAGCCCAAAGTCTGAAGATCGAAAGCTGAGACCTTGCAACCCGTTATCCTGCACCCTAAAGTCCTAATAGTAATAGTAATATTAGTAGTAATACTAATTGTAATACTAATTGTAATACTAATAGTAATACTAATAGTGATACTAATAGTAATAGTAATACTAGGAGCAGGCGACTGCGCGGTCAAGGGGCAGTTCTTCACCACAGCCTCGTTGCGATGATTGGCACAGTAATTCGTCACCGTCGCCTCGTCGGCTCTTTCATACGCACTTCGGGTTAAGGGCCGCCTTTGTATTGGGTTTACGGTTTAGGATTGCAGTGCTCTTGCTCTCATGCTCTCCTTACCAACATAACAGAGATCCTTGTGTCAAAGGTCTCTTCCACAATCGTCTCGAGCCCTAAACATCAGCCCCTCGAGCCTAATCCCGAATCCTCTATCTACCCTAAGCTCGAAGTTCCTGGGCCAGGAAGTTCTGCTGGGGCTTCGCACAGATGCAGCGGCTTAGGGTTTGAGCTTGAGGCTGTTGGGGCGGGGCCTCTCTGGGGGTCCTCCGAACCAGGCTACCCTCAACTCGAACGCAAAGTCAAGCTCCCATGGCTCTTTTCGTCTTTCGGATTTCCAGGTTTGGCGGACATGCGACAGACAGGGGATGAAAGGTGCTGAACCCTTTCCATTCCATCTAGAAGCATTGCCATGGAGACTAAGAGGTGATCTTGCACCAAACCGACTAGGCACAGTGCCCTTCACAATGTTGATGTAGACATGAACCGTATGCTAATAAATGAGTCCTCATAGAAAGGCGGCTTACTAATCATTACTACGGAGGCACCTACAGACGTCTGCATGACGAATTAGTCCAAAGACGAGTCCAAAGACGAAGCTACTCCACACGAACCATCGGGGACAGGAATCCGGCTGTATATGCAGCTGCGGGAAGGCGCCCCAATCCCCAAATTCCAAGCCCTACCGCCCAAGTGCCATGAAATCACTTCTTTCAAGGATCACACGGATCTTTGTTGGAGTTCAGCCCCAAAATCAAAAGTATCTCTAAAGCATTAGCTTCAATATACTTCAATGTCGTCTGGTGCCAGAAGATCCCTTTGTACCATGGCTGCTTCGTGCCGCCGAGCTGGCTGAGAACCGACATGTCTGTGTTCCGGTTTAAGGGGCTCGGGGGCGGCTAAGAGCTTGGCGTTTGGGGCTTAACGGGAGGATCTAGTCCTGAGGGTCTCTTGCGTATTGGAGAGGCTTAAGGTTAGTCCGTGTCGCATCAACTTGCAATTTAGGCAGCGAGCATCGGCTTATGACTACTCAGACCAAGCGACCCAGGTCCCAGACCCTGAACAGATTCATCAATCCCGATCCATGTAAGTTCGGTCCTACGCAGTAAACTAGGTGAGACCCTAAACCCGAACCCTGACACAGACGGTCCTAGCAAAGCTGCGATCCTGTACAAAGATCGTCGCAGCGAGCTGTAACTTCTGTTTGAAGCACGGAGCTTAAAGTGCTCCGGTTTAAGGTTTAGGGTTTACGGGTTTGGGGGTCTAAGGTTTGACATTTAGGGTTTGGAGCTTTCAGGTTTAGAGACTGGGGTCTAGGGCCTACTAGGGTTTGCAGGTTTCGGATGTGCGGTTCAGGGTATAGGGCGCAGGCTTTATGGCCTGGGGTTTCTTAAGGGTTTCCTGCTGGGGGTCTCAGTGGCTGCTGCCCTTGCAACTTCCATTGCCACTGTTTTCGCACCAATGTTAATTACCATTGCTGCTTCTGCTGCTCATGCCCTTAGGCAGCTGGGTTCTGCTGACAGACACATGCAAACGTGTGCAAGGAACGATGTAAGCACAGCTCCAGTGATGCCGGCCAGGTGCTACGACGTACTTTGTCGATCCTTGTCGGAGGGCCCAAGGTTGTGGCTTTGCTGCAGAATCGCCATCGCTCGAAATGAATGCTATCGCAGACCCTGAACCCCTTTACTTTAAGGTAGAAGTCCGTGCTGGTCACTGTGCTGAGCTCACATTCTACCGAAGGCATCGCCGCCTCTGGCGTCGACGTCAGCGTATCCAAGACGCTCGGGTTCAAAACCATTGAAGTCGTGGCCTAGCTTGCCCGCGAAAGTCCTGAATTCTGCAATCCCATGCTCCAGCTCTGAAACCTCAATAGTTGTTTATCCGGGAGGCTTCAGGTGCTCCGGTTACTTCTAACTCAATCTAGTGAAACCTGCCTTCGACTCCGTTGAACATAAAGACTTTGCAAAAACTTCTGATGCGAAGCCGCTGCTGCTACCCTGCAAAGGGCCCGAGTGAGCCCACTCTCAGAGCGTGCGGAGGGTGCGCAGGGGCTCGCGGGCCTGCAGGGCTTCTGGAGATGTGGGGCTTTCTCAAACTGAGGGATCCCTACTTTAGCAAAGCGTTTTGAGCCGACAGGTGGGAAGAACAGAAGTAAAAACAGACTAGACTGGACAAGAATAGACGAGCATAGAATAAAATAGAACAGAAGAGAATTGAACAGAACAGAATAGAATGGAATAGACTATAGAACAGACTTGACTATAGCTCAAAGAATGCAATGTAGTATTACATCATACAGTGTGTTTAGGGCTTGGGTGAAGTTGGACACCCAAGCGGCCGGATGCCGGGCTTTTCAAGGTCTGAAGCATTGAGGGCTCGGGGTATTTCGCGTTTAGGGTTTAGGGTTTTAGAAGTGTAAGGGTGGTTTTGAGGGCATCTGGGCCTTGAGGGGCTCAAGAAAGCAATGAGCAGTAAGCTTTCTCACGAAACTAGGCGCGTTGTCACTTCAACACGTGGAGTGGGATCCGTATATACTGCGATTCCTCTTTCCTGCGTCTCAATTGGCCTCCCTCGGGGTCGATGTGCCCCTTGAGCGTATCTGTTTGAATAGGATGTGGCAGCAAATGGCTCTAAAGAGCATGGTGATCCATAGCCTAACGATGCGGAGCTTCAATTGAATTGTCGGATTTCGTTCTCACCCAACTTGGAAGATCACCCCACCTTCGGTCGGTGCGATGTCCCGACCGCTGTTGGCGATTTCGGAGCTATTGCCTGCTCAGGCTGGGGGTTTGGTTGTTGGGGCTTCGCTTGGTGTGTTCAGGAGTTCTGGGTTCAAGTCTCCAGTATAGAGTCCTTCGGAATTAGAACTAAGTTTTGGCGTAGATTGTGCAGATCATCCAGGTCCCTGTATTAGGGCCATTAGGGATGCAGAGAAAAGACCCCTTGTCTCTCATATTTTGGAAGTATCTCAGGGTGTTGAGCATTGAGTGTATTCACTCAGAGTTTGTCAGCCCTCCGTTTGAGGGCAGTGAGCCTGAAGGGGGAAGGTGCGAACAAACTAAAAGCTCTAGCCGCCCCTCAACATGCACAGCCCTCCAACGCCCAAATTCTGTGCTCGTCTGCCATGACCCTACTGCAGGAACTTGACTAACAAAGCCCTAGCTCGGCCTCCTCAACATTCTAGGATCCATAATCACGGCCTGGTAAGACACTTCGGGATTGTGGGCCAGGCGAGGGTAGAGAGCGAGACAGAGAGAGACAGAGAGAGAGAGAGAGAGAGAGTCCCATGAGCCGAAAGCACGTTCACCTCTCTGGTGCTCTCGCCATGATATCCAGCGGCCGGCAGCCCAACGGGCCCCACCTCCTGGTGGTGGTTTGCTTAAATAAACTTAGGAGGACACTGGTTTGGCGGGGGTCCTACCATTTAGAAACTTGTTGGGCACATGCCTTTAGGCACTGCTTCCCCGATTCACTGCTTCCCCGAGTCTTTGTGATGACTGTCTTGCTAGTGCTTAATCCATCTCCGTCATGAACCCTAACCCCTCATACCTAAACCCGACTTCCCACTACACCCTACTAAACCCACACCTTCGTAAAAGCTGCACTCCCATGAGCCCTAAACCGTAGTAAACCCTACCCGGACCCCAAACATCAATGAATCCCGAACTTTATTGAAGCCTACACCCCTTCAAACCGGAATCCTAAGACATGCGGAAACCTGATAAATCCTACACCCAAAGCAACCCTAGACCCCCAAGTGGTAAACCCTGACAAGCCTGACATCCCTGTGAACCCTACACCCCGAAAAGCCTTACCGAAATAAACACTAAACTAAACGTCAATGAGCTTTACACCCTACTACTAGACGCTTCATCTTACCAGCCATAAACCCCCAACCAAAATATGCTGTGCAACTAGTCCCACATTGTAGTCAAGCATGCTGCGGGTCCTCCGCAGATACATGAAAGAATACATGAAACAGTGCTTGCGAGTCTTCCCAACATTATCAACCATGTTCCTTGGAAGTGTCACATGCATAGTCAAGCAACTCAGGCAGAGGCCAGAACTTCCCTAGAACGTAAACCCTAAACCTTAGACTCCTTTGACCCTATCGTTTAGAGTTTAGGATTTACCCTTAACCCTAAACCCTAAAGGGACCTCGAACCCTGAACCCTGAAGCCCTGCACTAAACCCTAAACCCTGAACCGGGATTGAACCTCGAGCGGGCTTGCGTCTGCTAACCCGCAGAGCGCATTGCCCTCGGGATGTTGCAGTGCTACCTGCTCGGTTAAGGATCCGCCCATGGGGCTTTGGTTTCAGGGGTTTGGGGCTGCGGTGGCGTTGTTCGAATATCGGCGTTCAGAGCCACCAGCACTGAATTGAGGTCCCATTGTCAGAAGGCCTGCTGCAATCTAGTTGCAAGATTTTGTCTGGGATGAAGCTGCGATTGGAAATTGCTTGGCACAGTGAGTAAACAGGCAGACAGGAAGAGGGTTTGTGTGCAGAGACCCCAGGACCCGGAGCCTCTAATTAATGCCAGGCAAGAATCCACAAGACAGGTCCCATGTTACATGTCTCCCACTTGTCCTACCCACTGGGAACACCCTAAACCTTTAACCCTACCTTGAACTGCCAAAACCATTCTTGTTGTGGGTTCCGGTTCTTATTAGAAGCCCTAGTATGGAAACTATAAGGATCCTACAAAATAATAGGTTTTGGTAGTTCAAGGTAAGCCCTAAGGAACACTCCTTTCAGGAAACCCTCACCTCTCAAGCTCCCTGGCCGGCTTCGACAAAGCAGCGCCCTCCCCTTGAATCTCCTGGGCTCCTCCTTAACCCGAAGCCCGTGCTAAGTCCCAGGCCACACAACTATAATTGCCTGATCGGAATGAGGCTCTTGGGTTCGCTAGAGCTTAGAGTATGATTTTACAGGATCTAATACACGAAAGTACGACGGACACATTCAGACCACCCAGCCTTCCTCTGGCGTTGCACTGTCCGCCGCGGGTCCCCATGGAAGCGCCTATAGAGACCTCGAAGATCCGGAGCCAAAGAGTAGATGCGACTGTTGTTGCTCCTGCTGCCTATTCCATCCGCACTTTGAGGGCTTAAGGTTTGCGGCTTTGGGTTTGTGGCTTAGGACTTCGGCTGAGAGCGTTTAGGGTTCAGTGTTTGGGGCTTAGGGACTTGGGGTGGAGGTCTGTAGTTGGCCTGTCTTTCCGTTTCCTTTCTGGATCGAGAGGCGGCCGATGACTCCATGGAAGCGGATCTCACTGGGTCTCAGTTGAAGCGCCGCCAGGAAACTCCTTCACAGGTTCAGGGTTTAGGGTTGAAGAGTGCTGATCTTGGGCACAGGATTTACGAGGCACACGATGTGAACTTTAGGGGGTCTTGAGAGAGCCGCTCATGCACCAAAGGGTTCCTGGGTAGTCAAGATCACGTGCTCAGGCTCAGAAGTTTCTCTGACCACAAATGACTTAGCTACTCTGCCTGTGCCCCTACTTATCCTCGAAAGCAGGAAGGCTCTATGCCTTTGTGTCGATGCTCCAGGGGGGTCCCAAGGCTGGCTACCGGTTCAGGCGCCAAGGAGCTGGTGGTGTTCTTCTTGTTACTGCTGCCGATCCTCCGACTACTGCTGCTACTCGTAGTACCTAGCACCAAGCTCTGCTTCCCCAAAAAACAACAACAACGATTGAGTAGGCACGCCCACCAAGCAAAGGAAGAGGTCGGGCCCTCTCCTCTCCGCCCCCGCAAGGTCGCCCTGACCCAGTAGTGCCCATCCCAGGCCATGGTGGGCGTCAGCACTATCAGGGTTCAACCACAGCGCCTTAGTGCCGTGCAAAGCAGAGATCCAACTGCGTGAAACAAAAATCGGGCGTGCTGAATGCCTCAATGCATGCCGAAGCCAACATCAACCACAGTAGGGGAGTCTGAACTGCCAGCCTGGGAAATCGACATCTGCTGACGGCTTGCGATCAACAGCACGCTTCCTTAAACGAGTTGTGTTTAAGACCCAAATCAGAAACTCCTAAACGCCCCTCAAGTTTCCAAAAAAAAACTCCAACCCCAGACCATAAATCCCCAAACCCTGAAGCTCTGAACGCCAACCCCCCCTCCAGCCCGAAATTGATCACCTTTACATTACGACCTGTTCTAGCCCCTCACAACAGGCTGGGCCTATGAACGCCTTAGAAGACCTCAGTTGCCCATCCGAGGCCCGATGCCCACAACAGCCAAAAAGAGTAATGACAACACCACTGCTACCACAACGACGACGACTACTTCTAGTATGAAAAACAATATGAAGAGACATAGCCGTAATCATCACAGTGACAATGACGCCAAGAATCATAATTGCATACGTGACAACAGTAATAACATGCATCGTGATGATAATATGTAATCATGATCAGAATAATGGCAACTAACGAGAATGATGGAAATTCGTAAACAGAACTAAGCATGACAATGACGACAATAAGAAAACCTTGAACCCTAAAACCCTAAACCCTAAAAACCCTAAACCCTAAAACCCTAAACCCTTATACCTAAACCCTAAAACCCTAAACCCTAAACCCCCAATCCCAGGGGCACCTCGCGGAAGTCGCTCTCGGCGCCTACCGGCTCGTCTTGCTCAAGCTTCGCCGCGCCCTGCTGGTAAAAGTGCCAGGCCTCCTCTTGCGGTGTCATTACAAGGGGCTTAAAATATCAGGGATCTATAAGGGTACTATAATATATATAGGGGCCTTAATAATCCTATATCTTACCTTTGGTTGGTAGGGAATGGAGGAATGGGGCACAATTATAACTACCATTACTACCATTCTTCCATTCCCTACTAACCAAAGGTAAGTACAGGGGGCTTGAAGCTTTATGGGGTTGAGTATGAGGGCCTTCTTATTCAGAAAAAGGTGGCAGGGGCATGTAAGATTCTAGTGCTGTAGGGACTGTGAGGGTAGATTACTACTACCACTCGCTTGTATACTAAGTCGCTGTAAGTGCAATCTTCGCGTACCCTGCTTGCCCTGTTCCGCTCCCGTCTGGAACTGGCTGCCAAGACCACAAAGTTTGGCCTTCCTACTTGCTGCCCTCCTTGAGAGGGATCCGTGAAGCTGAAGAAGCACCAACAGACAACACCCAAGCCCGAAACCCCAAGACATCGGGATTGAAACAGGATGTCACCGGAAAAAATGCCACCACGCATGCAGGAAGTGGCACACTCAAGCCGCTCACGATTCCAAAGACATTCCCTTTCAGACTAATGACCCACACTTCAAGGATCAGGGACCTGCTAGGTGGGGTTATAAGTAATGTTGGGGTGTGCAAGTCATCATATATACGTTTTGTTAACTTTTAAACACGACCCACTAAGCCCGTGCTCAGTTTTTGTAAACCCTGCGGAAGAGTCTTTGAGCACTGGGCCTCTGCCCGCTTCGCCGCAGCATCTCGCACGTCCCGCGCCATTCTCTGATTTAGCCAGTGGGGCGCTGCGGGGGCAGCGACTTGAGGACGGACGCTAGCTGCGGAAGAGGAATTTCGGGCCGTGGGGCTTCATGGTTCAGGGTGCGCAGAGTCCAACCCAAACGACCACTGCACGAAATCTACTGTGACCAGGACTTCTAGCTCCGTTTGTTACAGTTACGCACACTTTGCACAACAGTGCAGAACGTTAGATCTAATCAACATGAACAGAAGTTCCGACCCAAACAGTTGGGGTCAACCGTGCAAAGGCAAAAGGCAAGAGTCTACAGTGTATTTAGGGTTTAAGGTCCAGGATTCAGCTACTCTTCTAGCAGTCTTGCATAAAACAGCTGATGGCAAGGTTCCCTTGTGAACGACTCTCACAGAAACACACTGCTCAGTAGTCTTGCGACTTTCAGAAGCATTGCCACTTGCTCCGAATGCCGCTGCACATGCTCCCTGATGGCTGAGCGTTCGGGTCCGGAGGTTTAGCCTGAGCATTTCACCGTGAGGTGCAAGGAGCGCCAGGCACAAAGTTCCCTGTGTGCACGCTAGTTCAATTTTAGAACTCGAGATTTGGGGTGTGGGAGAGGGGGGGCTTCCCTGGCCAGAGACCGACGCCGGACGCCCAACAGCACTTATTCTTTCGTCCTAGAACCACCCCCTCCGCAGTACAAAATGCTGAGAATGATGTAACTTTCACCATACATTTAAAGGTACTGAAGAGTTGATCGCTGCAAGAGTGCTAGCACGTACGATGCCCATCAGATACGAACCAGGGCTTATAACCACACATACCAACAAACCAAATAGAGAGTAATGCCACAGACCTTTGAGCATTCGACGCCATGTTCGCATCCAATCTAAAGTCAACACACTTCAACCATCAGACTCTGAACTCAAAACCCGTAAAGACCACACTCCTCGAGCTCGAACCCCTGAGCAACCCTAAACCCTAATCATCAGCTCGAAAGCCGCGCCTCATCCATGTTCTCCATCTCCGCCAAGACTCTGATAGCACTCAGCTCGCCTGGACCGGCTTTCGGGTGGTGCCAAGGTTGAAAGGTTTAGGGTTTTGGGTTTAGGAGTTGGGGTTCGGGAATTAGGATTCAGAGTTGAGGTCCTCTTTGGCGCTTAAGATTTTAGCGCGCGGCTTAGAGTTTCAGAATTTAGCCTCTCTCTCCATCAACCCAGCGAGAGCTCTCAACGCCCCAACCCTGAAGATGTCCTCCAAGCCCTGCCTTCCTTCGACTCTCCACCCCAGGGGTTCTGCTGCATTTCCCAGCATCCCAGGGTGAGATCCTGCCAAGAATGTGGAGGCAGTCGGGGGGAGGGGGTAGCGAACATGAGAATCCCAGCGATTCAAGGTCGATATTCAAAATCTCTGGCTGTTTTCATGCTAAGCTCCTTGTATAAGCCCTTAAACACACGTAGGTTGTTAGGAGCTCAAGACACGTTCAACTCAGCTGCGTTGAAGGCCCACTGAAGCTGCAACAGTAGAAAACGTACTCATCATCGTAGATTCAAGGGTTTTGATGACTAGAATACGGGCTTGGAAATGTTTTGAGTGGGCTGATACTATACTTTTATTAAGAACCCAGGCTTCTTTATTCTGCGCTAAACCCCAAACCCATGCGATAACAGGTCCTTGCCCTTGTACTTTGCCGGGTGCCCGCAACCGGGATCCCCCAGTGTGGTAACTTTGACCTTCGCACGCTTCGGCAGCACATCCCAGGCCTCAAGGATCGGGCTTCATGGCTTTAGGGTTTAAGGCTTCATGGGTCGAAAGTTTAGGGTTTAGGGTTAGGGCTTCATGGGTTTAGGGTTTAGGATTTAAGGCTTCATGGGTCGAAAGTTTAGGGTTTAGGGTTAGGGCTTCATGGGTTTAGGGCTTAAGGCTTCATGGGTCGAGGGTTTAGGGTTTAGGCCTTCTTGGGTTTAGCGATCTAGGATTTGAATTTTTTTAGGGCGCGTGTGCAAAGAGCCTCTGGAGCCAGCTCTGCCAGATTGCTGCGGAGGAATACTGCTTCGGATTTGGGCTTCAGGCGAAGCCCCAACCCCTAAACAGTGGCCCTGAACCCTACACCCCTAAACAGTAAACCCCAAACCCCAAATGCCGGGTGCAGGGCATCGTGTCCGACCACTCAGGCGCTGACCAGCGCAGGGTAGATGATGTCTTGGGAGCAGGAGTGCGGCCACTCTGATTTGCCCTTCATGAACCTGAAAGCCGCTGACAAAAGGACCTTCATCATCTTGGACTTCTGGGACATACTTTTTCGTAACTAGACAAGGGCTGTAAGGGTTGCTTTCTCAATTGTTCCGAGCCAGCTAAACCGCGAAACCGAGCCATCACATGGTGAAGTTCCCTTGTGAAGTACTAGTACCGTGTAAGTCCGGAGGTACGCTTCCACTTCCACATCCGACCTTACCTAGCACTCTCACACATTCAAAGCCCTGCCCTACCTGCCTTAAAACGCCAAGGATTGATTCAAATATTGGAACATGGGGTCAATCTGTGAAGAATCAGGATTCTCGGTTGAGCTTGTGCGACTTGCTTTGTAATTCTGGCATGGGGTAGACATGTGTTGCTGCATACATTGGTGAAAATGCATATGGTATACATGCATGCATGCATACCTACATACCACATACCTACATACCTGCCTACCTACCGAGACACTACATACACACTCTCTTATGTACATAGGCACATACATACATGCATACATACTTACATACAGGAAGCATGCAGGCATACTTGCATGCATACACATGTGCATGTATTCATTCGTACCTACCTGCCCTTCCACGAACATACGTACAGACAGACGCACGCACACAACGCCAAGCACCACATCCCAGGGCAGACAGGGCTATGCCTAAGCTTTGCTTCCGGGTGCATTGCTGAAGGAATAGTTATTCCTTACACTAGACTTGCACAAGCGTTTGATCCTTACTACTTTCAGCGGATATTGACCTTTCTGGGTTTCGGGGGTGTCCTTGGGGAAGACAGAGTCCTTTCAGGGCTGGGCTCCTCGTATCATGCTTGCAAACCAACTCTTAGGGTTGCCGGGTTGAGGTTCAAGGTTTAGGGTTTGGGGCTAACGGTTGGTATGTTGGGCTTTGGACTTTGAGTTTGGCATCATAGCATGGGTAGAGTTGTGGCAAAAACCCTTGCGGAGCGAAACCCAAACGGGACCAAGAGGAAGCCCAACAAACTCCGAGTTTTGAATTCAATTAGGCATTCTAACTACATGCCGAGGCTCTGATCTCTAAACGCTGAACACCTAAACTCTAGAGCCCTTAGTTAAGGCAGCGACAGCGGGCAGCCCACAGCAGCGACTTCGTCTTTCACCGTAGAGCTGCTGGATGCTGTTTGGCCTTCACCAGCGGGCCCAAAGCTGGGGGCCTTGTGGGGTTTAGGGTTTAGGGGTTTAGGGTGGATTTAGGGGCTTTTTGGGGTTCAGAGTGCCGGCTTTGGGGTCTATGTGGGATCTGATATCGGCTGCTACAGAAAGCATGGACGGAAGATGCTATTCAAGCCACTGAACGGGATGCGAAAAGTCCTTGCTTCATGAGGGTCTTTTGTATGATTGACTTCCTTTTCCTCCGGACACCTATGTCTTCACTTGTCGGGGCATGCGCGGCTGAGGGCCCTAAAGTCCCAACTGAGCACCGTAGATCTTAGACTACAGCGACTGTTCCTCAGGGATAGAACATCGTGTAATTCCTTATTATAGGTCAAATTACGTAGTGTTAGCTTTTAACAATGTCTTTCAACCTTCAAGGCGTGCCCGATACCATCAGCCTCTCGCCTCATCACTTCGTCTTGAAACCATCGGGTTTAAGTTCATACGAGAACAGGACTGCCCGGATGCGCAAACCCTAGCCCTATCCTAAACCCGAAAGCCTTGCTAAACTACAAAACCCTGAACCCTAAACATTCAACTTCGCATCTGCACTTGAGTGGAGCACTTTGTGGTCTAATGACACCCCGGTAGCCTTCCTCTATGCGGAAGCCAGTGATTTGGGACTAGTGTCATAGATGGCCCTAGGCCGGAACCCTAGGCACACCACCCCCAAAAATGCCAACAAGCCGAAAATGGATCCCTTCTGGTCGGATGAAACTTACTCGGCCAGATCCGGCCTAAGCTATCCCAGTGCTTGAGCAACTCCTTCAGCATCCTCCGATTGAAGACCTTGGGCTGCAAGCAAAGACCAAAGGCGGGGGGGGGGGGGTCCGAGTATAATTAGTGGGGATCCCCCAGAATATAGGTAATTATTATGGCCCTGATTTCCGATACGACTTAGGGCCTTAATCACACGGCTCGGGTTGAATGTTTAAGCTGCTTCCTTATGAGGTTGAACAAGACGAATGCTTGAAGCATGCATGGACTCCCAGGCCAGGGCGGTCAGGGCCGTGACTGATGTTGCCAAAGCCACTAAACTCATTGCTTCGATTCATGAAAGGAGGGGCAATGCCATCATGACCATCATAAGCGACATTGTGCAGGACCTTCCGCGATGCATGAGATTTCACAGGTGCTGTTGCTGGCCTGCAGGTTCGGGATGCCAGCGTGCTCTGCTTTGGCCTTTAATTAAGTCCAGTGATTCTGGCCGGAGCTTGTGCACCATCAGGGGAAGAACCTAAGTGCATAGGTGCCGAAGCAGCAATGAGCTCCTGAACAGAGAAACTCTGAAACCCTAAACCCTGACAGCCTCTAAACGCTGACCTCTAAACTCTAAAGCTATAACATGTTCATCCCGTTCAATAATAAAGACCCCATACCGCAAAAACTATCAGAAGCCATGTCATGTAGGTGGTTGTCAAGATTATGGTCCCTTTTTGCGTACCCTAAGTAATAGGTGCCGTATTATATTAGGGACCCCAACTTTGACAACCACCCATACAGTATCTGAACCATAAGCCCTTCCAGGGTAATTACATGATCCGACGGGGACCCCACGAAAGCGTTGCCCCACATCAGGACGATGGGCACATCGTCCCCCGCCTTCGAAGGGCCACGGGAGCTTCGGAGAATGCTTTCTGACACTCTGATATGGGAGTTTCCGAAAACAGGGGACCCTAATGTAGTACCCTGAATAGTAGGACGCTTATTGTGAGGACCCTCAAATAAGGTACCCCTAATCTTCGGAAACTCCCATATGTTGGAAGAGCCAAAACCCTGAACCTTCAACCCTACCCCCTAAATCGCAGCTCAGACTTGCCTGTTGTCCCCAAGTTCAACAAGTGTTTGGTCGTGAGGGGGATCCTGCTTCGTTCAGCAGACTTCAGGGAGGTGGGGCGTCGAGGCTCAGCGTAAGCCGAAGATCAGCTCCACATCTCTGCGTCCATGTGTACAGGCGGCGACATGACAGGTAAGACGGTTTAGGGTTTAGGGTTTAGGGTAAACCCTAAACCCTAAACCATACGAAGACGTAAACATAGAGGCCGTGTGCTATAGGATGACTGCACGAAAGAAGGGCCTGTACGCCGAAGTAACTGACCCTTCGCACTCCTACCGACCCAACACGCTCGAATCTGAATCCGATCGTCACGGACCTACCCCCCCAAGCCACCGAAACCAAAAACCGAAATCTAACCACCCTGATCCATGCTTGACCTGAACCTGACTCCGAAATCCACGCCCCCCGAAATCCGAAAGTCCAAAAGCCGACACGTAGCACCTAAACCCGAAATCCTCAACAACCCCCCTAAACCCGAAAACCCTACACCCCTAAACCCCTAAGCCCTACGAATCCGCCTGCGCCACCTCCATGTACTGAGCGATGTTCTTCCGGGCCCTCGCCTTGGTCCGCAAGCAGAGAAAGCCACCTCTCCCCGAAGATAACGTAAAGCATCGCAGAAGGAGAGAGTGAGCTAGAACAGTATAGTATAGTATTGGTAACAGTCGTATGGTAATAGTATAGTAAATAGTATAGCAATAGTACAGTAATCGTCTAGTATAGTAAGGTGTCGTATAGTATAGTATATAATGTTGAAGCTTCTAGAAAAAGGGAAAAAGGGGTACTGTACCTTGCAGCGTGTCTGTGATTTTGGGGGGGATGGTACTTCCACGAGAAAGTGCCTCATGAAGCTGCAGCTGAAGCAGTGAAGTTCTGAGAAGGACACTGGGCTCAGGAAGTGATCCAGCTCGCTGTTGATGAACCAGTCGTGGGCATCAACGAAGCTGGAGCCTCAGTAGGCTGAGGTTTACTCGCCTAGGTGGGGCTTTCAGAGCCTTTGAAAAATACTAGTAAATAAAATCCTCTTAAGCCCAATAAGGGAAAATATAAAATGTCCCAAAGCCCTACCTAGTCGGAGTTTATAGTTTATAGGTTCTCTCGGATGTAGCGGTGAAGTATCCACTGGGCTCACTCGAAACAGAATGCCACCATCCTGAGACCCTAAGCCGAAACCCTACAGGCCTACCGACAGCAGAAGCAACACATCTACATACGCAAGAACTATACATAAATACACCGGATCCTGAGGCGAACCACAACCCTTGAGCCGTAAAACCCCCAACTCCGATCTATGGCTGGAAGCCAATAGGAGGCGTGCCCTGCGTCCCCAAAACACCAAACCCTGAAAGCTATAACCCGAAACCCCAAAATCTCTGCACCTATTGAGTTTAAGAACCCCCCCCCCCTTGAGCTTGTCGCTTCTTGCTGGCCGAAGGGCTGAGAAGGTGCGACCAGGCAGGCATGAGCCCCACCATGTTCCTTCTTTTGGGGTTTTGGGGTTTTGGGTGTAGGGTTGAGGGCTTAGGGTCTAGAGTTCGCGGTTGAGGGTTTGAGGTTGAGGATCTAGGGTTTATAGAGCAGAACTCACGAGCCTAAGTCCTCGAACTCTGAATCTTTACTATTTAGTTACTCCCTGAAGCTGAGACGGAAGATCCTGAACCGCCGAAGCCAGGCCGGGTCCTATGGTAGAGCCAGCCCTTGTCGTTTCGGGAAACTTTCTGCGCAGGCAGCTCCACGCGCACGAAGTCGGGATCCTCAAGGCATCGCAGATGCGCACCACAGGGATATATCATATATATATATATATATATATATCGATGGCAGCAATACCGAAACTAACAAGACCAGGTCAAGGGTTCAGGCTTTTGGATCTTGGTTTGAGGGCCGAGGAAGGGCTTACAGTGTAGGATTTAGATTTTAAGGCTTTTGGTTTTGGGCTTAGGTTTGGGGCTCAAGCCTTATGGTTTGGGGCTTAGGCTTTAGTTCTTAGGGCCTTAGGGTCGTGACGTGCCACGACTTATGCTCTCCAGAAATGACCATGCTGGGCTTGAGAAGGTTGTGAAAGTATTGGCCGAACTTTCAGCAATTCAGAGGGATCAGTTAGGCTTGAAAAAAAAACACAACCACGGGCACGCCTGGCCATGAAACTTTGAGTTTCAAGTGTTGCTGCTGCTAGGTGGCGCGAACCAACTTCTCAAAACTTGGAAGGGGCTTCGTTGCTTTCGGTTCTGCAGACCTAAACTCTAACCTAGAAGCTCAACAACCACAACTGCGTCATTTTCCTCCCAAGTAAAAATCACTGCAAAACTCGATGCAGAGCCCCATCACTTACATGCTCTACATGCTCAAGCCCCCAGATCCTTCACAGCTAAACTCTCCCACCGGCCTCGTCCCCACCACTTTCTTTGTCGGTGTAGAACACATGCCCATCGCATTTTGCGTATCTCGGGTTCGAATCCGGTTTAAGTTCAGTGCTAATGGCTGAGCCTTTTGTTACGAAAGGGTCAGTGGTTGCTTCGGGAAAGGGAAATGACTTGTTCATGATAGTAGTAAGAGTAGTAGTCGAAACATTAGGAATGATCGTCATGGCAGCAATCAAAACCATTCTAGTAATCGTATGAGGAATTATATGGTACTGTAGCCAGGAATATGACCATAAGCTCCAAGATTTGATTGAGCAGCTGTTTCCGCACTTCTGTCAGCAGCTGCTCGTCGTAGCCACGACGTGGGGTCCTGGAGGCAGGTCAGCATTGTGGCAGAGGCTCTTGCTGTCGAAGCTTAGGGTTTCCGGGATATGGTGTTCAAGGAGGCGGAGAAGCAAAGGTCTTCAGAAAAAAAAAAACTTCGAGGCTACAGATTGCTCTAAGTGGTAGCTCCCTATGGGCGTTGCAAAGTCGTTCTCTGAGTCGTTTGGAGTGTTGACTTTGCATTCAGCGGCGCTTCATCTGACGCAAAAGGCTCTTGGAAGGTCATGGGAGCTTGCGTTTGGTGTCTTGAGAATATGCCTCTTTGGTGCTATCCTTTTGGGAGCACGAGGTCCCGCAACCCAAACCCTAAACCCCAGACCCGAATCCCAAACAATACGACGCCAGGCCCCAACGACCAAAAATTCCCAAGCCTAAGTCCTTCCAAAAGCCCCTTAGAATCTATAATATAACCTCATATAATATAATAGATTACAATATATAATATGATATATTACAATATAATCTAGTAGAATATAATATATGTATGTATCCCCTATAACAGGAAGACCCCAAAGCCCCAAACTGAAAGGATGGTCCAGGCGAAGCAAAACAACGACAGACCGTCGTTGCGGCGCTCCTGAAAAAGGCTTTAGGGTTTAGGCTTTAGGCTTTAAGGTTTAGGGTTTAGGGTTTAGGGTTTAGGGTTTAGGGTTTAGGGTTTAGGGGTTTAGGGGTTTAGGGGTTTAGGGGTTCTCTGGGATTTGGGATTAAGAATTGCTAACTGGGTTTAGGATGTGCTGAGCTGAAATTCAACGGCCCCTCCGGAAATCATTAATCATCCCAACTTGCCACCTGGGTTACGGACTTCGTGCACAAAGCTCTTCTTCTGGAGGTTGACTTTTCCACGGCCCCATAATACCCCTTTGAAGGAACCCTTATAACACCCTTTCCTTTCTACGATTCTACGTCTATGCAGAGCGTAGAGCCCGGGAGCATCCGAGATCCCATCCATGCTTGGCTTAAGCAATCTTCGGGCATTGATTGGGGGTTTACCTTGACCCTGAATAACCCACCTTTTTAAGGTTCCTTGTTATGACTTCCTTATATGAGTTCTCAGAAAGGTAGGTTCTTCGGGTTTAAGGTAGGGTGTTTCAACTCGGGTAGAAGGTTTGGCGTCAAGTAGTTTCGAAGTCACAAACATGAAGACTGCTAAACCCTCTACCTGAAAGCTGAAAAATCCCGAATACGGAAGCGTGGGACACTTATTCTGCCATATTACATAAATACAATACATACATTCTCTTAAACTACATGTCATGTTATCCTGTTACATTGTGCTAAGACTGTATTAGAATTCCTGCAGAGCCTGAATTGGAGGGCCGGGAGTGAACGCCGGAGCGGGTGCCGGCACCGGCGCGGCCATCGGTGGAGCCGGCGGTGGAGCCGTCGGTGGAGCCCTCGGCAGAGCAGTGGGAGGAGGACCTGAGTCAGGACAGGGTTAGAGGAAGAGGGAAGGGTTCTGGGTTGAGGTTTGGGCGAGTTTAAATCGAGACAACATTTCAAGCGCATCGTCCTTGGCTTTTGGTACGTTGTCAGGCAGGAAGATGCAGATCAGCACTGGCCATGAAGAAGGAAGCAAGAGGAGAAGCACTCCGGCTTGTTGGGCTTTTTGTTTAAGGTCTTTTTGAATTTTATGATGGACGCCGGAAGATGCTAACAAAATCACCCAGGCACGGTCTGGGGTGCTGGAACCCTTACCCGATACCACCGAAGCAGAAGCCGAATACTGCGAAACACCAAAGCACCTTAAAGCGGGGTACTGCCTTGCATCAAAGGCTTGTATAGCGATTGGAATAATTGAACACTGAATATCCCCCAAGGCATTTCTTGTTCTTATTGTAGCAGCTTATTGTGATATCCCGGATATCCCCAAGGCCCCATTCTAGCATTAAGGCCCTGCACTAGGAGCTCACGTCTGAAGTAGCTGGGGGTGGCTCATAGATTTTTGTTGTGTATTTGTTGGGGGAGAGGGGGGGGGGCAGATTCTACACCGTGATGGAGGGGCCGCATACCTCCACAACAGTTTATGGAATGTTCTACTATGATCAGAAGCTGGAGCTTCGAGAAGCACCTACGGAAGAGCATCACACAGAAGGGGCTGGTGGGGCTCAATCAGGGGATGCATTTTCCGAAACAGTCGTAGAAGAAAGATACATCTGCAACAGGTTGTGCATAAAGAATGCCTCCATGCTACGACCAAGTGACCGCCCTCTTCAGGGTATGGTCTATGGTGATTCGGTTTAGGGTTCAGGGTTTACGGAAGACTGCCTCTTGTGATTTGGGCGCAGGGTCTTCCCAACTCCGGAAGCTTGGCAGGCAAGCGGCTGCTGGCCACCTCGTCGCCAGATCCGAAGTAGCCGTCGAGCACGGAAACCTGCGATTTGCCGACCCTCTGCAGACTGAAGCATAAAGATGCACAGGGGTTTCGGGGTATCTGTTCAAGCGCAGAACCTCAAGCTCTACGGGCTTTTCCATCCCCGGCTTAACTGCACGTGCGTTTGTCAAATACTAGGTTTGGGATACAAGCTGGTTGCAGCCGAAGAGCAACAAGCTTAAACCACATGAAACCCGGGAAGAACCCAACCTCAGCCCCGAATGTAAACCAAACAAAGCCAAAGCAATGAACACACAGAATTCCCAAAACCAGACAAAACAAACCCCAACCACCCCCACCCCCCCTCCCCCCTCCAAAAAACAAAGCATGCAGCCCCGCCCTTGAACCCCAGAGCTCTTCGAAATTCCCAGCCCTAGGGAACCAAAAAAGCACATAAGCAAAAAGTAGGATAGGGATATCCCATATAAACTCATGAAGCCCATTAAGGTAGGGATATCCCTATAAAATGCTGATGCTTACTTGCTTTGTGGGTCTCTGAAACAAGCTCAAACCCTGAACCGTTGTGCCCCCTACGCTAACCCTGCTAGTACCCCGTAGAGTAACCCTAAACCGCCGAAACCTAAAGCCGAAATCCACAAGCCCCTAACCAGACCTCGGGCAGGAGGCTCAAGTTGGACTCGAGGAGGTCGTTGGCCTTGGATGCTCTCTAGCCATGATTCGTAGAGTATGAGACCAGAACATGGGGGGGAAGCATCGCTAGTTTAAATGGGGTTTTGGAAGGGCTTATAGATTGCGACTTTTAAGCTTCGTTCCAGTGAGCTGCGCTTGGTGAAAGCTTGTTTTGGGTGGTGTCTCAAAGGGGAAAAGGAAGGACCCTTAATGGGGACCCCTGCCCTATAATGGGCTATATAATGGGTATATAATAGCTATATTATCAATGAAGGGTATATACCTAGGGGTCCTTATTAAGGGTCCCTCCTTTTACCCTTGGAGTGTTGGGGGCGTTTCGGTTTCAAGGATTTCGACTTTGTAGGCGGAGCTTGGGGCCACTTCGGGCTTCGGGCTGCGCGCTTGTGGAATCCAGGTTGGGCTGGGCAGGTCGTCTACCTCAATCCCAGTGTAGGGTTTTGGATTTAGGGGTCTATACCGACAATCCCCAAAACCGATTAGTTTGGGTTTGCATGGGGCTCAAGCTTCAGGATTCAAGGTTTAGGGGTGAAGAAGCCTTTCGGATTGCTTGTGGGTTAGATGGGTCACGGGCAGCAAAGCAGAATTGCTGCCTTGGGATGCGTGTCTCCCAGGCCCCAAGATAATGCAGATGTGCACGGCAAGGCTCGGGTTTAGGTTTAGGGATTGTCCAGGGGATTGTAAAGGTTGCGGTTGACATTCCGGGTATGCACATCAGATGCTGACTACGCCGGTCTGTTTTTGTATGGTGCGGCAGGGCTGTATTTGCAGGGTCTAGCGCAGGCGTATGCACAAGTCAGCGCCGCTAAGGTGCGTGCAACAAAAGTGCAGATCGGATTCCGCAGGCAATACTGGACAAAAGAAGCCAGCGAAATGGGACGACCGACTGTTCCGCTTGCTGACAAAATTCTCAGAGATGCACTGGTATGAAGTAGGGATTCCTCACCATGATATCTCCATCATGGCAGTAAAGCCCAACAGATACCTTCGTAGAAACCCTAAGTTCTTCTGAGACTCCAGATGCACTCCTAAATACCCTAGAACCCTAGAGCTCTAGCACAAGCCGTACTTCATATCTGTGGCAGAAGCTGCTACCTTTGCAGGCTGAGGAACGTAGACTCAGCCGGGACATGAAAGGTCTGTAATCATGTTTGCCAACCACAGCCCAATGACCCGTTGGAGGAGACGGCGCGAAAGAGATGCACTGGGGAAAGGAAACATGGCTTACTGTAGGGTTTAGGATTCAGGGCTTATAGGGTTTAAGGTTTAGGGTGGTAGAGGTGGGTTCTGATAACTTGCATGATCCTTGGCGCACCGCCTAGAGGATCCTGACCCGTCTCCAGTTCAAGGGCCGTGAAGCTGCGACAGAAAAACAGGCAGACTGCCACGTGAATTCTGGCGTCTGTATGATCAAAGCCGAAGGACGGAGCTGTGTCGGACCGGGGTCGTAGCCCCCTTTCCTCCTATCTCAACACACCAAGTATCTGTACGCTAAGTCCCCCTAAACCCCCAAACCTTCATCCTCTGAACTCTAAACCCCCAAACACCTAGACACCTAAGCCCTGCATGTCATACTATATTTTTATGACATCCCTACAAAGAAATGCCAGTGTTCAGCCTAGACTACGGGCTATAGAACTTAGAAGGCTCAGGGTGCAGTGCAGGGACTACCTGCAGCATATTCTGTTCCCGAGTGAGACATGGTTCAGGGAAGAGTTGCTGTGCTTAGGCTTGGTTGGGGTGCCGGCCCCGCTTCGGCCCTCTGACATGCAAGACTACAAAGAGAGAAGTCTCTAATTTGACGAGCCTTGGGCCGTTGGCTCAGAGGCTTGCGCCTGTGCTCGCAAAGCTTGCATAGCCTCACGAACTCGGATCATGCTACCTTTTGCACACTTCCTTGCGGCCAAGCTTGAAACAGCAGCGAAGCTTCCTTGGCGCAGGCAGCGGAGTAGACGCCTGGGAGGAGATTTCCGAATCTCATGCAAGACCTCGGACTTCGTGGATTGCAGCTCCTTCTCGAGGATGTCGAAAAGAGCCTCTGTGCCTTGAATCTTTGCATCTCGAGCCTTTTCTTGGAGGAGCTGGAGGACAAGGTACAAGAAGTCGCCCTTCGGCATCTCATCAATCATGCGGCGCTGCATCTTGTCCATCTTCATGATGTGGCTGTGGTGGAGGTGGCAGAATTCACATCCAGCACCAGCCTCACAGCGCCTCCCAGCGGCGGTGTGAACGCATGGGCGCTGGCAAAGGTTCGGGTGCCCTACGCTGCCAACGCTGAACTCCTCGCCCCATTTCGGCGACTTCTTGGGCTCTGGCTTGGGAAGGGAGAGCACATAGCGGTGCTTCTCTAGCTCCTCCAAATCCCGGGCTTCTTTTCGGCACCCGCGGCTCGCCGGCGCACTGCGTGCTCGACCGGCATCGGGTCCGCGGAGCTCTCGCGCCCGGTCCTCCTCCTCCAGGAGCACGTCGAGGAAGGTGTAGCGGTAGGCGATCGTGGCCATCTCTACAACTTGGCCAGCTTGAACCGACGCAGGCTACTCCACGCAGCATAACATCAGTAGATGACCACGAGAAGCAAGCACCAACCGCAAAAGCAGTCGCAATACCGAAACCTACAGATAGACCATCTACAGTGCCCTCCTGCAGATACTCACTAAGACAACTTCAAAAATGTCTCATGGCCCAGAGATTCCGAAATACGCAGCAGTTCGAAGTCATGCATGGTTTTCCCCAACATGAGAAGCATGCCAAACGTACATAAAATGCTAAGCTTTCACAGCACAGCGGGCTTTGATTCTTCAGACCCTACCAGTACGCTACTGTAAGTAAGATCCTCTTTGACCGAGTAGACCGAATTCTGGACCAAGGCACCAGGATCAACATCACGGCGGTCCTGATGAAACGGAGCAACAGCAACGTGTGGGAAAATGGGATTAGGGTCTATAGGGTCTACAGGGTTCAGGGGCTTAAGGTTTAGGGCATTAGGGTTTAGGGTCTCTGGTTGCGGGGTCGGGTTTATGAGTCTATATATGAGAGCGCAACAATAACCTGAAATAGTGGAACCCTAGCTTAAGTCCTTGTTTCATTCATCAGCTTCACCATCGTCTCGGTACACACAAAACTAAAAGGATTAGGCTTCAGGGTTTGGGGTCTAGAGAACGCACAGAGGCCATTGCCAATCTAACTCTCGGGACCCGGGGAGGTAAACCCTCAATCAAGCACTCGGACGCACCGCAAGTAAGGGAGTTCCACGTTCCCTGCCGTCAGGAACTGGAAGAAGGGGTATATGATATATACAGTCAAAAAGCAGCGTGCGCATGCAAGGCACTGAAACCGAGAACCAGAACAGACAACCCTGAATCTGGCGAAGACACAACCTGCAGAGTGTAGACAATAGAAGTGTGAAGGAGCGCAGTTTGGGGATCAAACGGTGGTACACACTGTGGGATGCTAGAAATCGGGTTTAAAGAATCGGCTATCGTTCGAGCATGGCGAGACGCGAGGTTGCCTGGCACGCGGCTCCCGCTGTAGTACGGCACATAGATTTGCACTCATGTCACTCATTTACAAAGATCCCCAGGTCCATTGTAACTTCCAATGCATTGGCAACTTTTTGGCCTCGAAATCTCTGAATCCCGCCAGTGCTTGGAGAAGCGTTACTGGTCGCGCTCCTGAATCGCATCAGCGCAAGGCGTGTGTCTCTGAATCCGTCAGCAGTCGTGGTCGTCGTCGCATGTCATCGCGGTCGTCATGGCCGCGGTGACGCTCTATCAGTGTTTGGGGCTCGACGCTGGCACAGTCAACCTTCTTGAGGGAGGTGGATTTGTAAATCACAGGTCTACATTGCCAAATACTTCGAGTCTTCCTGCAGGCAAGAGACACGAGGCCCGCCAAGCCAGCAGCTGCTGCAGAGATACGCCGCATGGCACTGTGCCATCTTGCCCCCGGCTCGGCGGGTTGGGGACTTAAGGAACGGCGGGAAAAGGGTCTAAGGTCTATAGAGGGTTAGATGATTGGACTGAGGCTGCTTGCGTGTTTCTAGCATGCCCCAACCCTAGACCCTAAACTCTGGACCCTAAACTTTAGTCAAGGCTGCACCCCGAGACCCTCGACCGTGCAGTACCCGGCTCTGATGCTCTGGGGTTGGACTAGTGAGGAGGAAGGGTGGTCGCAGAGTTCGGATCACTTGGGCCAGGGCTTTGCATGACGGTCGAGATCGAGTGGTCAGGGTTTAGAAATAGAGGTATGGGAGCCCAATTGATCTTGTCTTCTGGGGAGGTGAAGCGTGGGAATCTCGTGCTTTTGGGGCTTTACACGCACGATGAGCCCCGAGTCGTTCAAGACCTCGGCATGCGTTGAAACTGGCCCGTGGAGGAGGTAAGGGAGGACTTCAGGAAACGAACACGGCCGGTTTGAGTCTGGCCCTCGAAACAAAAACCGGAACAGGAACCCGTCACCCTCAACAGCGATTAAGGTTTTGGGGACGAAGCCCGAAACCTACACTCCTAAGCCCAAACCGGAAATTCGGAGACTTCCTGCGTGACCATGCAGGAGGAAGCCAGACGTTGTCGGGGTTGTGGGTTGAAGTGTGAGGAGCTGGGGGCCGCCCTTGCTTTGGCTTTTAGGGTCTTGACGGCCCTAAGCCCGAAACCCTGAACTTCACACCCTAGCAGCCCTCACACCTACCCTTCCTCCCCGGCAACGCGGGGATTTTGGCTCTGCCCCACGTCGCGGTCGAGGCAGTAAGAACGGGATCCAAGTGGTGATACAAGCAACTGGGAGTTTCCAAAAATCGGGGACCCTGATATAGTACCTAATTAGTAGGATCCTTATTTGTAAGGGCCCCAAAATACGGTGCCCTTAATTTTCGGAAACTCCCAACTGGGAGCCTGGAGACCGGACTCGTGGTCAACCTGATCCGATCCGACCTGATCGGGGGCTATCTGATATCTAACGCCTGACTCTAACGCCGTAAACCCGAAGCCCGGTGAAAATCCAAAGACCGAAGATCGGATCCGACCCCAAAACTACGAACTGATCTTCTGGCCCCCCGTCTGAAACCTGAAACTTTCCGAACTAGAAGTTTCGAGCTGACTGCTTGTAGGAGTCGGATAATTTTTGGGGCCTTGATGACTAGAACAAGGTTTCGGGGCCCAGTATATTATACTTACTATGATAAGGAAACCCCCAAATAGTATAGGTAAGTAGTTTCATTTCAATTTCGGCACCTTTTTTTGTGGGAGGCTGCTCCAACTTCACGAGGTTTGGGGTTGTGGTTTGGATCCGCTCTGTGTCACTTCGGGGAACATCTACCGTTTTTTTTCTTTTTTTGAACCCTCTTTTCTCTCCGCCTAGGTTAGGTTGGTTGAACATCTCCCGGTTTGGGCTTCAGGATTTGGACTTAACCTTCAAAGCTCGAAAAACCCGCCAATTCTAAACCCGAAAGCCCTGAACCTTTCACCCCCCAAAGCCCTTGACCCAAATCCTGCGCCCAGGCTGGCAGCAGGTGTGCGAGGTAGCACTCGGCATGACGGGGGAAAGGAATAATCTCCTCGAGCATCGAGGAATATGCTTGGGGTGCCTCTGCTAAGCCACAATGTAAGCCGCAAACTCAAACCCTAAATCCTCATTGGACATGAACTTAAATCGATTTCAACCACGTATATCTGGAGCTTAAGTGGCCTACATCCAAACTTAGCAATCCACCAGAACCAAGTAGTCGAGATGAGGGAGAGAAAGCACAGTGATCTGAAGCACACAATAACGAAAGGAGACTGCCGCTCAAACCCTGTGTTTGAAGCTCGATGCCCCGACACTCTACACCCTACACCCTGGATCCTGACCCTTCACCCCCGCATCCAGAACACGAGCCAATAAACTGTAAACTCTAAGCACGACGCCCGCTGAGCAACCACAAGACAGACAGCTCGTGTAGTAGTCTCTGCTTCTGCCCTTCCTGAAGAATCATATTAGAGTCGCAGAAAACGCAGATAGCAGCAAGAGAAAGGAGGACCAAGTTTGGCGTACCAGTGCGACGACTCAGCTTCATGTCAGTTGTCGTGCTGCTCTTTGGGGTGAATCATTCCGGGATTTCCCGCCGGCACCCGGTATCGGAAATCGATTTCATGCCAACTTTCAGAAGACTCGCGATGCTGATGGCCCGGGATCTAGGATCCTAAACCCTACACCCTAAATTAGGCCCTAAAACCCTAAATCCTAAATCCTAAACCCTAAAACCCTAAATCCTAAACCCTAAAACCTTAAATCCTCAACCCCTAAAGCCCTAAATCCTAAACCCGGAAACCCTAAATCCGAAACCCTTCCCAGGACTTGCTGAGCGAACCTCCCCGGGACCGAACCCCGGGACCGAAATTGGAAGACTATAAAACTTGAGGACAGCACTAAGGCATCGAAATAAGCCCCTAAACTCAAACCCCCAAGCCCTAAACCCCAAACCCCTAAGCCCTAAACCCCTGAGCCCTAAAACCCCCGTAAGCTCTAAACTCTTCTGGAGAAGTCATTCTCCACCCCGAAAAGGAAATCACACCAACCCCTTCAATCTCCTCACTTGGTAAAATGCTAGGCCAGCCTTGGTAAGAAGTATCTTAAGAAACCAGTCGATTTGGAAATTGAGGGGTCCCGTCGGCAGGTGGGGTAGATGGCCCCTGCATCCCAACCCATCCTGAACCACCGATCTGATGCAGGTGCCCATTTTAGTTGAGTAGGGTCTTGGGGCTCTTGTTCCTTGCGACTCCCCCATTTTACATGCTGCACTCTAAACCTTAGGCTCTATGCTTTGAAGCCTATATCTCTGAGATCCAGGTCCATCAGTCATCACGGTTGGGAAAGATTGATTAGGGAACGGACCTCGCTGCAGCACAGCCCGCTGTTGCAGCTGCAGGGTGTGGGGCTTTGAGGTTCGTGGTTTAGAGTCATGCGGGTTAAGGAGTTGAGGGCATGATGTTTAGGGTTAGTATTCGGGGTTGAATCTGGGTCGACTGTCGGCATTCCGGTTGCTTGCTGGTGCTCTGATCCAAGCAGATTTACAGTACAAGGTTTGGGGTGTTGCGGCTCCTTGTTGGGCTGATGCTGATGTCAAAGGGTTTAGGGTTTAGAGACCCGAAGGCCTGTGCTACATGCACAGTCCACCCTCGTCGCTCACTGGTAGACAGTCCCAGGGTCTTCCGCCGCTTGCGGTGCCGGTGCTGCCTGCATACCTGGGCTGTGCTACTTTCCGTAACATGCGAGCCCCGAAAAGGGAATAACCATCAGAACAACAAGCAAAAAGCCAACTCGACCCAGGGACCCTACTGAAGCCCTGAGCCCTGAACTGCTGACCTTTCGACATACTAAGACCACGATTTCTTCACCCGAAACTCTAACCCCAAGCCCTCCCCGCCCTAGACACTGAACCAAAAACGAATCCTTGAACCCGAAACCACCTCAGGCCCGAAAAATCAACACCCAATCTTTGGGCCTTGAGAGGGCGCCCAGGGCATGTTCATAGAAGACGGCACAAAGGCCTATGCACAGGAGGGGTGAGGTCAGGGTTGCCTTGCAGGCTCAGGACCTGGACTTGAACTCCGGCTCTGGCATGTGGGGTTTAGGATTTACAAGGCTTGGGGACTTGAGAAGTAGATGGCTCTCCAGGCTGAGATGTTGGGACTCTTTCGGTGATGGATCTAGGGTTTAGCGTGTTGAGCTTGGGGTTTGGGGTTCTTGGGCATCCGGCATTCTGGAGGTAGCTTTGCAGTGCAAGGTTGCGTGGGAAGGACGGGAGGCCTCAATGCAACGAGCTTGAAAAGAAGAAGACACGCAGAATGTGGGAAGCAGATCCCGATTGAAATCCACAGTCGAAAGCCGCCACCAGCTCAACAGCGCCTTCATGCACACCCGCAGTATCATCTGTATAGAACGTACATCAGTTACATCACCAGAACCAGCATAATGATCCTCCGTCATCAGTACCATCATCAGATGACCGTTGCCACCGCATGAGCCACATCTCGAACAACATCTAGAATCCAGATAGTTCGAATCATTCAACATCATCACTCATGGCTATCGGCACCCACACCATCTACATCATCACCGACATCACTTGTTGCACATCGTAGCTATCGCCGCCATCTTCTTCGCAGTCCCCACGGTTATGGTGATGCGTATCGGATTGCGGTGGTGGCGGCTCTACTTCACTACGAAGGACGACATCCCCTGCCTCAGCAGTGGCGGACATTGGCATCCCCTGGAAGGCGGAGAGGCTTCGGTCTCTGGGATCTGAGAGCGAAGTTCGCCCAAGTGCCCTCCGAGCCCCCGGGAACTGCAATCCTGGTAAAGAATGAAACCGAGGCATCATGAGCGATCTTCGTAGCGGTCTCTACGACTACCTGTCAGAGTATCGAGGCAAGAGGCTCAGTCCTTTGATCTCTTTATAAGTCTGGAAGGCAACAAGCTCAAAGACCCGACTCATCCCAGCACAAGGCCGCACTGACACCTCAAGGTTCAGCTCTTAGCTGCATTTTAGAGCTTGAGCGTGAGGGGCTTAGGGTTAGGGAGTTCAGAGTTTCAACTTCCAACTGCACCCGAGACTTTGTAGGCCCTCAGCTGCAAAGCCTCAGCCCCGCCTGAACCCTCAACCCTTACACCTCCCAAACTCATGAAGGCCCCTACTGTAACCTTGTAAAGCCCCTGAACTACTGTAGCACTGATAAGAAAACCTCATAGCCAAACTACAAAAACCCTGCGCAAATCCTTGCATTTGCTATAGCACTGCCCTCAGAGCAATAGGTGCAGGCCTGTGGAGGCCAGGGGTAGAACGACGCCTGTCGGATGCTGCACTGGTCTTGGGGGCCTTGGGTGAACCCTCGAGTCTAACCCTCAGCACCAACACAACCTCTACCCTGAATCCCGATGGTTCGTCCCTATAACCTCTCAACGACTTGCTAGGATCACAAGTCTACAATCCCTTTGTGGAGCCATCGTGAGCAGTCGGCCTACCTCGAACGTGCCAGCGCACGGGGTTGAACATAAGGACCCGGATCGGTTTGGGGGGCAAACTTTTGTGTGGTTATACGGGGACTACAGGCAACTACGACTAAGTGCTCAAACCTCCATATCAAGCTTTTTCGCTTTAGAGTTTGGGACGTACAGGGCACAGGGCTTCAACGGTCCAGAACCATTTTTTGACCCGCTCCCACACGTAGGAGTCTAATCTAACGGTCCGACAAGATAGTAGCAGTATATACGATTACAGAATGATATACTCCCCTAATCTAGTTGTTAAGTCATCGAGAAACGGAAAAAGTCAAGCGGAGGATGCGTGTACCAAACTTGCCTTGGGAACTAGCTTAGGGTTGCCGGGTATCGTATGGCGAAAGTATGAAGGCACTACAGGGTGACTTCATTGAGGAAGATACATTACACCACAATGACAATCATGAGCCCCCTATGGTTGAAGGTATCCTTTTTTCCCACTACACCGAAACGCATAGTGATGCTCGTCATGTAGACCTCTCTGCTCGACTCTTCCCCTCCCCTTCGGTCCTGTTGCTGCTGTGGCTGCTGTGGTGCCTGCTGCCAATCTACACCGCCTTGCGGAAACTGCATGACGTACCTGAGTCAGCTGCAGGGGGGAGAGAGCTTCCGGGTTACGGCATCGCGGTTTGTTTTGGGGTTGCGCACGGTGGTAGGCAGCGTTTGCTTTTTGAGCCTTGAATGTTCAGCGAGGCATTGAGGACAACATATGCAGATCATACTGACTTAGATCTCCGAGTTTGGGTAGCTTACGTGGCATCCTCGAAGGGGCCTCTCAGTTCCAGAACATCCACCCCAAGCATACACTGAAAACTGCAATGTCGTAGCAGAGTGCCTGAGCCTTTAAGTTTGCTCCGGAGTTCAGTGGAGGCTTCGGAACACAGGGGACCCCAATACAGGGCCAAAGTAGTATGCGGGCTGTTCAGAAACACGCCTGGCCTTCAGACGTGGACCAAGGATTCAGTTGAGTACCACCCGAGAAGCAGGCACCAGCGACACAACCCAGAAACCCCTGAACACTAAACCCCGAACCCCTCCCCAGATTCCCAGGGCCGCACCCAGGGCCCGTGGCAAGACGCTGCTGCGGCTGCTGTGGCCGAGGCTGCTGCATCTGCCTTTACAGTGCTGCCGGAGCCTTAAACCCTGAACTCAACCCAGCCTTTAAGATGCATGATAAATTCTGCTCAGGCTTGGGCTACAGATTTTCTGCAGCTCTGATCCCTAACACTTGTGAAGTCACGCCCAGACTAAGACTTGCAGCAGCCCCTTCCGGAAAGGAGTTCATCTCAGGTGCTCGAACTGTTACAGTGTTACAGATCGACTGAGGCTTTTGCAGAGACTTTAGCGACAAATGTCGACATCGAATCCTACGGAGACGGCGCGGCGGCGTCAACCAAGTTTGTCTGCGACCTTCTTCCTTCGAATACCCTGCGAATCGTTGGGTGTACACTTGCGTCTCTCGGCAAAACGACATACTGAAACCAGAGATACATGAGTTGAATCTATAGCTGAGATGTCCTTGATGGCAGCACATTCCCTCGCCAAACTTGCAGAGTATTTTACGTGGCGTAGCTTGATCAAGCGAAACGAGATGTACCTAGAGAGTGCAGTGGAGGGACCTCGTGCTCTCGGCTAGCCTTGTTTCTCTTCCATCGACATCAGCATCATCATCCACAGCATCATCAGCATCGCCATAGTCAACATGGCCAGAACCGCAGCTAGCATTGCCAGAACACCGCCGAGACCACCACCACCACCACCACCACCACCACCACCACCACCACCACCACCACCACCACCACCACCACCACCACCACCACCACCACCACCACCACCACCACCACCACCACCACCACCACCACCACCACCACCACCACCGCAACCACCATCACCGCCGCCACCACCGACCACCACCACCACCAACACCAACACCACCGCCGCCGCCACCACCCACCACCAGCAGCATCATCAACAACCAGTATATATGACCGTTATCATTATCACCATCTCAAACACCATGTGACCAGCAAAGTTTGTCAACGTCAACAACATCATCACTGTCATTGTCGCCCCCACTCTGACCAACCACATCTCCACCACTACTGCACCAATTCATAGAAAAGATAACCTGCGAAACAACGCATCTCATGTTTCTTCAGTGTCGTCTAAACACCACCCGATTTCTGAAACTCATATTTTGGCAGAACTGTTGGTTGGAATGGGTTGCTTGGGAGACTGCAGAGTTTCCCTCTGGCTTTGAAAGGACCTTCACAGGTTTCTACAAGGCTACAAGACGGCTTCACAAGGCTTTCTGTTGCTTTGAAGGGCTTGTTATAGGGGTTCTATGATGGAGTTAAAGAAGGCTTCTTGGGGCTTCTCTCGGGGTTCTAAGAGAAGGCTTCTTTGGGGCTGTTTCAGGTCGCATCTGAAAATTCCAGGACTTAATTACATGCTAAACCTTTGACTTAAGCATAAGGATTCTAAGTCTGCAGCCGCCAGTATCCACGGGCCCCCAATGCCTAGAGCTAGATTCCGAGCCCCAGCGCGCAGGCTCCAAATTCTAAACCCTTCAATGCCTGGATCTGCGGACTAAATGCCTGAACACGCACCCTAAAGCCAAAGCTCATCGTTGACGAACCGAGATACTGCATAGGTGGCATGTTCTGCATTGGCTGCTGTGGCACATTCTGCGTGACAACCTGCACACGCTGTGAACTGTGTAGGTCGTCTGCCCTTTGGGACCGATGATGGTGAGAAGGAAGGCGATGAGGATGCGATGGTTCTCATATTGCAACGGAGATGAAAAAGTATGACTGGCTTCAGGGAGTTACAGCAATCACAACTCAACTACAGCAATGAGGAATACAGGGCACCACTCCAAATTGATAGTCTTTCAGCTTTGTTCTGGGGCCTGTGCTGCTGAAGCTTTCTGTTGCCACGATTTGTGGAGGAATCGGGGCCAAACCCTGAAACAGAACGTGTTCATGACTTGCGGGATGTTTGCACTGAGATCCCTTTTTTACGGGCACGGGGTCCTCACCCTGGTAAGCCCCCCATGACTGTCGGCGCCTAGGTTTTGAAGACTGAACGGGACTGCTTGAGGTTGAACCTCTAAAGTTCGGGCTTAGGGTCTATACAGCTTTTCAACCAACGTACTTCTGGTGCCGCCAATCCTATACACAAGAGAACTTAAGCCTCGCGGGTTGGGGATTTAAGGCTCTTTGCTTGGATACTTCCACTTTCGTCTGGCCATGTTGTCCAGCGTGGAAATCCTGAAACACTGTAAGAGCCTGATCCCAGAATGCCAAAGCTGAAGCCCAAAGCCCTAAACCTTGAAAGAGTTAGCATAGGCCTTGCCCTTCGGCTAAGATGGTCCCAAAACCCATACCCCCCCCTACACTTTTACACCTATATTAAATAAGCCTAATCAAATAGGGGTTTTCAAAGACTATATTTGGAAATAGGGATATCCAAAAGACTATATTTTGGATATAGGGATATCCAAAAGACCATCTTCCCAAAGGGCGAGGTTAGGTTGATAGAATTTATGGTAAATTTAGGGGATTGCGGGGCAATGCTTCGCGTTTCGGGGCTTGAAAGCTGAATTCCGTCCGGCATTGGCTGGGACATTACACCATCGGCAAGGAGATTGAGAAGGTGTGCCCAGCATGTTTTTTTTCTGTCAGGGTCTGCAGAGACTTGAGCAAGTGAGTGCATCAGTTGAGGCAAAGCATGAGCAGACTTGTTTCATTACAGCCCCTTTGTCTCTGACAGCAATTCGCATACAGCCCTCACTCTCTGCATCCTGAGCAAAGATGTCCAGTCTCATCTTCGTGAAGTCTGGGAATACCTACCGTGCCGTGCTCGTGCGGAGCGGGATGGTCTTGGACATGAGCAGTCCCCAATGCTTGGACCGCATTGATGTTACCGACAACCGTTCAGAGTTGGGGCGATGCCTAGCCAGTATGACCAACTCCTCGCTCACGGAGTTGCATCGTGCGCTGGGCTGGAATGAATTGCCTTTCAGGCCCAAGAAAGCCCAGCTGGTGACGGCAGTCCTTGACAACTGGGATGACATGAAGACCACTGCTAGGGTGATAGGCGAGGCTGTTGAAGGAGCCCGTGCACCCTCTCCTTTGGCTTCGGATGTTGAGCCCCAGCTTTTGGACACTGACGAGAGCGACGACGAGTGGGCAAAGTGCACTGCCGATGACTTGCAGAAGCCGATTGAGGACGAGGACGTGCTGAACCACGAGGAGAAGTTCCCTGATGGAGCTGACGTTAAGGTGGTCCGCTTGTTGAAGAACTATGGTGAGAAGCGCGGTGTGTGCTTGAAGATGGACTTTGAGACCAGCACGGTTGATGACTTCATGAACCAGATGGAAGAGTATGGCGTGATTGACTATGCAGAGGACTACATGGTGCTCTATGGTGGCAGACCTGCCCATGGGGGTTGTCGTTTGGGCTCCTTGATTGACGACGGTGCCAATTCTGTCACCTTTGTCCTACAGGTGGCCAAGTTGAGGGGCGGTGGAAAGCCCAAGCCCGTGAAGAAGGACAGCGCGATGGTTGAGCGCATGGTGGCGAAGATGAAGAAGCACCCGACCCCCTTGGACGATGCCGAGATTTGCTCCCTCTCCACCGCCTTGAACGAGCTGACGGACAAGCGCCACAGGCAGATTGACATCCCTACCTTGTTGAAGGCATCCTCGGTGAGCAAGTTGCGCGAGTTGCAGAAACTCGTTGACAGGAACAACGGCGGGGCAATGGCACAGACTCGCACAGAAGCAATTGCCTACCACATGCTTGAGTGTATGCCCACCCTCTACGAGAACATGGAGACGGTGAGCAACTGCTACAACTACATGCTAGAGCAGTTCTCGGTTGCCTACGCTGCGCGCTACAACAAGGTGTATGGCTCGGATGTGCGGATTGACCACGGTGCCTTCTACATGGAGGTCACAGACATCATTGGTGAGTTGCAGGATGCTGAGACGAAGCGCCTTCGTGATGAGGTGGCAAAGTTTCAGCAGGGCTCGGGCTCGGGCTATGGTGTTCAGATGGACACAAGCGGGTGAGCGATTTGTTTATCCACAGGCGTTGCTGAGAACCATGCTGTGCAGATTTGCGTGGTTGAGCTGTCTTGCATTACCTTGCTTCCGAAGCACAGACCAGATGCACACCACTTGCAAAACAGTGTGTTCATGTAGTGCCGGTGCTGTTCTCACCACCCCCCCAAAATCCCGAACACCGTGCCCCCAAAATCCCGAACACCGTGCTCCCAAAATCCCGAACACCTTCCCCAAAAGGCAAAAATGCCTCAAAACCCCGAGAACAGAGAGACCCAGAACAGAAGAACAGAGAGACCCCGAACAGAAGAACACCCTGAATACGAACACGGCAGGTGCTCACGACCATCAAGCGCAACGACTCAGACAACTTCAGGAAGGCTCATCTCTTTTAGGGTTGTAGGGGTTAGGGTTGTAGGGTTTGTTCCCTCTTCGGGAAAAGGATTGGCTCTGAGAGCCAAACAACCATCTCAGAACTGGAGCGCCGTGCAGTGAGACTTTTAGGTTGGGGATGTTAGGGTTGTTAGGGGGGTTTAGGGTTTTTAGGGTTATAAAACCTTAAGCCCTAAACCCCTAAACCCTAAACTAGGCTTGACTCCTCTTCGGGAAAAGGATTGGCTCTGGGAGCCAAAACAACCATTAGGGTTATAGGGCTTTAGTTTTTGGGTTGTAGGGGTTTATTGGCTACCGCCATTCCGCTGACCCAACAAGAGCAAACAAGTAAAAATAATAAATAAAAATAATAAATAAAAATAATAAAAAAAAAATAAATAAAAAATAAATAAATAAAAATAATTCATACAATAATTTTTACATATTATTGTATTAATTATCAGTTTAATAAATCAAAGTTTGGTTTATTAAAGTACTCTCTTATAACCTTATTAAAATCCCTTACTGTAGTATCAAAATTAAGTTTTAATCTATACTCAATGAACTCCCTGATTTCTTTATTATCGTTACAGTCCATTCTTTCCTTAAATAGCCTTACAAGCTTTTTATATCTTCTTTCGGTTATGTTTTTTATATGCATCTTAACCGTTTCATAACTAGGAAACTGGCGCTCCAACCTCAACAGCAAGTTATCAACATTATATAAACACAAATCATTTGTTTCAAGTCGTTCATCTAATACTTCCTCAATGTATTTTGCCCTTTCGCACTTGGTGCACTTGTAAGCAAAACCATAGATGTTATTAATAATATTTTCTGGTAATGGCATCTCGTTTAAAACACAATAGCGCTCGTGCTTTCTACAATCCTTGCATTTGCATCTCTCTCGCTTTTCCCTACTTTCCCTAAGGTAGTCGTTAACCTTTATAACATCCAGAAACTGATTAATAATTTCATCCTGTTCCTTCACAGTGAATCTTACCATTTTACTCTTATTATATATAGTCGTTATTTCTTTAAATACTTTCTTCCTTGAATGGTTTCTAAACCTTTAATAACTCAAAACGTAAATAACCTCTGGTCATACCCTCCACATAATAATATTTTTGCCCTAATTTCTCTTCTATTTTTTCAACTGTATAAACATTCTTAGACCAATTGCCGACCCTTTCTTTTTCGTTGGGCTTTCTCTTCCTAAATATTTTAACCTCATCCCCCTTATCCAAGTCGGTGGTGACACGCGTCCAAGCGGGCACTAAGGCGAGGGATATCATGCAGCCTGAAAAGCATGGGTGTATTGTCGTTGCCATGCCGCGGCCTTGCAATGTCGGACCTTGGATGTGCGCCACGTGCGGAAAAACATGCTGCACAAAAGCTGCTCTTGCGGCGCACAAAGCAAATCAGCATGGAATCCGTGCTTTGAGGGCACATGTTGGTGGCACTGCCTGTTTGAAATGCAACACTGAATTCTGGTCAAATGCGCGACTGAAACGGCATGTCAATGCTGCAGGACTATGTAGTGCTGCATACGAACACGCTGACCTTTGTGCGGCACAAGATTTTGAGTGCAAGGGGCGTGAAAGTGTGCGTGCGTGGCGACCACCATGTAGAACTGCGGGCGCTCAGCCGTTCTGGGCGGCTGTCAGTCCGCGTGAATACATACAAGTCGTTGACGTGGGCCATGTCGTTGAGTCCGAACTTGACTAGAGCGCCCTTGATCACATGTGGTTGCAGTAGTTGATGCAAGAGCCTACCCAAGCTTGTGATTCCGGACGGATAAATAAGATCCTTCTATGGGCCCGGGTTCATGGTCGCAGTAATGAGGGTGTTGTTGGCCAAGGTGATCGTGACAAGCTTGATATTGTCAATGCCTGCATTGCCATCGCCAGATGCAATTTCGATTTGCAGGGGGTCTGGGTGATTCACGGGAGGTGGCATGTCAGTACTTCTGACAGTTTTGTTGCCTTTTACAAGGAACCTTGAGGCCCTGAAACCCTGTCGGATATGTGCAAGTAGAATTTAAGAGCGAGTCCAGAGGACACATGCCACAATCAGAAAGAAAGAAATCACGTGCATGCAAGGACCGTCAGCGATGTCCTGCTGATACCCCACTAACCCAAGCAATCCAATTGCAATTGAAAGAGCAAGTTCCCGCATGAAATTCTGCGCGAGCGTTAAGTGGCATGCTTCAGAATACAGAGCAACCGCTGTCATGCTAGATGTGGGTATCATCGATCCGGCTGCTTTTGCCTGAACACCCTCGCCTTTGTGTTCAGGTTGCTTTGCCTGTTTTCTCTCACTTCAACCACAACATCCCAGATCTTCTGCGGTGAGGTCAGCTCCGCTCCGTACATCCTCAACATGAGCCCCGCCAAACCAAAATCTGTGCCCGAAACCACGTAGATGCGTAAGAGTGCCAATTTTGCCCCACAAAGGGCATTTAGGCACAATTCCGCCAAATACTGCGCCTGCTGGTATCAGGTACATAAAGACGAGTGGCTTACTTTTGCCGCTCGAAAAGGGCCACTTGCACATACTTGCACCCAAGTCCACGGGACACCGCGCCCGCTAAAGTTTCAGGCTGGTTAGGGTTCAAGACTTGGGGTTGTGTAGGGTTTTGGGTTGGAAGCTCTTTACATAAGGTTTACAGGCTTTTGAGGATACACGCGCATCAGAAGGCAAGCACGTGTTCCTGAGGGTTCGGGCTTATTTAAATGCGCGCATCTCAATGGGCTTGTATCTGCTGCGCCATCACTCTGAGCCCAATGGGCTTGTTTAGGGTTTGTGTAGGGTTGACTTTTCGGTTTTTTTCGTTCCTTTTCGGATTTTTCGGATTTTCGACTTTTCGTGCTAAATTACATTAAAAAAAAAACTGTTTGGCTGTTCGTCTTTTCGGGCACTTTTTGCATTTCTCCGCCTAAATCCGTCCACCGCGCAACCACAGCATTCCTAAACCTTATTCCTATTATAGATAACTTATTTAAGAAGACCATTTCCATTTTCTAGGGTTAGGGATTTCGGGTTGGGGAATCTGGTTTTCTCTGGGGGTGCGCGTCTATGGGGTTGAGGTTGTGATTTTTCTATGTGGTGGTGTATTGTTCTTCTGGTGGTTCCATCTTGTGGGTATTGGGGTTGGGTTTTTTTGGTGGGTTGGGGGTTGAGGCATAGGTTGTCATGGTTTGGGTGCCAGGGGGTGGGGCATGGTTAGAAAATGGAGATGAAAAAAAACATTATACCTATTGTAGATAAAAATACTTAAGAGTACTATTTCCATTTTCTAGGGTTAGGGATTTCGGGTTTGGTATTATGGGTTTTCTATGCGGTGGGTCATACTATGGAGTTAAATATGCTATTTTCTATGTGGGTTGTTTTGATGTAGGTACCATTTTAGGGATATTTCTGTGGGTATTTTGGTGAGTTGGGGAGTGAGGCATAGGTTGTTCTGGTTTGGGTGCTAGGGCGATGTGCATGGTTAGAAAACGGAAATGGTCAATGCTAGCTTATAGCTCCACTACGTCCACCAGTTCTGCACATCAAGACAACGTTGGAGCAGCTTGAGTGCAAGGATGATGTGCTTCTGTCCTCGCCGGTCCTACTTGGAAAGATTGCCCCGGAGCTGCATCATGTTTGCTCATCATTGACAACCTCCAGACTCCAGAACGATCAAAGAACTTGGTCCTCAGCTGGCCAGCCACGATCAGATCCTGCGGCAAGACACAGGCGAACCGCAGCACGTCAGAGCGAAACAGTCAAGATCTTCAACAGCTGGCGTCTTTTTCACCTGCCGTTAGGCGGCGTCTCAAAAATGCTCAGGGCACATGCCCTGGCCGCCGATGAGGAATGCCTCAGCGCGATCTGGAGCGGCTCCTGCAAACACAAACGTTGTCGTTCAACGCACAGCACATTGCAGAACAATGTGCGCCCTAGGCCCGTAGGCCTCCTTTCATCGCGCTGACCGGAGGTATGCCCCAGCGGCTCGGGCAGCGGCTCGTAGGTGACCAGGATGTCGTTCGGGTAGACAACGCTGTACTCTTCGCCGTTTTTCAGGATGAAACATGGCCACCTGAATGTTTGGGCCTGTTTGGGCTGGTCATGGGCTGCCCCCCTGGCTCCCCCTACCGGGCCCTACCGCATTGCCCTACAATTACAAACAGGTAGGCGCAGCCTGAACCAGACAAGGGTTGCAAGGTTAAACGTTCTACAGTTCTACATCTTGAATAATGCAGTAGAACTCCTTGAGGACGAGCAGGGACGGCACGGTTCGAGATGCGTCTGCTCATAGGAATGTGATGGGGCACCATGTACGACAGCTGGTACTTCTGTGCCCAAGCCTTTGTTGGGCCTGGCATGTATGAGAATGCCAAGAAACCAGCCGAAAGCGCTAGCTTACAACACCTCCCGCAACCCATGAGATGGGGCATGATCACCGTTTTTCACTAGGTGGAAAGCAACTAGAGCATAAATCTCATCATCAACAGTCTAGCACAAGTTGCCTGGCCGCCATGTCGGGGAAGTCTCCCCAGGAAGCAGGAGCTTCCAGAAGGAAGCTCCCGTGCTCTTCATGAACAAAAGCCTTACGGTCAGTTGCACATGTTGGACTGCTACATAAACATGCCTTACGCCCTAACGCACGTGTGACACGGAAATTCTTTAGCCAACGCACCAACTGTCGGACTTGGGAAAAGCTGGACTGCGCCGTGTACAAGCCGTAGCCTTGCTCGTTCAACCTTCCATAGGTCAAACAGTTTGCGTTAGACTCTTGATAGACATAGGTCCCAAACAACACACGGCTTCGCATGGCCACTGTCAAGCGGCTCGTCCATGGTGGCATTCACGTTCATCAGGATCCCGTCGATGTCGTCGACAACAAGGTCGCGCTCGAACTGCAAGCTCCCGGTTGGGATGCTGTATGGCTCACCACCTGCATGATTCTCTTGAAAATGACAAATTATTGTGAACAGCTGGTCTATGGCATGGGCACAGAACAGTAAGAGTCAAAGACGTGAGCAAAGTGGCCCAAGACATCGATGGCCATGAAGCTGCCATCTGGGAGCCTTAGGTCAAGCAACTTCTGAACAATTGCTTGATCTGCCCACTGCTTGCAGTGTTCTGTCTGTGGCCAGGACTCCTGCTGGGAAGGCTTGGTCCAGGGTTGGTTCCCAAATTGAACCCACGACTCCTCCACTCATGGTGCAACTAAGAAGCTGCCTTGCCACGCGCTCCTTCTTTCTGATCCTTATGTAAACAGCTGCTCGGAATCCCCTAGAGCAAAAGCCTGCATGACCTTCTCGACTCACAATGTGACTTGCCGTCTAACAGACATGGCTACGCAATTGCCGAGTAGCACCGACTGAGCAACGGCAGCGAAGTCCGTGCGCCACTTGTCGGCCATGCCTGCTGCAGCTTATTGCTACTTGCTGCAAAGCTATCTTCAGCTTAGTGCGACTGCTTGCTTGCAGCATGTCCCAGGCTGCAGCGGCTGTGCCTTTTTCTACGAAGTATGCTCAGTTTGGCTTCTGCGACAACTCCAACAAGTCGATCATGGCAATATTGGCATTGCTCCGCTGCCTGACTGGGTGATGCGGGCCACAGGAGTGTCTGCCATGACCTGAGCACGATGCGGGGCGGCACGCTTCAAGCATTGAGTCGAAACAGGGGCAAAACATGCTGGAAAGGTGCGCACGCCGGCAAGGGGATCCAAGCGAAGCCACGTGTGAACAAAATGAGGCTGGGCTGAGCCAAAGCAGCTCGAGGAATGGCAGAGGCTGGTCAGTGGCAGCAAAAGCCAAAGCAGGGGTGCACGCCAAGCAAAGCAAAAGTGAGTCCTCTTCATGTCACGAGGCAGTGTCAATGTCCATATGTCCAAGGCGGTTCAAGGACTGAAGACATCTTGAGCCTGGGCTCAGAAACCAAAAGCTCCGCGTGACAGGATTCACTGAAGCAAGCATCCAGTCGTCTTTCCTCAGGATTTTCAGTTGACCGCTTTCCGAGTGCAAATGCCACATTCCATCGAGGTTCCACACGCAATTTCGACATCGCGTTAGAAGCCTGCAGCAGTAAACACATGCAGCACCAAAGGAGGACAAACGTATTGGAGAGCTAGAGCAGGCACAGAATGAGGCAAACAACCCGCCCATTATTGTGCTGCTACTACAACGAGCAAGCTCACGAGAACTTTGAGAGACTGAGGCGGCAGGTGTTCCAGCACATGAGCATGCCGCAAAACCATGTCAATCAAATCACGACTCGCATCCGACAATCTGGCATCCACCTGAGCTGTCAACGCTTCATGGAGGTAGAAGCGAAGGGTCTCCGCTCTTGCCCAGCGGCCATGGTACTGCAAGCGGCCCAAGTTCTCATGCACTCGGAGATGATGCGTGGGGCCGCCACCCCTCAAGCTCCCCAAAGTGAACCCTTTATCACCCACATTGAATAAGGAGAGACCCTTCTAGAACAAAGTGGCCCACTGCCTCCGGCCCAGTCGAAAAACTTTTCGTCCTGCATCCAGGCCTTGCATCCACCACGATATCCAGCGGATGAGAGCCATCTCTTTGATCAAAACAAATTGCGTGTGATAGATTCTCCGAGTCTTTGGCTTCCGCACGGTGATGATCATGCCGCCGCTGTCTGATGCCTCCCAATTACCCAGTGGTAGATCTATGTCACCAACTCTAAGCTGACACAACTCTCCTGGGCGTAGCAGGAACATCGAGGCCCACCAGACTTCACGTAGTCGGCCTGATTCGGCGGAGTTGCCCCGGGCTAAGCGAGTGACCAGAAAAGCTCGCAGCAGCATCCTCGAGATGGGGAAAGATGTTTCGGGTTTAGGTTTATTGAAGGCTTCAGCACTCGCATGGCTTGTTAGGGGCTAAGGTTTGGGGTCGTTAAGAGCATAGGCTTGTTTCAGCACTGTGGCCGGGGCAGAAAGCAAGGTTCTGAGTCTGGGGCAGAGTGAAAATCTCAGCAAGTACAAATTATGGTTGTGGCTTCAGAAGGAAGCAAGACGTGGGCTTGCATAGGACATGAGCACAAGTAAACTCGCGTGTGTTCAAGGCTTATTTCGGGTTTAGGGGTGCTTGAGGTTGCTTCAGTTTTGGGGTTGAGGGTCGTTGAGGGTTCAGGGTTGTTTAAGGCTTAGGGTTTGGGCCTGTTTAGGGTTTAAGGTTGTTTAAGGAAGCCTTCGTAGGCTTAATGCCACTTTAACGGATCACCAGTGCTGTAAGTTTTTGGACTGCGTAGTGCCCGTCAACACTCAAGACTGCCGCGTGCAGGCCACCTCGTTTTTGAGCCAGGGCAATGCACCTTACTTGTGGTTCTGTAACGTATCATCTTGAATTCATTCTTGAATCATAGCCGTGTCTCACGCCTGCTAACAGATCATCTTCCATGCAGGAAAATGCAAAATGCTGAGAGAAACAGAAATGAAAGTTCTAGACAGTGAGAAAATCACTCAAGCATGTTGGTGCGCTTACATGACATGCATACTTGTCCTTTTAGGTGCGGTTGGAAAGCATGGGTTGATGCTTTTCTCTGTATGTTGTGAATTTCCAGCAGCCTGAGTCTTTGAATCTTTCGGTGGCCATCAACATGAATGGAAAATCAAGTGGAAAAGAAAATGAAAAATTAAATGGAAACTTCTAGAGTATATTGGGGTATATAATGTTGAGAATAATGGAAAAGGAAATGGAAAGTTTTCATCCCTTGCAAGGATTGTTCCTGGCGTGGCTTTTTATTAGAATCACAAACCTCCTCTTTTCATTTTCGCGGTTTGAAAGCGACAGTCAGCCTCTTTTTCGGGGCATCGCATTTCACAAAGGGGAACAGCACATCTATTCCGATCTGAAAACACTGACTGCTGTCTGTCCTGGATGATGCCGGGTCCAGCAAGCAACGCACAGTGTCCGCGCTTTGGCTCTAAAGATTCGGCTCTCTTTTTCAGTCCCTCTTATCGTGTACTCTTTACAATATACACAAAACCCAAACCAAGCAGAAGCTGCAGTTGAGTCGCTGTCGCCCACATAGTGGCTTGGGTTTCTAGGCTTCTGGATCATCTAGGAGAAATGAACGGCTTCCGTTTTCTGTATTAGCTGTTTCTAATTAAGAGGCTTTCCAACGGAATACGGGTACCACTCAGAAGGCTAGGCTTCGGGGATTTAAATTTCCAAGCTTTGGGGCTTAGGAAGGACATCCCCAAGAACACAAGGCTGAAAGTCTTATCCTATGACACCACTTCTAGGTATCCGAAAGCCACAAACTTGGGATTTGGGTCATGGCCGCTTTTAGGTTTTAGGGCTTCGGGCGCGGGTTTTCAGTAGTGAAGGTCTTACTTTGGCCTGGGGCGCCAGGGAAACCTCAACCGTGAAGTCGCGCACCCGCAACTTGCACTAGGCTTGAGTGCCTTGGAGCTTACATGAGCTTACCTGGAGGCTCCAATGTAGTTCGTTTTCTCGGTACCATAGTCACATCTTGCAGGTTCATGGGTGCTTAGTACAAGTAGACGTGTAATTGCAGGTAACTGAAGACCTTATTTAGGGTACTGCTAACCCTACTTAGAACCCCTCATGTACCTCCAAATATCCGCACAAGAAAAGAAGCCAATCTGTTTGCAGGAGCATCACTCGTCGGCCTGATTCACGCATAATTTCCATCACTGTAGCCTGGAAACCCAAACCTTAAACCCTAAAACCTATAAACCCTTAACCTGATAAACCCTAAACCTTATAAACCCTAAGCCAAAAACCGCTTTGGGAGTTTCATGTTACACTCTCCAAGTTACTCTCGCAGCGCCCTTGGTTTCTCTAAATTATGACCCATTTTGGGCCCCGATCCCTCTTTCTTGTATAGAATGCCCAAAAAATTACAATAGTACCATAGTCTAGAACAATCGCCACATCAAGGACACATCGGTTTTGAGACTCCTTACGACGGGGGCTAGGCGTGGCTCTGGACCTATCACTGGTTGCGTAAAGACCTCACAGCTTCAGATTTGTAAGTGCTGCTAGATTTCCATGTGGAGCATTAAGACTTGTGATGTTGGTTGGCTAAGCAGGTAGGCTATCTGCAACCAAAGAGATTTGCAGGTTTAGCAGATTCTCACATTGGAAGACGTCCGCATCACTGCAGCTGGAGGCAGGATCCTTTTGTCACCATACAAAGACCCTGCTGCAGGGTGATAATCCTCAAGCGCTTGCTGTTCGGGCTGGGCCTTCTACATCCCTAGCCCTACTGGTTAAACCAAAAGGTTGGAGGGAGAGTTGGGGGAATTCGGGGTGAAGACTAGGCCCAAAATCATACACATATGAGCAGTAGCACTGGAGGGGGGTCTGTGAAGCCGAGAGGCATGACGACGGTAACCTGAGCGAAGCTGACCTGACATCGGCAAAACCTCATGCCTAAGCGGGTAGCTTTCCGGATTAGGGCCTGGGTGAAGGTGATATGGAATTGGTCAATATAATAGTATAAAGTGTTTCAGGCTCAAGGTTAAGGACTGTTCATGGCTCAGAGACTTGCCCTAGCAAGCCTTTAGTTGCAGATTGAAGGCTTTGTGACTGAAAGAGGCGATGTAAAACTTCCCAACCGCAAACAGTATAGTAGCAGCCGAGCATTTACGACACGGCTGTCTGGAAAGAGGTTGGTGGTTGCGCTTCTTCGGACGTGTTTGCACACGCAGTTCTGCATCCTTAAAAATATAGCACGATATCACGAAGAGCTGCGAAACATGTGCTCGGAAAACGCTCAAAACAGGTATGTGCAAAACGCATCAATGCATTCCCGTGCATTCTCATGGATGTCTGAGGTTGAGGTTGTGCCCCTTGCTGCCTGCCAAGGGGGAGGGAGGGCCCCAGCAACTTAGAAAGTTGACCAATGTCCGGGACATGTGACAGACATGTGATTGCAAGCCAAACCTCTGCATATAAACATGCTTCCATCAGCTCACGTATGAAAAGCTTTTGCAGGAAACCGCCCATGGTGGCACTACCTCAAAACGTCAAGCCTAAAAGGCTTTTCCCGCCAAGTGGACATCAACAAATGATACCAAGATATTTGCGTCACCCCACGGGAAATTTGGGCGGGATGAGAATGATGTCACAAATGCAAACAAGGTATGAACACAACATGTTCGCATGCAACCTACAACCAATGCAGACTTTAGCTAAAGTATGCAGATGTTGTCACCCGTGCATGCAAGTATCGCGCATGGAAAACGGACTTTTAAAGAAAACTTGCATAAAGGACCCTCAATCACCTTCGTTTGCAACAGACTGGAAGCTTCCGCTATTCGACAAGATGCTCCGCGACCAGCTCCAGCGAAGAACAAGCACAACTTGCTATGGCGCAACAACAACAACAACATGGATGCCGAAATGGAATCTACCACCACAATGTGTGCACAACGCCATGACATGCCACACCAACAACTTCAATCCCTAGGAACCATCACAAATTGCTGCATGCACCGTGACAAATCCTGCATATCTTTCCCAACTAGAGGCAATCACCTGTATCGGAATTTCAACAATGCGGTTAATGTGCCATGGACTGTTGGTATGCCGTCTCAGTACAGGCCGGACACAAGCCCAGTGGGACAAAAAACCCTGCCCGACTGCATGGACAACAGTTGCATAAGTAAAAAGGCGCGAGAAAAACAAAAAGCAAAAAAAAAGAAAACAAACACGACGTGCTGTTTCCTGGCAGGCGTTTGCATCTGCTGCGATCGCGCAGGGGGTGTAGAGCGATTCAATGGTTTCGCTACTGCCGCCCCAGCTCTCTTCTTAGCGATGATATTCACATGGAGGTGGGCTGTGCCAGCCAACTGTATATGACTACCAAGCCATGAAGGCACCCGGCTATTTATCCGAAGTGACGACATCGGGTCCTGTCGGTTCCAAAAGGTGCTCATGTTGATCTGAATGTTGCATTCCCGTGTATATTGGGTGTGTGTTCTTTCATTGTACGCGCACAGCATGAGCCCATGTGGCTGCAACCGAATGGCACAACACTGACGATTGCCCCGTCCGAAAGGAAACTTATCCGTTCGCGTCACAACATCAAAACCACAACCAGAGTGCAGCTCGCACCGCCAAATCTGCATCACTCGCGTGCACACGCAGGGACTTGCAGGTGGAAGCAACGCGGCCGGCAGAAATCGTCGCACATGGATTTCCAGAGAGAAGCACATGGGTAGCCACAGGTTCAATTCGAACGATCGCCATCGTCTGTGCACGGTTGCAAGCGCGTGTTGGACGCGTTGCAAACTGAAGGTTGAAAATCAATGTCTGTGGGCAGCATGCTGGGGCCTAGCTTTCTGCAGTTCAATGCTGGTTGCCCAAGACAAAGATGCCATTCTGCCAAAAGCAAGAAAAAGCCAGCATGGAACTGACATAGATGACCACGCACAGCCGACGTTTGCTGCGGATTGCGGGAAGCCGTCCCGCGTGACGGTGCTGACCATGTTGCCTCAACCGCAATTTGCACACCGTTCCACAACGAAAGCCCATTGCACACGACTTTGATGCGACCCGATGGTGTACGGAGACGTCGATGTTCAGGGTGGCCACAAGCACATTTCTCCCGCCTCGCGCCCCTGCTTCCTGGAAGACATTGTGCGAAAGCACGTTCGTCGGGCAAGGCTAGAGTCACCACGACCTCGGATGTGGCGCAACGACAGCCTTGGGCGGGTAACAGTGCTTATCGTTGTTGCCCCGCTTTTTTGTTGTTTTATCCGTGCGTGTTTTTGTTCTTTTCGCTCCAGATTTTTCTCTAGAAAACGAATTACGCGACGCACGCGGAGCAAACAAAGAAAACACAAAAAAACAGGGCGTGGAATCGTGAGCAGCATCGTCAACCAATGGGGCAACGCAAGATTGTGATTGCAGCTTGGAGGCCGTATCTTCATCCACGGCAGTGTTCGTGACGACTTAGTTGATCTGTGGTGCCACACAACAGCAGATATGGTCAAGTTGCATCACGCGCTGGATCCTTAGTGGCTGGTCAATCGGACAGAGGGCGGATGGCAGCTGAAGGCCATGAACTAAGCACTAGTACTAATTCTACTGGTCACGGGGCACGCCTTGATTGTCAGAGAATCCTTCATCTGCTGCCTGATGACTTGTTTGAACAGGCGGCGCCATGGATCGAAGTCGTGTTGCCTCGCGGCTGCCCCAATCTACAACTTGCGGAAAACACAGCATTGGATGTCCATGAGAAGGTCAACGAGAGGAACATGCGTTTTCAATTTTTCTTGAATAAAATGGGAAACCTGGCCGTGCATAAGCTATGTGCCACTGGCGGCGCAGAGAGTACGCTCAGAGGTAAATCCTGCTACATCTCCATCTGTATGGGGTGTGTCTGCTGCTTTCCTTCTGATTTCGGATTGAGGTCTCCACTGCAATCTCCATCACCTGGCCTGGAGAACCCCCCTGGCGAAGTCTCTTGGAGATCCCTTTTGTTGTTGGCTTGACCTAGCTTATGGTGCCATTTAGCAGGATTGCCATTACCATGTAATTATTGCTGGCAGGACTTCTCACTTGGCGCAGCAGATCCGAACATTTTGCTTGTGTAGAAAAACTTGGAAGCTTTGACCTTTGGTAAACTCTGCGCCGCGTCCTAAGAATCCGCTATGTAGTTTATCACCTCCCCTCTAGCTCCTTTTCTGAAAATGCACAGCTCCGGCATCATCATTCCCAAGTTTCAGACTTATGTTGAATCGCCAGACCCATCAACCGCCCCAGAGGGCCCTGGGCTCGGTTTTTTTTTTCAGGCCGAGGCAGCGGCCCGCAACCCCCCAAGTCAATCATCTAAAGCTCAAGGATCTCCAAAGGAAGCCCATGGAAACAGCTGGTCCCAAAAGATGTGTCGAAATGAAGCACGATGATTTGATGGATGCTCTGCCAAACATTATTTTGTTGTGAAACTGGAGGACTTGTATGGGCCTACTCATGCGAAAAATTTAGTTTTCGAGGGACCTATGCCCCATGCACGCCAGAGGAGGCCATGCCCTTCAGTAAGATGCTCTTGTGCCAAACACAGCCTTTTCGTCGCCCGGATGCTCAACCAAGTGCCTTTTCATAAAGCCCCTGCCGTCCATGACACGGGGCATGTCAAAATGGCTGACTACGCGTCCAGCATGAGCCTTTCGATCTCACTCTGTACTCGGCGGAAATCTGCTGGCAGCGTAAGTGGGAGCCTGTCCATGTAGTCATCCCATGACGGTGGGAAGGCATTGATGGCTACGTCTTCTGGGAACACCAGGCCACCCTTTTGGATCACACTTAGCACTTCGGGAGGCAGCGGAAACCCCAGGAGCTCAGCACGCACCATGTTGGCAATGGCAAGATTCTTGACCATATCTGTGTCAGCCAGGTGTCCAAAGTGGTGACTAAGAGCAGGGTCTGCGTGTCGACTTGGATTGTCACAAAGCCAGTCGTTGTGGATCTGGTGTGCCGCTCTCCAGTCGGAGGCTTCACAGAGAATTATGCGTGCAGCCGTGACCACACCATGGAGCGCACTCCTTGCGTAGTGTAGGGGCCGCTCCGAGCTAGTGACCTGCATGAGGTCCACCAGGCTGTCTAGGGCTGCTCCCTCCGGAAAGTCAGCACCCTCCTGGACCTTCACCCACTGGCCCGCAACCATCATGCGGAGCTCTTTGTGCTCCGGTCCATGCTCGAGCATCTTCTCTTCTTGCCAGCACGCGTGCTCTTCGCTCAGCACATGCAGAACAAGGGATTTCGAGGCCCGAGCAAGAGCTTCCAGGTCTAGGCCATCACATGACTGTGCCGCTGTGATGGCGGCGAAAATGTCAGTGATTGCTTTTTGGATGGCCTCCTCCATGGCTGTTCGGCGGAGACGCTTACGGGCAGCTTGAAATGCAAGAGCTTCAGCAAAGCGTCAAGCATCCAGCACAGCCAAATTACAACAACATGCAACGGCTCAATTCACCATGATGTGCTGAAGCATGCGAAATGGTCTTCATCTAGTCATCTGCTGAAACTTTAGGTGGCGTTGAGTACAACAAGCCCTTTGCCGTTCAACGCTGCCCGCACCCTCTCTCACCTCCGCCGGCTAGGCGTGCTCCGCGCAGTCCATCTCAGAAAGCTTGGCGACGCCTTTCCAGTTCTGTCATAGCTATAAGCGGTAAGCCCAAGTCAGCCCAACTGGAGTAAAGTTGCCCCATCCCCTGCAGCACACAACAAAAGGAGGAAGTCACCCCAGCGTTACCCCAAGCAGCTCAAGCATCGCCAAACCCCTTGAGCACATGATTTTTCTGATTTTTTGGGTTCTCAGTTGTCGGCAAATTGCGTTGACTTGCGAACCCCCAAGGAGACAGCTGATTCCAGAACATCCCATAAGCATTTTGGAATTTTGGAAGGTTACCGAGCCAGAAAACAGCTCTTTTGAAGAAGCTCATACGGCGCAGTAGGCCAACAAAGATTCACAGGCCGTACCTGCCCATGCATGGCTTGTGTGACTTCAAGTTGTCCTGTCAGCAGCGTTCCTTACATATTGCACAAGAGAACTCCCTCTGCACACTGCATGCTGCATGGTTTAGAGTGCTTCTTGAATGTCTTGTTTACGCATTGAAATCTAGTTGTTTTTGCCGTGCTTATTTACGATTGCACCGTCGTATATGAATGGGTTCGGAAACCTTGCTTGAAAATCCTTATCCGGCTGCCCCTGGAAAGTCTTGCAACATGAGCCATTAATGGCGTGGTTACTCTAGATTTTTAAAGCGTCTGGGCAAAATCCAAAATCTGGAATTCAGGACACAATATTCAACGGCTTTTGCTGCTGCAGCAGCTGTTGCTGCTGCTGCTGTTGCTGCTGCTGGAATCATTGCTGCTTTTCAACCAGCTAGCACGGCCTTCAAAAATCAAACAGCTTGAACGGACCCGGGCCTTCAAAACAAGATTCGGAATGTCGGTCATGTAACAGTTGGATATCGGTTCGAACCGCATTTGCATACAAATCATTGCATTCCTATATACTACGTCTACGATGGTGCTAGGCTGCGAGTTCCTTGGGTCGTGCCCAAGCATGTCGTACTCAGACGGGGCTTAAGAACTCACCCATATGCACCTCGCACCTCCGCATCATTCGAAAAGCCAGATGGTAGTTTCCCAAAATGAGGGCACCCTAATATGGACCCCAAAATACTATAATCCTTATTATGGGGACCCCTAATTTTTGGAAACTCCCAGATCTGCAGACACAGTCTTGCCAAAGCCAATCGGAATGTAGGTGGAGCTTCGTTCCTTCCTTAGCTACTGAGCAGTGCTCAGCTCTTGGTTGTCTGTTCACAAGACTTGCTGTGTGCGGCAATTCTCGAGTCTACGTGGGCTCTGACATTCCGTGAGGATCGCTAGCTCGTGTACGCTGCGGTCGTGAGTGCGCGCAGACAACACCAAAAATCAATTGCAACAGTGGCACCATTGAACATGCAACTGGCATTCTTTGTCAGCTTTGGCTATAGCCTTCGTTCATGTCTGCACAACATTGCCATACTGCCCTACGGAAGGCATCTAGCTGGCCGCGCTTTCCAGATCTGCTTCTTGCTCTCGAATCTCTTTGGCAAAGCATCGCAGATGCATATTCCAATGCCTTGAGAAATGCCGGAGCAACTGTCATGTCAGCAATGGACCAGACGCTGCCAAGCAGCACATGAAGTGGACACCGCAATGTGTCAAACAAGGCTCTGCGCCATGATCTGCCACAAGAACTTCAGCCTAAGAGACGCTACGTCCTGCAAGCATATGAACTCAACATGAGTCGAATGATCGCTTTTTGGATTGCCAGCCTTAGAAGGAAGGTTGATGACAATGGCAAACCCCGCGGGGGTTGCAGGGATGAGGTGCGGTATGTTTTTTGGGGGTGCGCACTGCGGTATGCTGTACGCTACTTCTACAAGAGCATCTTTCCAGCGAAGAGCTTTGATCCGGGAGATGGGGCATTGTGGGAACAGGCCAGGTCCCTGAGTGTAAGCAAGTCCCGTCAATGCAAGGTAATCTTCCAAACACCCTAAACTCTACACCCTAAACCCTAAAGCACTCTGAGCAGCACAACCAAAGGATTTTTCGCCCCAGACGCAGGGATGTCAGTCTTTGGGCGCTTTCATTTTTGATTGCCCAATGGGAAGCTTTCCTGTTATTTTGCATTCGAATTTACTATCAGCTAGCTTAACAGCAATCAAGAGGATGATGAAAGAATGCGTTCAAATGGAGCACAGATCTTGTAAAAGACGCGGACGCAGGCACCAATCGGAGATTCCAGCCTGCATGCAAGCTGCCGTTGTCGTTGTCACAATTGTGCCGTCGCGCAAAAAACTTCACGCTTACTGGGGATTAGTAGGGAATGTGGGCATATAGTATATATGTAGGGGTTATAAAGGGATTGTATAGGGATTGTATAGGGATTATGTTCCCTACTAACACCCAGTAGGTAAAACATAGATTATATCTCCTGGAGTTGCTCGGCCATGGACTCGACTTTCTGAGTAGCACGCTCCGGCTCGTGTCCAGATCCTCCCCGTGGCCCTCAGTCAAGCTGAGGTGTCGAGACAGGGGGCAACTCATCTGCGGAAGCTTTGTGAAGGGGTTCTATTACTGAATCGAATTGAAGATGACACGAAACTACTGTAAAATTTAGGGTTCATATAGGCTTTGGGGGGGCGGATGGCAGCTGAAGGCCATGAACTAAGCACTAGTACTAATTCTACTGGTCACGGGGCACGCCTTGATTGTCAGAGAATCCTTCATCTGCTGCCTGATGACTTGTTTGAACAGGCGGCGCCATGGATCGAAGTCGTGTTGCCTCGCGGCTGCCCCAATCTACAACTTGCGGAAAACACAGCATTGGATGTCCATGAGAAGGTCAACGAGAGGAACATGCGTTTTCAATTTTTCTTGAATAAAATGGGAAACCTGGCCGTGCATAAGCTATGTGCCACTGGCGGCGCAGAGAGTACGCTCAGAGGTAAATCCTGCTACATCTCCATCTGTATGGGGTGTGTCTGCTGCTTTCCTTCTGATTTCGGATTGAGGTCTCCACTGCAATCTCCATCACCTGGCCTGGAGAACCCCCCTGGCGAAGTCTCTTGGAGATCCCTTTTGTTGTTGGCTTGACCTAGCTTATGGTGCCATTTAGCAGGATTGCCATTACCATGTAATTATTGCTGGCAGGACTTCTCACTTGGCGCAGCAGATCCGAACATTTTGCTTGTGTAGAAAAACTTGGAAGCTTTGACCTTTGGTAAACTCTGCGCCGCGTCCTAAGAATCCGCTATGTAGTTTATCACCTCCCCTCTAGCTCCTTTTCTGAAAATGCACAGCTCCGGCATCATCATTCCCAAGTTTCAGACTTATGTTGAATCGCCAGACCCATCAACCGCCCCAGAGGGCCCTGGGCTCGGTTTTTTTTTCAGGCCGAGGCAGCGGCCCGCAACCCCCCAAGTCAATCATCTAAAGCTCAAGGATCTCCAAAGGAAGCCCATGGAAACAGCTGGTCCCAAAAGATGTGTCGAAATGAAGCACGATGATTTGATGGATGCTCTGCCAAACATTATTTTGTTGTGAAACTGGAGGACTTGTATGGGCCTACTCATGCGAAAAATTTAGTTTTCGAGGGACCTATGCCCCATGCACGCCAGAGGAGGCCATGCCCTTCAGTAAGATGCTCTTGTGCCAAACACAGCCTTTTCGTCGCCCGGATGCTCAACCAAGTGCCTTTTCATAAAGCCCCTGCCGTCCATGACACGGGGCATGTCAAAATGGCTGACTACGCGTCCAGCATGAGCCTTTCGATCTCACTCTGTACTCGGCGGAAATCTGCTGGCAGCGTAAGTGGGAGCCTGTCCATGTAGTCATCCCATGACGGTGGGAAGGCATTGATGGCTACGTCTTCTGGGAACACCAGGCCACCCTTTTGGATCACACTTAGCACTTCGGGAGGCAGCGGAAACCCCAGGAGCTCAGCACGCACCATGTTGGCAATGGCAAGATTCTTGACCATATCTGTGTCAGCCAGGTGTCCAAAGTGGTGACTAAGAGCAGGGTCTGCGTGTCGACTTGGATTGTCACAAAGCCAGTCGTTGTGGATCTGGTGTGCCGCTCTCCAGTCGGAGGCTTCACAGAGAATTATGCGTGCAGCCGTGACCACACCATGGAGCGCACTCCTTGCGTAGTGTAGGGGCCGCTCCGAGCTAGTGACCTGCATGAGGTCCACCAGGCTGTCTAGGGCTGCTCCCTCCGGAAAGTCAGCACCCTCCTGGACCTTCACCCACTGGCCCGCAACCATCATGCGGAGCTCTTTGTGCTCCGGTCCATGCTCGAGCATCTTCTCTTCTTGCCAGCACGCGTGCTCTTCGCTCAGCACATGCAGAACAAGGGATTTCGAGGCCCGAGCAAGAGCTTCCAGGTCTAGGCCATCACATGACTGTGCCGCTGTGATGGCGGCGAAAATGTCAGTGATTGCTTTTTGGATGGCCTCCTCCATGGCTGTTCGGCGGAGACGCTTACGGGCAGCTTGAAATGCAAGAGCTTCAGCAAAGCGTCAAGCATCCAGCACAGCCAAATTACAACAACATGCAACGGCTCAATTCACCATGATGTGCTGAAGCATGCGAAATGGTCTTCATCTAGTCATCTGCTGAAACTTTAGGTGGCGTTGAGTACAACAAGCCCTTTGCCGTTCAACGCTGCCCGCACCCTCTCTCACCTCCGCCGGCTAGGCGTGCTCCGCGCAGTCCATCTCAGAAAGCTTGGCGACGCCTTTCCAGTTCTGTCATAGCTATAAGCGGTAAGCCCAAGTCAGCCCAACTGGAGTAAAGTTGCCCCATCCCCTGCAGCACACAACAAAAGGAGGAAGTCACCCCAGCGTTACCCCAAGCAGCTCAAGCATCGCCAAACCCCTTGAGCACATGATTTTTCTGATTTTTTGGGTTCTCAGTTGTCGGCAAATTGCGTTGACTTGCGAACCCCCAAGGAGACAGCTGATTCCAGAACATCCCATAAGCATTTTGGAATTTTGGAAGGTTACCGAGCCAGAAAACAGCTCTTTTGAAGAAGCTCATACGGCGCAGTAGGCCAACAAAGATTCACAGGCCGTACCTGCCCATGCATGGCTTGTGTGACTTCAAGTTGTCCTGTCAGCAGCGTTCCTTACATATTGCACAAGAGAACTCCCTCTGCACACTGCATGCTGCATGGTTTAGAGTGCTTCTTGAATGTCTTGTTTACGCATTGAAATCTAGTTGTTTTTGCCGTGCTTATTTACGATTGCACCGTCGTATATGAATGGGTTCGGAAACCTTGCTTGAAAATCCTTATCCGGCTGCCCCTGGAAAGTCTTGCAACATGAGCCATTAATGGCGTGGTTTCTCTAGATTTTTAAAGCGTCTGGGCAAAATCCCAAATCTGGAATTCAGGACACAATATTCAACGGCTTTTGCTGCTGCAGCAGCTGTTGCTGCTGCTGCTGTTGCTGCTGCTGGAATCATTGCTGCTTTTCAACCAGCTAGCACGGCCTTCAAAAATCAAACAGCTTGAACGGACCCGGGCCTTCAAAACAAGATTCGGAATGTCGGTCATGTAACAGTTGGATATCGGTTCGAACCGCATTTGCATACAAATCATTGCATTCCTATATACTACGTCTACGATGGTGCTAGGCTGCGAGTTCCTTGGGTCGTGCCCAAGCATGTCGTACTCAGACGGGGCTTAAGAACTCACCCATATGCACCTCGCACCTCCGCATCATTCGAAAAGCCAGATGGTAGTTTCCCAAAATGAGGGCACCCTAATATGGACCCCAAAATACTATAATCCTTATTATGGGGACCCCTAATTTTTGGAAACTCCCAGATCTGCAGACACAGTCTTGCCAAAGCCAATCGGAATGTAGGTGGAGCTTCGTTCCTTCCTTAGCTACTGAGCAGTGCTCAGCTCTTGGTTGTCTGTTCACAAGACTTGCTGTGTGCGGCAATTCTCGAGTCTACGTGGGCTCTGACATTCCGTGAGGATCGCTAGCTCGTGTACGCTGCGGTCGTGAGTGCGCGCAGACAACACCAAAAATCAATTGCAACAGTGGCACCATTGAACATGCAACTGGCATTCTTTGTCAGCTTTGGCTATAGCCTTCGTTCATGTCTGCACAACATTGCCATACTGCCCTACGGAAGGCATCTAGCTGGCCGCGCTTTCCAGATCTGCTTCTTGCTCTCGAATCTCTTTGGCAAAGCATCGCAGATGCATATTCCAATGCCTTGAGAAATGCCGGAGCAACTGTCATGTCAGCAATGGACCAGACGCTGCCAAGCAGCACATGAAGTGGACACCGCAATGTGTCAAACAAGGCTCTGCGCCATGATCTGCCACAAGAACTTCAGCCTAAGAGACGCTACGTCCTGCAAGCATATGAACTCAACATGAGTCGAATGATCGCTTTTTGGATTGCCAGCCTTAGAAGGAAGGTTGATGACAATGGCAAACCCCGCGGGGGTTGCAGGGATGAGGTGCGGTATGTTTTTTGGGGGTGCGCACTGCGGTATGCTGTACGCTACTTCTACAAGAGCATCTTTCCAGCGAAGAGCTTTGATCCGGGAGATGGGGCATTGTGGGAACAGGCCAGGTCCCTGAGTGTAAGCAAGTCCCGTCAATGCAAGGTAATCTTCCAAACACCCTAAACTCTACACCCTAAACCCTAAAGCACTCTGAGCAGCACAACCAAAGGATTTTTCGCCCCAGACGCAGGGATGTCAGTCTTTGGGCGCTTTCATTTTTGATTGCCCAATGGGAAGCTTTCCTGTTATTTTGCATTCGAATTTACTATCAGCTAGCTTAACAGCAATCAAGAGGATGATGAAAGAATGCGTTCAAATGGAGCACAGATCTTGTAAAAGACGCGGACGCAGCTCTTGTTATGTGGTGTTGTATGTTTTGCTCTTTGAAGTATGTTTGTATTGATTCCTTGCTCAGTGCTCCTTCATCATCGGTATAAACGACCTTTGGAATCTTACCCATTTTGTTTAACGATTCTATAATGCCACTGGCTAAATCTTCCTCTGTTTTACCCTTAATAGGTACAACGTGCATAAACTTATCAAACACATCAATCGTTAACATTCCCACTTTAAATTTTTGGTTCTCCATATCATTAATAAAAAATAAATCTATTTGATACTCATATGCCGAATGCGGAGCCACAAAACTGTTTCTGCCTGTTGGTCTTCGCTTCTGTTCCACGTTCTTTCTAAAAAACTCATTTATATCATCCGCTGTTATACTTTTATCCTTCCTTTTTGCCTCTTGTAGTGTACGAGCCCTACTACCGAAACCGCTCCTATCAAAATACACCTCACTAATAATATCTTGTTTAGAACTCATTATAATAAACAAGATATTATTAATAATCATTTTTATTATGATAATCATTTAGCACTGCAGTTACAGAAATGACAGTAGGCTATACAGTTATCTTTAACATGCGACATCTCATTATTTAAACGCTGGGCGGTTAGATTACTTACCACCTCCCCGCATTTAATATCAAACTCAAACCCACAACCACATTTGTTACACCTGCTGTTCATCCTATCAAACAACCACTTAACATCAATATAATCGGCATCTTCTATAGTCCTACCTGCCTTTAGATCTTGTATCTTGTAGCGCTTCACCTTGTTATCTAAGTATCGCATTAGTGTGGTCTCGTTTAGTTCATCATCTCTCTCGGATGCTTTATAGAACATAACCTTATTAATATCTGTACAGCGTGTGACCGAGGTATACAGCCACTCTCTCGTTATTAAGTGTTGCTTCTGCCACTCGTGTATAGTGATAGATTTATCAACCGAGGCACCTTGTGACGAATGACATGTAGCACAGTATGCATATCTAAAATGCTCATCTAATGTAGATATACTGGTGTTATATAACTGATTGGTTTTTATGTTCTGTAGCACAACCCCTTCGGCTCCGATGCTCTTAATCTGATACTTAAAGTTGACATTGAAGGTCGTCCCCCCTTCCTTCTTATACTTTCTGCATATCATGTGCTCCCCCACTTCATACTTCAGTTTCTTGCCTAGGTTCTTTCGTATCGTGTTTGATACATACAAGCACCGTTTATTCGTATATGCTATGTTGTGTTCGGATGCCATCATATCGTCAGTTGTTTTAAAGTGTTTCTCCACAATCTGCTCAATGGGCAGTTTGTGTTTCCAGATGTCATTATATATATGCTTAAGTTTTATTTTGTCGCTCCTCTTCTTAAGTCGCTTTGATATTTTAAGATAAATCCGGTATTTAAATATTTGGTTAATGCATTCGTTTAGATATGTCTCGTGGTCTCGTGTGTTGGTTATATCCTTTATTGGTGGCAGTTGTTTCCCGTCGGAGGTGGCTATTATGATTTTATCCTTGGCGTGTTTCTTAACGAACTCCCTGATCTTATTTAATACATACATCCCTCCCATGCCAACCTCGTCAAACACTATGCAGTTATACTTACTATGGTCAAACGACTCCATTTTATCCCCTTTCTCCATAGGTATCGCAAAGAACCTATTATTAGTTGTGGCATCGGTTTGGGTGTTTTGAAGCAGTTGGTTGGTTGGACACACAAACAGCACGTTATAACCTAAATTCCTCATATACTCGCCTATATAACTCTTTCCGGAACCAGCGTATTTAGCCTTTATTATAACAGGATTCTGCTCCACTATTTGCCGACATATCGCCTGAGTATCCCATTCATCCTCTACCGTTATCCTTTCGTTCTCGTAGGTCGGTATTTCTACCAGCTCGTTGGGTTTCATTTCGTAATCGTCGGTCGGGGCTACAAACAGCTTACCTTTCTCAACTCTCCAGCCCCCGATGTCCTTTGAGAAGTTAAGTAGCCTCTTAGCCTTTTTCAGGTCGGCGGTCTTGATCAGAAAGGCGTCGGTCTTAACATAATTGACCTGAACCCCTGCCTCCACCAACTTGTAGTAGTCCTCATACATCCTAAAGTTATGGATTTGCAGAAGCAGTTCCTTAATGTATTTAAATCCGTTTGTTAATTCAGCTGTGTCACTTACAGTTAACGTGTAGTATTTTGCATCTGTTTCTTTCTCTACCGTTTCAAACCCCTCTCCCTCTTCATCCTCAAACTCCTCATAATGTCCGCTGATTTTGTTAATCCTGCCTCCGTGTATGGTTTGATGATACAAAGCCTCGCTTAATGTATCAAACACGAGGCTTTTCTGTGCCTTGTTCGTCCCCTTCTCCAGCAGTCCTATGTTAACATTAGCTATCAGTTTTTTGACTTTATTGTCTTCCATCTGTTTGTGTGATATGGTGGTGCCCCACAGTTTCTCTGTGATGCTTTTATAATTGACTTTGTGGGTGTGTGAGGGGCGCTTGTAGTACAAAATCTCGCATTTTCCGCGAAAGTGTTTTAGAAACATACCGTAGATTAACAGATAGGGCTTGTTAAAGAACATCTTAGCCTCCTCCACAGCCCTCACGAGATAAAGAGTCAAATCATTAAAATCCTGTTTGTCATAAGGCTTCCAGATATCAAACTCGCAGAACACGGGCACTTCAACAATCTGGTTATAAGCCCACGTGTAAGCCTTTCTCCTATCAATCTCTACACAGTGCTCACGAAACATATAGTAGGTTTTTATATCAGTCTCTAGGTCACTATTATAATGAATCTGTGGTATTCTGCCACACGGTGCTATCGTGTGACATTGCTTAAACACCTCCATATCGGATTCATTATAATAGGATTTATGCAGTGGGTTAAACAGTGCCTGATTGAAATCATACATCGCCCTTGACATGTTATTATACGTCTGTTCGGCTTCTACTGTTATGCTTCCGTCCATTGAGTCCTTAATCAGGTTCTGTGTCTTTACTTTATACGATATGGTTTTATACTGCTTCTTTGATACCTTCACCTTAAATCTGAGATTGAGCTCAGAAACCACCCCAGCACAAAACTTAATGTATGGTTCGTATCCTGCCTGTTTGCTTTGATAGTATAACTCCGCTAGGTTGTTTCTTCTGTATATCATCGTATACTCCTCGTGTTCGGTGTGCTTGTGGATATCGTCTATGCTGTTAATCATCCTGCACTCAACCGGAGCATCGCGCTCGTTTATGTGGTAGTCGCTTGGTGCCTTAACGTTTATATCGTGCTCCCTCTCTACAGCCATCAATCCCCTCAGTTTATGAAGGTCTGTATTTATAGTATAAATATGATCGTTTTTCACTAGAGCATAAAAGGTTTTATAATGACGGTCTCGTTTAGGCGGGTCGTATGAAAAAATTAGGTTCTCCATATAGTCATATATACGAGCAGTTATGCGATACTCTCTAAACACCTTGGACATATCCTCTATAGAAGCTCCTACCCTTTTGAATTCGTCCTCTGTGGTTCCTATCAGGTTAAGCACCGTTTCTCTGGTCATCTGTTGCTTTCTCTTCTCCCCCATAAGGCTGTCCTTGTAGAAATCAGTCAGGGTATTTATCCAGCACTCGTGTTTAACATAGTGCTTAACCCTTATGGCTTCGGCGAAGGTTTCGTATTCGGGGTCCAGTTCTGTTTCTATGAACCTGTGGTATATACCTATGTTATCGGAGTTGCGCAGTTTCCTCTTTTTGGGGTCGTACTCCTCACCGTTGCCATCTACCACGGTAGCACTGTAGATTTTTAGGGCATCAAACCCATATGATAAAAACATCTCTATAATTCCATCCATGTCTTTGTCTTGCCTTAAAATGCTCACCATCTTAAAGAATTTAGTGTTGTCATCTTTTTTTATAATCCTTTTCCTAACCTCTTCCTCTATGTCCTTGGTCGTCTTTACATTAGCCACTACAGGCTCTGTTTTGAAAGGATATAGGGGTTTGCCACTACTGTCTCTAAACGATGGTTTCATTTTGTTCTTCTTTTCGTCCCCGTAGGTAAAGAACATAACCTCAAGTGAGTAGGTTCTTTGGGCGGTTCTCTTTCTCTTTTCGGTGTTCTCCTTCTTACTGGCTTCCATTCTTTCCCCTAATGGTTTTTTTGACTCGTGGCTCTCCACCAGCTTCTCATAGTTTGCCCTCGCCCGTTCTTTGTCCTTCTTGGTGGTAGCCGTTACCAGCTCGTTTATCATCTTAGACGCGGTGGTAATTTGGGCTATCTTACGGTCCTCATAGAGTTCTATTACATCTCTGACCTTTTGCTTGGTCGTCGGTGTTAATCTGTTTCTGTTTACCCTCAGTGTTCCCTCTAATGCTTTTATGTTTCTTTGGATAGATTTTCGTGTCATATGTTAAGCTAGATTATAATTATATAGTTGTCATTTCTTTAAGACATTTCTTCCTTGAATGGTTGCCCATGCTTTCATTTTAGATATTTTCCCTTTCTGCGCTTAAGGTATTTAAAGGAATACCCTTATATATACTATTATTGAAAATAATGGTAAAAGTATCCAAATATCACGATATAACAAAGGATTTAAACCCTGATGACTATACAATGGACGAAATCAATAAGAATCTGGCGATATACAACAGGTTGTATTACTTGAAGATGAAACAACGGGAGGGGTGGATAGAAAACAAGAGAGAGAAGGTAAAAAGGACTTACCGTCAAAAGGCAATAGAACAAATGATAAAAGACGACAATATAAATCTTAATGAGCTTTCCAGTCCCTATGAACTGTTGAATGCACTGACGAGAAACCCAAGTAAATAATAATAATATTTTGAATAAAAAATATTATTATTATTTATTATTTCAGTTTAAAATTTATTATGAGCCTACAGACTGAACACTTGTTCGCCTTGAACTGGTTCTGCTTCTTATGTATTCTATGGTTTCCTGTGAGCGCCTTGAACTTATTACACTTTGAGGTGGAGAAGGCTCTTCAACATATTCAATTGTTCGGTCGCTACGAACAGAACTTTGAACTGACACAGGCGGGGAGGAATGTATGTGTTCACTTAATGCTTCTTCTTCAATAGGTAGTAAAGCACTTCTGTTTGAACTTCTACGAGAACTTGATGAAGATGATGATGAAGGCTCATAAGATTTCTTCACATTCATAGGTAAATCATCGTCGCTCTCTTCTGTTTGTTGTTTTTCTATGGGTTTTTCGCTATATTCTTCTTCATCTATTTGTTGCCTCCTATTACGCATTTCTTCTCTCTCTTCTTTAAACTCATCTTCTCCAAACATGGCATCGTAAACTCTACGCATTACTGACTTTTTCTGTGGCTGTTCTCGTTCGCGTTCTCTTTCAGTCTCCTTTTCTTTCTCAGTACTCTTTATACTTGATACGCTTTCATCTGTTTGAGTCTGTTTTATGTCGCGAATGCCTCGCGAGGCTTCTGCCGAAGCGTCTTCTTCTGGTGTTTTCATACTTTCACTTTCTGATACACTTGATGAAATATTAAAATTATCTGTTTGTGTTCCTTTATCTGGGTTCTCGTTCATTATTATTGCTTTGTTATCGTATTTACCCAAATCAAAATCATCAAAATCAACATCATCTAATAATATCCCTTGTTGTGTTCTTTTCTGCTTCTCTGGTAGTATTCTTAATCTATGTGTTCTCGCTTCCCTTGCAATTTCTTCGTATGTTGGGCGTAATCTTAGCATTTATATTATTTCTTAGAGTTTTTATGCTGGTAAAACTGCCTTTACTATTGCCGTAGCTCCTGCCTTTGCCAATGCTTCTACTCCTGCCTTCGCTCCACTAATTGCTATGTCTCGCATTGGTGATGATGACGAACTGGCTTCCTGTGTTACTTCCTGTGTTGTAGGTTTATTTTTTATATTCCTTCTCATGTCTCTAAACTTCTTCACTTCTTGTCTAACTCTTTTACCTGAAAAGCCTGTTTGTTGCCATTCATCAGTTTCTTTTAACCCTTCAATTATTGAAACTAAATACCTCTTCTTTTTCTCTTCGTTGGGTAGTCTGTCTGTTAATTCTATCATTTCATTTGAAAGCAAACCACGGACAAACAATTGAAACATCAAACCTGTTGATTTAATATTTTGGTCATCAAGTAGTTTATCTGGTTCAAAATCACCTATTAAACCAAATCTATTAGTAAGGTCACCAGCATCTTCTTCCTCATCCTCTTCTTCTTCTTGAGGCGGTGGAGGTGGCAATGGTCGTGGATAACCTTGATTACTTTGTTCTGGAACATCCATTGAATGAACTGGAACACCTGCTGGTAATGACTGATGATGAACGTCGTCTAAATCACTTCTAGCATCTTCTATGTGCCTTCTTTGTTCTGCTAGGTCCCTCACTCTTCTCAATGCATCGTCTAAATTCCGAATGTGGTCTGGATACCCTTCGTCTTCACTTTCATATGCTTCTGCCGGTGTATCATATCCGCTCGTTGTTGCACTTGTTTGCATTCCTGCTACAGCAGTTGATACGCCATTCATAACGCCGTGATGATTCAACTGTGCTCTTCGTAAATCATTCTTAACTTTGTCCTCTTCCTGCTTCTTCAATCCTAAAAAGTCCATGTTATCAAACTGACTTCCGAACTGATTGTTTCTAAATAAGGTAGCACGTCTGTCAATTACTTGTTCTATTGGTGGTCTATTGGGATCGCCTTGACTTTCAATCATCCCTATCATTTCATCGTATGTTGGGCGTAGTTTTAATTCTGACTTCAATGTTTTAATCATGCTATATTTAAAGTTAGATTTTAATTTATTTCTGCCATTATATTTTTTTAATCATTCTGTTTTTTCTTAAGTTCTTCTTTTGTTCTTACCGGCATCATTGGACGCTCTAACTGTCTGTTAACATCATCAAGTTGACCCTGATATAAACTCTTCTTTTGATGTTGCACCCAGTCATTACGCAAAGCAATGTTTTTACCTCTATTTTCTGCCTCTTCTATTCTTAATTTCATATCTTCTAAATATTTCCGACGTGATGCTACTCCGAATGTATCACTTACATCGTAATATTGTTGAACCTGTGGCATTCTCTTAAACTCTGGTTTACTTTTGAAAATACTCATTATTAATAATATTTAGATTAAAAAATATTATTAATAATCAAAACATTTTTGACTTAAAACTGTTAATTTTTTGCATATGTTCCCCTCTTTTTGCTCTTCTTATTTCGTTATAAGATGCTTCTAATAATTCTCTTGCTGTTAGTTGCCGTGGCGCTTCTTCCATTCTAACGGGTTTTGTTTTTGTTTTGACTTCAATGGGTTCTGAATAACTAACTACTTCATTTATTTTAGGTTGTTCTTGCTTTGAATATTTTGCTTTCATCTCTTCCTCTATTTCTTTCCTTAATTTTTGCTCTACCTTTGTTCCGTAACTTGCCTTTTGCCTATTTACTGGTAATGTTTCGGTTGGTTGTCCCTTACAATAATATGGGTGGGTGTTTCTTAAACTCTTTGGTAGCATTTTTTTCAAGCAATCAGGACATTCTGCTAACTCCACTACCTTAACACTTCTGGCTAGTTTCTTTGGTTGTGCTTTAGGTTTTGCTTTTGCTGTTGGTTGTGTTTGTTCGGTTGTTTGTTCAACAGGTGCTGTTGTTGTCTCTTCTTGTTTGATTGGTTCAGTGGGTTCTTCTTCATTGGTTGTTTCAATAATTTCATTTGCTACTGGTTCGGTTGCTTCTTCAGTTTTAACTTCGGTAACTTCCTCACTGCTCATTATTATTATAGTCTAGATTTTTCTATTTAGATATTAATTATCCCCTGAAAAATGTTAAGGTAAATGAGATGTCCACCCCATTTAAATTTATAACTTGGTTAAGGTGGTTGGTTAATCTGAAATTTAGCCTTCTTAATAATTTCTTAGAGACATCAATATAATCAACACTGCTTAACTCATTGTCATTTATAACACCAAGATATGGAACCGTTACGTTTATTTTCTTTACTATTGATGAATTACCTGCTACTGTTAATTGGTTGTAGTTACTTATTTCGTTACAATGTAAATACAAACTCTTGAAGGGGACAAGGTCAACAAAATTAGTAGTATAAGGAGCCACATTAGTATACGCATCAGTTGCAGGTGTCGTGTTTCCGATTACTCTGTTTATTGAACTTAAATTATTAACGTCAACAGGGTCTGAAAATGAACCTGCTAATGGTGCTATTTCCCCATCAGTCAGAAGAACAAAAATAACAGTTGCATAATTAGAGCTGACTGTAAATTTGTTAGTTGATGTGTTGTAACTTAAAGAATATGTATTGGGTCTATCCACTGTATCAACCAGTAAGTTAATTGCAATTTGTATTGTTTGTGCCAAATCAACCGCTGTGTAGTTCCCTTCAGGGATTGTTACTTTACGATAAGTAATACCTGCTATGACACCTGGAGGAATAACTTGATGTCTCCAATAAATGTTATTATTAGTGCTGTTTATTGAGTACCAAGAATGAGGAATGCTTACCTCGTGTATTTGACATAACATGTTCTCATCCAACTGAACTGTTTCAGGTAAATCAATAGTAAATTCCGATGGTGTACCACTCACTTTATAACTGCTATCAATATAAACCTTTTTGAATTTGAGCATTATTATTTAACTGACAAAATAATTTTATAAGTTAATTATATGCATAAACATAAAAGAAAAAATGAGGGAATACCATACGAAGCACCTAACACAAGAAATAAATTACAGAATGAAGTTAGAGACGAATTAGCAGGTACTGAAACGTTCTTAACAGACACACAAGGATTAAAATTAGCGTATGAAAATCCTGACAGGATGTACAGAAACGGTAGCCAGTTATATATAGCAGGAACAAAGGACCCTGTTGATTTTTACGATGATTTAAAATTACCGTTGTACCAGACGAGAAACACGAAAAGATACAAAGACGTTGATAAATTTATCAAAGATGATGCTATTGAAATTGACGGTAAAAAACATTACGGTATCACTGATATTATTTCACATAGCCTTGGATCGGCAGTAGGACAACAAATAAATAGTGATTATGGTAACATTTTCAGAAGTAGAAGCTATGGATCTCCTTTCATATCAACACAAAGACCAGAAGACACAGGCACTAATCTAAGAATACGAAAGGCAGGAGATCCCGTAAGCGCATTTGACTCTGGTAGTATAACGTTAAATAGGGGAACTTTAAACCCTTTACAAAATCATTCGTATCAAGACATAGGAAATGTTCATAATAAACCAGGTAATTTACCAATAACACAAGAGGAGTTTTTAGAGCAGTTTGAATAAAATATAGGTTATATTAATAATGTTTGCATTCAAATCATCATCATACGAACAGATGGAGAAACAGCCGAAGGAGAAGAAGTTTAAACAAAACAGCTATGAAGAGATACGAAAGTTAGTAGAAGATAATGAAGGTAATGACGCTGTAGCCTCATTAGGACGAAGTCGTAATGACGCTGTAGCCTCATTAGGACGAAGTCGCAATGACGCTGTAGCCTCATTAGGACGAAGTCGTAATGACGTAGTAAAAGAAGTTAAGAACAAAAAGAAAAATAATAAAGAAATTTCATATAATTTCAAATTATTTGATTAAATATAATATTAACAATTATATTTAATCAAATTTTCTATGTTAGTTTATATATAGAAAATGGTAGAATCATTCAGTCCAGAGGATATTTTAATTGACAACCTGTCATTTAAATTAAACAAAGGTTCAAGTTATATTACTGACCGTCGTTCTGTCAGTTTCTGGCCGTCTGGTAGTAATGTTTATAGACCTGATAGTGGTAATCGTATTTTAAAATTTAGTTTAAATGGAGAAGACAACACTTGGTTAGACCCACAAAGTGTTCGTATTTTCTTTACATTACAAAATCTATACCCTGGAGCATTTGATAATAAACTTCGTCCATTATCTCCGCCTTACTGTTTCTTCAGACGAATGAGAATTATTGCTGGTAATCAGGTTGTTGAAGATTTTGATAATTATAACCGAGTTCATCATATGTTCTCTAAAATCATGTCGGCAGGAGCACGAAAAGACGAAGCAAATGAAGGTTTTGGATATAGATACGATGATGAAATTAAAACATTAGTTAATAAAGTTGGAACGGAACTATCACACGAGGTTAATGGTTTTACTTGTCAGGGTTTTACTAATAAAATGACAGTTGGATTTAAACCATTATGTGGTTTATTCAGTCAGTTTAAGTATTTACCCCTCAAATATATGGGAAATTTAACCATTGAATTAGAATTAGTGACAAATGCTACTGATTGTATCATTGATTATAGAAATTATCAACTTGCTGATGATGTAGGAAACCGCTTTGTGAATGATGTTGACCCAGGTGTTGAAGCAGACGCACAAATTAGAAACACAAGCATTGAATGGGAAATTAACAACGCCAGAGTTGTTTGTGATGTTTGCACCCTTGATAATAATTTAAATAATGAATATGTCAAGCATTTGTTAGAAGGTAAAGGTCTTCCCATTACATATACAACTTATATTACTCAATCACAATCAGTAGCAGGTTTAACTGATATAAGTGTTCCAGTTATTCGCTCCGTATCTAAATTAGTAGCATCTTTCATTACCTTTTATAAGAAAGGCGACCCCAGCACAGGTTATGAATATTGTGATAAGGAGTTTGCACGGTTCTATCATCCACAACAAGCATCAGATGAAGAAGTTAGCGGTTTTTATGATGAAAACTTTGATTTACAGTTCCAAATTCAATTAGGTTCAAAACTCTATCCTGAATACCCTTGCAGAAGCATGACTGAATGCTTTTATCATTTAAGAAAGGCGTTAAACCTACCAATGTTTCATCAACATTCATTATCAATTAATTTTAGAGAATATAGAGACCGTCAGTTTATCTTTGCCTTTAGCTTTGAAAAAGTGCCAGATAGTTCATATACTGGAATCAACACACGTAGCGGTCAGCAGATGTTAATAAAAGTTAAAAGCGCTGGTAGTGCAATTGACCCTACTGTTATGCCCGAACAACTTTATATTACGATGCTAAGCGAGAATATTCTAGAAGTGCGCGATTTAGGGCTCAAGGTATTTGATTAAAATAAATGAAATAATATTAATAAAATAAATAAATTTCTATTTTATTAATATTAACGAATGCCTTTGACACTGAATAATACAAACACATTAACAGCAGATAACATTGTGGTCAGTGGAACTAATTTAACAGACTTATATGCCACAAAAACAGAATTAGGAGACATCAACACCGCGAATTCTTCAAACATACAAGCAAACGCCGATGCTATTGTCGTTCTGAACAGCAAACGACTTCAAAACTTCCATAACATTAGTTCTTTAACACATTTATTAGACACAGACTATCAAACAAATGCCACATTAACGAGCACATTTTACAACAAAACGGAAATAGACACGACCTTTACCAATTACTATACATCTACACAAATAGATACGAATTTGAATACTAATTATCAAAATAATACATTATTAGCAACAAATTTTTACAATAAAGGCGAGGTGGATACATCAATAGCAGGAGCGGGAGGAGGCGATGGTTATACTGATACAGAAATTGACAACTTACTCGCTCTAAGAGTTCCAGTAAGTGATTTTACTGATAGATTTTCAACATTTCCAATTATTGATTGTAGTGCTCCAACAGTTATTCATAGTGGATTAACATTAAATAATTCAACTATTAATATATCGCCAGTAGCAGGATTATTATTTAGCAATCAAACAGGCGGAGGAGACAAAGTCCTAGCAGAGTTTAAAAACGCAACAAGTTATATAACTTTACAAGGAGACAAAATATTTTGTAATAATACAAGTGATAATGCAATAAAACAATTAGATTTAAACCCTAATGGAGGAGGTTATAAAATGTCAGGAAAAGTAGAAGTGCCAAGTGGTGGATTAGTTATAGAAAATACAGCAGATGCTAATCTTTCATTTACAGTTAGAAATACTGATAATTACATTACTGTTAATAATGATAGTATAGACTGTTATAATTCAGTCGGTGACACAGGAAGGATTTTAAATTTAAATGCTAATGCTAATCAATATGTTAAATCGCATTCATTATTAGTAGATACAGGAGTAGAAACATTAAGAGGCGGTTATACATTAGATGTTGTAGATAGTGCCATTGTTCGTCAGAATTTGAAAGTGGATGGTAATATAGATTTAACAAATGATTTAAATTTTGATGGTGAGAACGCTAATATTAATAATGCTAATGGACTAACGTTTTATAAAGCATCGACAGATGCCAGTAATGTTATGACAGTTGCTAATGATGGTGGGAAACTTCGTTTTCGTGCTTTTGGTATTGATGCCTATAATGCTAATGATACATCACAACAGTTATTTTTAAATACAAATAATAGTAATGCGGTAAGATGTAATAAATTAGGGGTAGGAGGTAATGCTGGACCTGATACATTAAACGTGAGTGGTGGTAATGCTTATTTCAATGCTACGTGTAGATACCAACAGGCTTGTACATTTAATAATGATATATTAATATGGAATAATAGCAAAATATATAGAAGAGCAGACGCTAATGATAGTTTAAATGTTATATCAAATGAAGAGATTAATTTTTCATTACAAGCAAATAGAGCGACCGACCCAACAACAGGGACTATCGCTTTACAATTAAATGACACTAACGGAATAACATTAAACAGAGCAGTTGTTAATAATCTTACTTTCAATAGTATTGGTAATATATGAAGCAGATATTATTAGTTGGGGACGTTTTATGTTTCAAAATAGTAGCGAATTTAAGGAAGTATTAGACACTCAATATAAATTATATATTAGAAATGGTGATGCATTAGGTGATATTAATTTAACAGTTGGATTAGAAGCATCAACGCCAGAAATTCAATTAACAGATGGGAAAGTAAATATTTTAGGAAATGTAGAAATAACACACATTGATGATGCGGGGAAACAAAAAATAACAATCAACAATCCTGATAATGATGGATGGATAAGATTAAGTAATAGCGGTTTATCACGATTAGATGCTACAACAACAGGGGTTGATGTTTATGGTTTCTTTACAACCACCAATAACGCTGATATTAACGGAACTCTAACCTGCACAGCGTTAATTGAAACATCCGATGCAAAATTAAAAGAGAATATCAAAGAAGTTAATAACAAAGATTGTTATAATGTAGTTAAATATATCCAACCAAAAACATATAATTTTATTAATGATGAAGAAAAGAAAAGTAATTTAGGATTTATAGCGGACGATGTAAAAGATGCAAAAATACCAAAAGAATGGGACAATATAATATATCATAATGATGATAAAATGAAATTATTAGCATATAATAAAATGACAGTTGTCTTATGGGGCTGTGTGAAAGAGTTAATGAAAGAAGTTGAAGATTTAAAGAAGGAGGTTAAGAAATTGAAAGGTGAGGAAAGCCCGAAACCAAAGGCAAAACCTAAAGCAAAAAAAAATAAAGATTAAAAATAATGTATAATATTATATATGCCAACCAATATGGACGAAGCAATTGAAAAGAAATTAGACGAGCAACTACAAAAGATTAAGTCGGAATTAATAATATTTAACACCATCCAAGATTTAACAGAGAAGATACAAACACTAGAAGAAGAAATAGAAAAGCTAAAGAACAAAAATAAATGTGGCAACAGTGGTAAATGTCTTCCTTTTAATTGTTGCTCCTTCTCATTGTTTTGATGATTAATATTATAATGAATATAATACTAATCATCTTTATCATCATGATACAAATATAACCAAATTGGTACGACAATGGGTTTGAAAGGTATGAACAAACATTCTTCCAAACTCTCACGAGTTAAACCAAGTTCGTATATTGTATTAATGATGTTAGTTATGTTGAGATACATATAATATCCGAATGCTTGAATTATGAGAACGTCAAATACAAATGTCATTATATTATATGATATTTTTCTTTTATTTACCCATTTGTTTGATACATATGCTTATCAATCAATAACTAATTTAGCATCAAATCGTTTATAAAACATATCATTAACATCAGCTTTCATTAAGTTTATAAATAAGAAACTATAAGGTTCTTCGGTAGCTAGATTATACACCTCTAATAATAATTTCTTCGCCTCTTGTAAGTTTTTGGTATCTGCTACCGTTGATTTCTTAATCAATACCGCGCTTAATTCTTCAACCATTGTTTCTATTTCCTTGTAATTTCTCAACCTGAAGAAGAACAACTGACGACTATTGACACGAATAATTGGAGACAGCGCATTAAACTTTTGCGTAGAGGTGATGATATTAATTGCGTTATGTCTCCCGCGAACATACAACTGATTAAGTAGAGGCGAGTTTCTTGAGAACGCTTTTGAATCAGCAAAGTCATCAACAATAATAAGTATTGAGTGTAACTTGTTATGGTCGTTCTTTTTCTGATATTCTATTACCCTATGTTGCCTTTTTATAACTGCCTCCAATTCTTCTGGTATGTATTCATCAAATAGGCATTTTTCTTTCTCTAAGTTAACCTTCAAATTGTCTTGGATGTATTTTTTAACTGGTGTCCAATTGCTATCAACTGAGATTGAAGGGCTCCAGATATATATTCTAGCAAAAACATCTCTGTAAATGTCTAGTATCATTGACTGTAATAGAATGCCTTTTCCTGAACCTGAGGGACCTGTTATTATTTGACTAAATGGTAGTCTCGGTGCTATTTCATACTTAGATTGTTTAAAATCATATTCTTTAACATTAACTGGTTTGACTATAGGAGTAATCATTATATAATATAATAATATGGATAAAATAAATTACAGTGATTATATTGATGTTATTGAGAATATTGAAGTAATACAAGAAAAAATAACACCTCCCAAATATCGCAGGTGTTGCTACTCTTTCTTGGAGGTTTGTAAATTTATGTTAGAATACTTTAAACACAATAAAAAATCTACCTAGATTAAATGACAGATAGCGAACAAAAGGAAGGAGGGTTAGAACTAACGCCTACGAGTCTGAGTTGTTTGCCTTGTAGATGTAAGAAAAATTTATATCATAAAGAAACCAAAACAACAAGCGATAAGGATAGTAAAACCATTTACATAGTGGAAAATAGAACTAGCTATAAATTAGGCAGAGGGACTACTCCCGACAATAATATATTTACACCCGAACAACAAACAGGGTCAGTTGCTTTGTGTTCAACAGGCTGGGATAATGGAAGGAGACCAACGCCCGAGGAATGTGGAGAAGCCATAGAGAAAAATGCCGATGACATTAAAGAGTTGAAACAAAAACTAGAAAAGAAAATTTACAAAACCGAAGAAGATATTAAGGAACTTAAGGAAGATGTAAAAAAGTTAGATAAAGATGTATATTATATTATTAAAACTAATAAGAAGAAACCAGATACGATAAAGGAAACGAGCGATTTAATATCTATGGATTAAGATTTAAACATATTTTTATAATATATATTGACAGTGTATAGTGCCATAAGACCCAGACATAAACATATAAAAAATTGCCGAATGGACCCCCCATGCGCCCACGTGCTTTCATGATGAGAGGACTGAGAAAGGGAAGTATCTGACACTCTTATCTAATTTATCGTGTCATAAGCATACGATAATAATTAGTTTGGAGCTATGTTAAATCTTAAGGAAAATGGATACATCATAACATTTCGTTATGTTATGATATATTTTGTTAGCTAATTATATAATGCTTGTTGTATTTGGTGAAGTTAAAGAGGTCAAAGAACATCTCATTGAATGCAAGAGGTGCAAAAAGGAGTATCCGAGTAATAACTTTGTGATTGTCAGCAACAACAGTTATTCGTCAAACTGTAAGAACTGTAGAGAGGACTTAAGGAAGGAAGGCGAGAGGAGGAAGATACAGAAGGTCTTACATGCGCGTTAAAACTTTTAAAACTTTTAATCTAGGTTTGTATATATGAGTGAATCTTCTCAAGAAATTAAAAGTCCGATCAAGAAATTGAAAGAAGAAGTTAAAGAGTTAAAGGATCTGGTTAGCAGTCTTGTTGAAAGAGTTGTAAAGTTGGAAGGAAACAAAGAGAATATTAAACCTAGTTATAATAAGCCCAATATTATGGATGCTAACTATAACAATCGCAGGAGCGCCTACATAAGCAAACTTAATAATAAAGACATTAAACAACCCAAGGAAGAAACAATGAAATATTATAATGTTGTGTATGATGCTGATAAGGATGTTTATTTTTGAACCATTCAAGGAAGAAAGTATTTAAAGACAAGAAGACTATATATATTAAGTGTGAAAATGGGATTGTTTAAGTTAGAGGAGAATTGCTATGTGTGTAAATGTCATAGGAATAGAAAGGCAGTGATGTTAAATTTGGTTTTTGATGCTAGTATTGTTAATAATATTCTGCCTTATCTGAGTTGTTATAACTGTTCTAAAATGATGAAGTGCGAGTTAGAATATGAAAAGGAAGAATATAAAGAATATAATAGAGAGGCAAAGTTGTTTCATTTTATCTACAATCATCTAGACACCAAATACAATAAACTAAAAACATTGAAGGATAAGAAAACCTATATGAAAGAATTAATCAGGAATTCGGAAAGTGCTAAAAAAGGGATGCTGGTAAAGTTTGTTAATGATACTTATTATTTGAAAGGATTTGATGAATACAAACAGTGGTTTTCTGAAGCATGTCCTACTAAGGGGTATTCTATTTTTGATGAATCTGACCTAGAAGATGAGTTTTTTTATTATAGAAATGATAGAATGCCTTTCTATGATGTTTTAAAAAATCTGTTCTATATATACATAAAACATCATACTAGAGGATATAAAAAGCACTTTGACAATATTGATGTTATAGCGTGGGTACTACGAATTTTTTAGGTAAGCAACCATAATATTATTCAATAAATAATATTATCGTTGAAACTACCGTAGAAAACGTTGTATCATGTTTTGAACCATTCAAGGAAGAAAGTATTTAAAGAAATGACGACTATATATATTAAGTGTGAAAATGAGTGATACTGAAAGTGAGTACGAAAGCGAGAGTGAGTATGATGAAACCGAAATCATGTATAATGAAATTGGTAAGTTTGAGTACTTTGCCAACTGTACTTCGTGCCAACAAGTTAAGATCAGACAACAGATATTATTAAATAAATGTGATAACTTACAAAGTGTTAAACATCTTGTTACAGACTTCTATGGTTGTGATAAGTGTTGTAAATTAAGATCCTTATTGGATGATTATATCCTGCCATTTACTAGATCACATCAGTACCCAGAATATAGTGAAGTGCATAAAATAATGCATGGTGATGTCAAAAAAGATAAATACATACTTGAGATACACCATGAAATGAAAGCAATGTACGAAAACTTAGGGACATTTGATTTTCGTAAGTGGCACCAAGAGAAGATGAAACAGTTTGAAGGTACATTATGTGGATATGCTGATTATTATCAGATGGTATATCATATATTTATTAAAATCATATATTTATTAGCATATGATATAAGAAGAGATAAAATTCTACCTCCTGAGTATTTAGAAGAAACATCAGAGTTCTTAAATCAAATGATCGTGCAGAAATCTAAGTAAGTAGCCTAGCAATGATAATTTAATTTAATTATTAAATTATTATTGACTAAACACATACTGCCCCCAAGCCCCGAACCCCTAAATTTACCATAAATTCTATCAACCTAACCTCGCCCTTTGGGAAGATGGTCTTTTGGATATCCCTATATCCAAAATATAGTCTTTTGGATATCCCTATTTCCAAATATAGTCTTTGAAAACCCCTATTTGATTAGGCTTATTTAATATAGGTGTAAAAGTGTAGGGGGGGGTATGGGTTTTGGGACCATCTTAGCCGAAGGGCAAGGCCTATGCTAACTGAAAGCCCTAGACCACTTGAAACCCTAGGACATGATACCCAAAGTTATAACCCACTGAAAGGCCGCTAAAGCCCCAAAGCCCTAACCCAGATTCTGACTTCCCCACCGTCTGCAGCGGCAGCGTCGCGGGCCGTGGCGCCGGAGGCGGAGGGTTTGTCCGGACGCCGGCCGTCGGAGTGGCCAGACCTGTCAGAGGCTACAGCGTACTGTACCGAAGAGGCCTGAATGATTGGAATAAGGTTGATTGGAATAAGGTTGTGGTGTATATCACTGTTACTAGCTGCTCGCTAATCAGACTGAGCAACACCTTGGACGATACGGCGAGCTCCTACACCGCAAAGAACTGCTCGTGTGCTGGCATCGTCGTCATCGTAGTACTCTTGGGGGGAGGTGGTGGAGGAAAAGGAGCGGCGGTAGCAGCAGCCGCAGGAGTGAGGGGAAAGGATCGAGCAAGGAGCTAAAAGTTGGGAATTAGGAGTTGCGAGTAAGATTTGGACAAGCAAGGGTAGCTGCCGTGGTACTCCAGCAGGAGATGGATCCAGAATACGGTCTCTCGGCGGCATGGACTCTGAGCCTTCAACTTACCTTGGAAGTTATAATTGTACCCCATCCCTCCATTCCCTACTAACCAAATTTAAGTCAACCCAACCCTCAACTCTAAAACCCAAGACCTTCGAATCCCGGGGCCTGACAAAGTCTCGGCAGGGCTAAGTTTGCCTTCGACAGCAACGGAGGTTAGGTCAAGGTTTCAGGGTTTTGATGTAGGGTTTAGAGTGTTTGGCTAGGGAATATGTTTTTTATTCGGGGTTTAGGGTTTAGGCTTTATGGTAACATGGATTGCGAGTTTGGGGTTCAAGGTTTCGTTCCAGCTATGTCTCTTCCTCTTTGTAATACTATGTTCTTGGTGCTTCTTGTTTCTACTCCCTATTTCTGGTTCTTGTGGGTTTGGGCTTAGGGCAAGGGCGTGCGGGGATGAAGTTGCTCTGCGCTTGCTGGATGCCAAGCCTTGGGCCCGGAGAGGTGTTTGGAGTGTGGGCGTCTGAAGGCGCTGCTTGGATTGGTAGAGGTTTTTCAGCCGGAGGCTTAAGCTCCGAGTAGAGTTCTAAACATGACGAGCGTCGAACCAACTTTAAACAGCAAGTCATGAAGAGAGCTCTGCCCCTCTGTGGGCAAGTCCGAGACAATTCAAGCGTCTTCAGCTTGAACCCTAAGCCCGAAACCCTCAGCCTGAAAATCGAAACCCTGAGCTTTAAACCCATGACAGAAAGCTGCATCGTCACCACTCACAAGCTGAAGGCTGGTCCCGACGTGGTACCAACGTCGCAATCCTGAACACATGCAATCTTCAACCCCCGAAACTACCCCAAACACTGAACTCCAAAAACCTTCAACTCGAACCCTAAAACCTCAATGGCTTCTCCTGCCACCCCCAACCCTGAATCCCAGCCCTTGAACCCCGCTTCTGCCTCTGAGCAAACAGCCCACCGGCTCACCCGGGGCAATGCCTGCCAAACCGCTTTTGGGGCTTTGAGTTTAATGCTAGTTTTTTAGGTATTTAGGGGCTTAGTGTCGGGGGCTGCTTAGGGTTCTGGGCTTAGGGGGCTTTAGGGACTGTGGTGGGGACAAGGGAGTGAGCAGGTTGGAAGCGCTGTTTCCGGCTCCGAAGACCTCGAGTGCAACTCGGCATGCTCTTGACTCCTGGAGTTCCCGTGCTATAGGGGCCTTAATAAATAGAGTAGGGGTTTGGGGCCCATTATAAGGAACCACCAAAATCGTAGTAATAATAGGCAATTATCAACTAATGCCCCTATAGTAGCCTTGCGATGAGGAGTTGCCAATTGCATGTGCTCGCATGACAGCAAGGAAGTCGGCTGAATTGCAGCATCCGAGGTTGTTCGAACTCGTCCGGGACCGGATGCATTGTACGGACAGTAAACATCGAAGGAAGCTTGGGGTTGAAACATCTGCAACATGACTCGCATAAGAAGTTATTGAGCCCTAAACCTTAAACCGAACCTCTAAAGCCGACAAAGCCTGAACTCCTGGCACTCGGCTTCTAGGCCAAGCTCGTGGGTACAGAGTTGCAGACCGAAGGCCTTAGCGTCTCGGAGTTTCATGATCACCATAGGCCCAAAACCAGCCTCACAGCGAGAAACCAAGCCTTGAAGGACGCAAAACACTGCAAGAACCCGCGCTTGAGCCTCAGAGAATTAACGAAACGAGCTCAATTATGACCAGAAACGCGAGGATGCCCCCAGTTACAAAGGCCCGCAAGCACACAAGAAGACGACAAGAACGTCCGCTCGACAGGCATCATAACAGCTATAGGAGCACGCATAGCAAGCAAAATGTTCATTACTGCTAAACCCTATAAACCTAAACCACCCCCCATTTCGGCCTCCAGGTTTGCTGCTGTAAGCTCGCCGGCTGTGGATCTCCCACCTAGAGCGGAAAAAAGCTCAGGCGAACTTTAGCCTTGCTTACGCGTTTGTGGCCACGCTATCAACCTGGACCCTGCATGCCGAAGCCCCAATCAATCCCGAAACTCTTCGATGAAGGACAACAACCGGCTCCTTTGACCCTTGAAGTTCCGTAGTGCTCCTTTACAGATCAATGACAGCTACCCCCTGAAACCGTTTGCAAAGGCCTGATATGGTTCTCTAAATCAACAAGTCCGGCCGCGCAGAGACATCGAGTTTTTTTTGCTTTTTGCTCCGCCTAACACCATAAAGGGGACGCCATGTTGAACACGGCTGACATACGCATGTAAGATCAGCAACACCGGCCGCGCAGAAACATCGAGTTCCGGTTTCTCCACATAACATCAAAACGGGACGCCATGTTAAACACTGCTAACATCCGAAAGTATCGGGCCTGCCATGCTTCTGGCATTGCAACTCAACCAGGAGCCCTTAACAAAAGCAGGAAGCCCCTCAATTTGGTGAGTCCTGAGCCTGGCACGTTGGCGATCGACCGCCGAGTTTCCTGCAACAGAAACTTTGGAGGTTTAGGGCGGTTTAGGGTTTAGGACTATAAGGAACTAGACCCCAAATCCGTGATCTTTGAGCTCACAAGCCGATCAAAGCATTAGCCGGCTACTTGGTGAAGTCATCCCCAAACCTCGAACGCTGATCCCTAAGCCCTTAGCCCAAGGGTTCTTGCGGGCTTAATATACGGGCCTTCATAACTACAATAGGGTTCGCAGGCATGTTACCGTTTACAGCAGTTGTGCTAAGAATAGTATTGGTAGTTATTCAGGCCCCTAAATCAATTTGCCGTTTTGACTTGGCGGATCTAAGTTACTGAGGGGTTCAGCGGTTTAGCCCTTCGAGCTTGAGGTTTAGGGGACTTCTGGATGTCGGACACACATGGGGTTTATAGTCCGAAGAATCAATTCCACAAGACTCCTTCGTTTAGCTTAACCGGTCCTGCCCGGCAGTCGTTTGGGTCTGCAGTATCAAGCTATGTTTACAAGTTTCGTGGGTACAAGCTGCCCACAGACAACAAGGACAACCCAAGGGAGCTACTATAACGCGCTTCTGTTCTTGGACACAGCGACCTACTATGAAGGCTGCACTTTACTTCGGTTCGTAGCCAGCAAAGACGCATGGCACCCCAGCAAATAAAACAAAGCCACCTTCGAAATCCCGGGCCCCCAAAGCCGTAATTGCCCCCATCCCCGAGCACTGCGGGTACACGCACAAACCCTTGAACTGAAACCCCCAAACACTACACCCATGAACTCCAAATCTCTTGATTTCAAGTCCGCTGACCCTGAAATCATAAAAAAACACCGCACACCCTAAACCAGGATTACAAGTTGCCACAACACTTACAGAGCAAATTGCAATTTCATCTTTAATTATGTTCCTTGAAGGTGAACCCCATGTCCTCAGTGCTCTTTTTAGGGACGAATAACAAAGGGCACCCCGATCATCTGCGCACTACTCTCTGATCATGATGGTTGCATTTATCATTTCCTTACGTAGCCTTCGAAAAATCAACTAAGTCTAGCACCCTTAAAGACCCTGTCTAAGCCCCGGTACAAATCCTGTGTGGCCTGTTTTTTCAACCTCATAAAGAACCCAATATAAACTCTCTAGACCCCCATGTAAGTCTAAAGCCCCCTAACACCTAAGTCCTCAACCCTTAGAAACCGTAAATACTAAAACCCAAATCCTGAACCCCACCAAACTCTGAAGCCTAAAGCAATACACCGAGAAAACCGCCCACAAACTCTAACCCTTCTAAACCCTAAAGCCCAAACCTAAAACTCTAAACCCTAAAACTTATAAAACCTAAAACCAAAAACGCTGAACCCTAAACCCAAAAGACCCTTAAAGCCATAAGCTGAGACCCCGGCGCAAAGAGGCAAAACTCCAGGTCTGCAGACTGCGCGGCCCAGCTCGGCTGCCAAGCGCCACTCCTGCCGTGGGGAAAGAGAAGGCATAGCTTAGGCTTTAGGGTTTTGGGGTTTTGGGGGTTTTAGGGTTTTAGGGTTTTAGAGGTTAGGGTTCAGGGTTTAGGCTTTAGGGTTTGGGGTTTGGTGAAAGAGAAGGAATAGCTTGGGCGAGAGCTTAGGCTTGGGGTTTGATGATCTTGGCAGGGGGAGGGTTCGGGGTTGCGGGTCCGGGGCTTGCAGGTTAAGGGCATGGGCTTTGGGGTGCTGGGGTAAGGGTTTGGGGGGCTGAGCTGGGGTTCAGGAGGCGCGGGTTGGGGGTTTTGGGGAGAGGATGAGTTTGGAAGTCCCTGGAGCTTGGAGTTTAGGCTTCGGGTTTTAGGGTTTAGGGTTAGTTGGTCTAGGGTTTAGGCTTGGGGGTTCGGGGTTTAGGGGTCTTGGGATTTGAGGTTGAAGTTTGAAGGTTGCATTGGGTTTGGGCTGAAAGGTTGGGAGCGCAAAACGGTCGAGGCTTCATTCCGGGAGCTGCAGTAGAACAAGCTATGCACATTGTAAAGGGCAAACTGAATAGAACAAATGCTCAACACGCTTTCTGGACGAATCGGACTCCCTCGCCTTTGAGCTTCGCTGGCCATTCTCACCGTGACCTGACGCAGGAGAAGCAAGGACGCCTGAGGTGTGTCCCGTATTTCATATGAACCGACGGTTCGTCCGTAAACCCGAAACCTGAAGCCCGAAACCCTAAACCTTAAGCCACTTCAACCTCCGAGCCCAAAGCCAAAGTCAAGACCCCCGCATTTGCGCTGAACGCTGCCGCTCTTGTCTGAAGTACGAAGCCCCGAACCCGAAGCCCCGAACTCCGAACCCGCAGCCGCCCTCAAAAGAGCCCTAAGTACCCTTAAGGCAATCGAACCTTATCTTGGGATCCTTCATTGGCTATTGCAGGGCTTTCAACACAGGTCTCAAGACCTAAACGCCCAACCCTGCGCAACTATGCGAGCCTTGATTGCTAAGTTGGAGTTTTGGTGCATATACTGGTAACGTATACTATACCTGTTATGGGTTTCTTCCGACCCTACCCCTGGCCCTCAAAGGAAAGGAATACCTGCAGCTCACAAGACATACTGCAACCCTCAAACCTCAGATGCCTGAGGCTCAACGCCAAGCGCAAACAAAACAGAAACGTGGCCCTGAACGCCCAAGGACCTCGGGAGGTGCCGCTTCAAGCCAATCCTGCGCAGTCGTGCTTCGTAAGGTTCAGGGTTTAGTGGCCTTCACGATTTGAAGAAGGTCCAGTTGCCTGTTAATGTCTGAAGCTGTTGTATAGGCTAAGTCTGCATCGTTCGTGCTTGGTTTGGCTGCCTGTCATCGTCGCAGCGTGTGGATTTAGTTGAGGGTACCGGCTCTGGGGACTACGGAGCAAGTTCAGAGTGTTAGGTTCGGGTCTGCCTTGTGCCTAAAGTTGTGCCTTGGGGTCCGGGATCAGGGCATATTGCGAGAAAGGCTCATGTCTTTAGAGCGCTCATGTCATGTTTAGCGCTGAGGGTGCGGAATCTCCTTCTGAGCACTATGGGACTATGGGGGCCTCGACAACAAGCATAGGACATTGGAGTATATTCTTGGCACTATGATTGTTGATAGTATTTTTATTCATGCTGTTGTTACCAATACATTTTATCATTATCATTCTGCTTACACTTATTTTTTCCTAAGTATCTAGGGACTGGAAAAGGGGATAGCAATACTAGGTGTGAAGGATGCTGAGGTTCCACCTCTTGTTCTTTACAACGGGGGTCCTGACATCCCAAAAGCAGCAGAAGCTTGCGGCTTCAGAGTTTCGGTGTGGTGGCGGTGGTTGGGTTTGGGGCTTTTGGGGCTCCGAGGCTTCGTAGCCTTCGGGATTGGGGCCTCCGATGGCCATGGCTTTCATGGAAGCTCACCACGGCCCGTTAGGAAGAATCATAATGGAGCCCCTCGGAGCCTTAAGCCTTAAACCCCGAAACTGAAGCTTGAGCCGCAAACCTGAAGCCGCGAATCCTTGAGTCAACTTACCCAGGCATGAGCCTAAAACCACAACCCCAAACCTCAAGCCCAAACCCGAAAAAAACGAGACCTCAAGTAACCGTCCTCTGCGAGAACCTCCGGGGTGATCGTGGTCGAAACAGGAACCGCACACCTCCGGTCAAAGGATCGCATTGCTTCTGTTGAGAAGCTGGAGGAGTTTTCCACCCGGGCTTGAACATACGTGATTATTGGGGAGTTTCCGAAAATTAGGGGTACCTTCTGTTGGGCCCTTATAAGGGAGGTTCTACTAATTAGGGCACCATGTAAGGGTCCCTTATTTTCGGAAACTCCCATTCAGAATCCAATTTGTTAAGCAACTCACTGCAACTCAATGCAAGTTCTGTTCAATATCAGGATGAGGATACACAATGAGTAATATGCTAGCTGAACAGAACTTTTGTTGAGAACCCAGGAGGTGCAGCAGGTTTTAGGTTTTGACGGCGCTAATAGTTCAGGCGCTTAGGAGGAGCGGCCGTCTTGATGTTGTGTCCTCCCGTTGCTCTGCAGCACGGAAATACCCAACGCCCCCCCCCAATAGCTAAACCCTGGCATACTGAACACGAATTTCGCGAATCCCAACCCCAAGCCCCCAAACCCCAGCCTAAACCAATCTTCGGTCCGAACCACCTGTCTGCCATCTAAGGAAGAGAACGGAGATCAACCAGGCTTCTGGGCCAGCAATCCGGAACCCACAAGCGCCCACAAAGATCACCACTCCGACTGGACCTTGAATAATGCTGCTGGGTTCTTGTCAAGGGATTTATTTTACGTTACCAAAGTAGGGATCTATAGTCATTAGCACGGTTTCCTTGTCAGATTCCCCGAGCTCTGCCTGCAAGCCCAGTTGGGATAGACGACTCGATAAAGATCGCCACCCTGCAGCCGATGTTGAAGTCGGATGGAATTCAGACGTTAAACCCTAAACTCTAAAGCAATATTTTCGGATGGAAATTGATTTTACAAGAGCTCCGACAGCCAAACCCAAGCGAGAAATGCCCAGAGCCCAAGAACCTGACGTCTGACGTGCACATGAAAGCCTTGTGAAGACTCTTCAGGGTTTTTAGGGAAGCTAATATAGGGGCCTAAGTTTTCTATACTATAATTATAGCAAGAGACCCCCCAAACTAGTATAGGTAATTATATATTAATTAAGGCCCCTACGTTCAATAGGGTTTGGGGCTCAAGGGTTCGGAGCTCCGGCTTGGCGTCTGCCGTTTCAGGTATTTGGGCTCGGACCCACTTGCCTTGCTTAGGGTGTGGAGCGTGCGGATTCTTGGTCTGCCACAAGCTCCCAACTTGAATCGACGAACGCACATTTCCGGACTCCTGAAACCCAGAAACCCAAACCCCATGCTTGAAACCCTGAACTCTAAACCCAAACCCTGCGACTCGAAGCTCTTCACAGTCTAAACTTACGCTGTGGGCTAATCTCGCAGCGGGGGCTTTCCGTTTGACCGGCCAAAGCTTGGGCACCACAATGGGGGGGGGGGGGGGGGGGGGGGGTTAGGGCTTGGGGTTTTGGGCTTGGGGTGTACGGTTCAGGGGTTGACTGCTTCAGGGCTTTAGGGGTAGATGGTGAGAAACCCTAGGCCTGAATAGAAACTCTGAAGGCTAAACCCTAAACCCGACACCCCTGAACCACTGCCTTTTCCCCCCAGCCCCAAACCCTGAAGCCACCTGCACAAACTTTGGCAACGGGGTGCTATGCAAGTTGCTGCCGTTCCAGTAGATGACCTGAGACTTCCACAGCACAGGACTTTGCCATGGGGGCCTTGATGAAAAGAACAGAGTGGGGCTCCTTCAAAGGGTTTCTATAAGGGTCTGAAGAGAGCTATGAGGGCTTGATAGGGGATAGAATGCCCAAGCACATGCTCACGGAAGGTCTTAACACCCGAAAGGTTAAAGCCTCAACCCTTTCGAGTGTTTGAGTGGCTTAGGCTTACCTTTGGTTAGTAGGGAATGGAAGAATGGTAGTAATAGTAGTTATACATGTACCCCACCTCCATTCCCTACTAACCAAAGGTAAGTGGGGCGTGGCGTGACTCCCGATCTCTAGTCTTACCTTTGCTTAGTAGGAATGCAGGAATGGGGTACAATTATAACTACTACTACTATTCCCACCATTCTTCCCTAAGCCCTATAAATCCTAACCATTCTTCCATTCCCTACTAACCCAAGGTAAGTAGTCTGAGCACCCGCACCCACGGCGGCTCGCTCGCCGACCGCCTTCGAGACGGATGGGTTGGCAAAATGACATAACAGTAACAGTGGAAATAATGCTACTAGTAATCATAGTAATACTTGATAAAAAACAATGATAATAGTATTAAGAATAATACTAAGAATGGTGATGACATAATGGTAGCAATAAGATTACTGATAGTAAGAACAGTACAAATATTGCTAGCAATTCAACGAAGCATAGCAATGATAATGACATCGCAAAGCACAATGTTTTAGGGTTCAGGGCTGTGGGTTGCCACCGTCAACCAACCCCAAGCCTTCGCCGTAACATCCTCACAAATCACAGCAGTGATGGTCTACCAGCGTGCGCATGATAGACGAGAAAATACTTACGCATACATGCTCAGGAGACGCCCTCTACTGAAAATGCGGAAGTGCTTGGCAGACCAAACGGCCGTACACTGCCTACTCAGAATACACCCTGATCACGGTGTGCTTGGATAACAGCATAAGAATTCGAAGCATTGCACATTATGCCACTACAAAAACGATGACACGACATGCCACAATGAACTTCACTGGCGAGGCGATTGAACCACTTCACATCCCGCAACAAAACTCAGAGCTTGTGGATCTATGCGGGCCAGAACTGTGGATCCAAAAACCAGCTTTAGAACCTCAAAGGCCCGAATCCTCCAATTCGAAAATCCGTGGAAAGCTGAACCCCCTCATCCCAACACATTACCCTAAGGCCCCAAAGTAGTTCCTTTTTGGGGTTCGTATATAGAATCCTATAAGGTAATCCCAAAAAGGAACTACTTTGGGGCCTAAGGGTACTGGGTTCTTAGGTAAAGAAGGCTTTGGAATGATAGTTGGCGCCCTTTCTGCGAGCGAACCACACAAGGCCCTGGGAGCGCCTTCCCTCCCAGCACTTAAACCCTAAATCCTAACACTCTAAACCCTAAACCCTATAAATCCCAAATCCTAAGACTCTAAACCCTTAAACCCTAAACCCCAAATCCTAAGACTCTAAACCCTTAAACCCTAAACCCCAAATCCTAAGACTCTAAACCCTTAAACCCTAAACCCCAAATCCTAAGACTCTAAACCCTTAAACCCTAAACCCCAAATCCTAAGACTCTAAACCCTTAAACCCTAAACCCCAAATCCTAAGACTCTAAACCCTTAAACCCTAAACCCCAAATCCTAAGACTCTAAACCCTTAAACCCTAAACCCCAAATCCTAAGACTCTAAACCCTTAAACCCTAAACCCCAAATCCTAAGACTCTAAACCCTTAAACCCTAAACCCCAAATCCTAAGACTCTAAACCCTTAAACCCTAAACCCCAAATCCTAAGACTCTAAACCCTTAAACCCTAAACCCCAAATCCTAAGACTCTAAACCCTTAAACCCTAAACCCCAAATCCTAAGACTCTAAACCCTTAAACCCTAAACCCCGAATCCTAAGACTCTAAACCAAACCCTGCATGAACCCTAAATCCTAAGACTCTGAACCCTAAATCCTAAATCCTAAGACTCTCAACCCTAAAACCTACATCTAGATTCTAGATTCGAAAGCCAAGGCCAGGAAAATTGAAAACGTCTCATGGAAGCCTGTCACATCCTGAAAGCCTGTCACATCCTTGTGACAAGTCGTACGAAACCCGATAACACCTTGTAAAACACCTATAGAGACCCTCATAATGCCCTTGTGGCACCCGCACATCCCTTTTAAACCTTAACTCTTATAGAGACCCCCATAATGCCCCATAAGGGCACCCATACATCCCTTAGAAACCTTAACTCTTTTAGAGACCCCCCCCATAAATACCCTACAAGGGTACCCCTGGATACCTTAGAAGCCCTTAAGGGCCCCCCCTTGTTCGAAACCCGCGCTCCGCCTGTCGGAGCGATCCCGGGAGTTGCTAACGATGCCGTGCTTCTCACTGCAGCTCCACCTGGGCTTCAATTTCTGCAAGAATGAACCCCCAAAATTATATAGCTAGGCTTGGGGTTTAGGGTTCAGGGGTTAGGGCTCTTGAGCTAAAGGTTTAGGGGTTAGTGTGAAGGGTTTAGGGGTTCGGTTTCTGCTGTTTGATTTGTGGGTTTAAACCAGAGTTTGTAAAGATTTTCGAAAACTTTGTTGCATAATTAAAGGCTTTACAGGGTCTGAAAGGTTGTAAAAAGCCAGTGGATTTCTCAAGGACTTTAGGGTTTGACAAGGATTTCAAGATGGTGTCATGGGGTTTGGTCTTTCATGGCCTGGGGTTCAGCGTTAAGTTTTGCATCATTGATGGCGCTTGCGTGCTATTGCTCGAAGGAGAGTCTAGGGTGCAGGGATTTTTGGGGTTTACTTGGGGTTTCGGGGCTTGGGGTTGAGGGCTGCCGTTTTAGGGTGTGGGGGTGAGGCTTTAGGATGTACGCCCCGGCTCCACCTGCTAACTGTGCAGCTTCCACGGTCTGAACCTCTTGAAATTCAACATTGCCAGTGTAACCGCTACAAGAAGGCATGACCCCTTCTGTTCCTTGAACAACCCCTCATCCGCCGCCAATGTCAAGCCAACAAGTAGGTTGGAAAATCCTCCACCCTCCTACTCCTCAACGCGACATTCTCAAGCTCCTTAAACCCCTTCAAGACCTTAAACCATAAACCCTTTCAGTACCTTAAACCATAAAGCCCTGGCCCCTTCAATACGTTAAACCATAAACCCTCAAACCCTAAACCCTCCGCCAACACCCAACCTTAAGGCTCTGACGTCTGCTGAACGATCACATGATCTCCAGGTCGCAGTTGCTGCTCAGGGGAATAAACCCGCTCCTGACGTTTCAGGGTTTAGGGGCAGGGGTTTATGGAATAGGGTGGTAGGAGTTTCAGGATTATGGGAAAAATCACAGTAACAGTGTACAATACTTACAGGGTGTCAGGATTGCTTTCGGCCGGCAGGACGTAAGGTTCCTGGCATTGAAAGAAAGTTAGGGTTTAGGGTTTACGGAAGCTTGAGGTTCTGGATCCTGGTTGATGCGGGTCTATGCCTTCGGCACAGAAGGTTTCGAGTTTGGCCAGCTGTGGTCTCAGCGGGCTTGCGATTTGCATGGTAAGATATGCACTCGGAAACATGGCGTTGCTGTACATGTAGAGTCGACTCTGATCCTCATGTCACTGCTGGAGGCATGCAAGTTGCCTCACGGTCTTGCTACTATAGAGGCCTGATGGCTTAGACTAAGGTCTTAGGAATAATATAGATATTATAGTATAGCTGTGATCACGAACCTGAAGGATTGGACTTACCAATTCCTCGGGCGCCCTGTGTTATACCCTCAACCCTCAAGAGCCTAAGTGATGCTTTGAGACTCTTCAACTGTGACAGAAAACGACGACGCCCCAAGCTTTACGCGTGAACGTGGCCATTTACTCAACCACCAAGCTTCCCTTCCGTTCAGGCTCGCACTTTTGAAGTGCCCTGATCTGTGCTTCCGCTTAGGGTATAGGGTGTAGGATTTCCGGGTTGAGGACTTATGGCCTTACTGAAGGATCTGAGGGTTTCAGGGTTCAAGGTTTTAGTGTTTCTTGCGTGCAAGAAAGCCTGATAGGATGCGGCGACTTACTGTAGACGGCACAAGCCTCGTCAGCTCAGAAGATGAATGCTTGGACGAAAAACCGCCCCAACTCCTTGCGATGTGTCTTCAAGCTGTGATCTGCTTCGCCGATGTCATGCAACCGAGCATCCCAAATCGAAAACCCTGAACCCTCCACACCGTAAACCCTAATCCCCGAAAGCAATGAGCCCTACAGGAAGAACCATAAACCTGCGCCGCGAGCCTCCGGGGCGTGCCTGCGCAGCACCTCGCTTTGTCAAACAGAGGTGTATGACCCTTTAACGACACTACAGCAAGCTTACAACATCTATCCAATAACCCTGAGGAACACTGGTGGTAATCACTCAGGCTTCGAGATTCGCCAACTACCCAAATGCCCTAAACACGAGATTCTCCGAGAGGTCTATCATTAGTATGACAGACCCCCCCGGGCTGTTGAACCCTACGGGAATAGCTCGTAGAGCGTGAACCCGAAACCCCAAAGCAAACCTCAGCCTTAACAACATTTCTCAAAACCCCAAGACAAAACTCCAAACCGTTAAACCCGAATTACTGTAAGCTTAACCTGCATCTCGCAAGCAAACCCCTAAACCCCAAACGCCTAAAGTCTCCTAATCCCTATATAAACCCTATTAAAATCATTCGGGGCTTGGGTTTGAGACTCACCGACTGCTGCGAAGTTGCGCGGGCGGAGAAGCGGAGAAGCGCGGCAGAGGGGCGCCCCTGTTTATTAGAGGGCTAAGGCCTTTAGCCGTGGGGCCCACCAGGACCCCCCAATGAACTTCAATTGGAGGGCACTACAGCTTGATTTATTTTTGTGGGCACTTGGCACGTTAAGTGCCTTGTTTTGTATTTCGGGGAGGTGATATGTTCTTCGCGAAAGTTGAGGAGTTTAAGTGCCGCCTAATAGAAGGCACTTGTAACAAGTGCCCTCAAATAGAGGGGCCTTGGACCCCAAGTGCCCTCTTTTGAGTGCAGAAAACCGTAGGCAAGTGCCCAGCTGGAAGATCTTAAGTGATTGTATCTTTTTTTCGTGCAATAAGCACATGCACGTGTGTGTATACGTATGAACACAGCAATTTGCATAAACTATCTATATATATCTATTTGTGTGTATACATACAGAGATACACATATATGTATATGCAATTAATGAACCTATCTACATACACACATGTTCACCTCAGACTCCCGTCGTACATATACTCAGAGAACAATCGAACGATATGACGTCGCCGATCTCCGTGATGTTTGTCTTCGGCTTAGCTTGTTGCTCAAGAACAGTGGCAGTGAGTGTTTTAAAGCGTAGGTGACACGAGAGCACCAACTACAGTCCACAGGTTCGTACACATGTGCCAGAACTAGGGCTTCGTGAGGCGTCGTGGTGACAATGGCGGCAAAGTTTCTCTTCGCGACTGCGGACGCAACAAAGTATGCAGGCGAAGTCCGGGACTAAAAGCCATTGGCGGGCCTGCGCGTTGCGATCATGTGCTCGTTTCCTCCGGACGCATTCATGATATTTGTATATATATATATATATATATGCCTTCATATATCTCTCATTATCTCTCTTATTTAATGAACATATATCTTTTCTACAACTCATCAGCCGGCTCGGAACAAAATGCTGTAGCTCCTGCGCGATGGGCACTTCTGTGAGGAGATCTCAAGAACAAGAGGAAAGCTTGCCCATAACGAGGCAGTCGAAGATGCTGGGAAGGGCCACTGTTTCACAGAACACAAAATGTAGCCGCTTACCCTGTTTCTCTCTTTCCTATCGCCGTTACTTCTTCGTTTGGCCATCTTCGATAAAACTGTGTCTCTCTCTCTCTCTCTCTGTCCCGCCCCTCTTGCCTTTCCTGCCGCTTCTGTGTGGTCTCAACTTGAGACCTTGGAGCACTCGGTCGTTTCATTGGTTCAAGCACGCCGGGAAGGAACTGTCGGAGAAAACTTCTAGCTGCGCAGATGGTTCATGATGTTGCGTGCTCGGATATTCTCATCGATCGCGCGTACCTCCACCCCAATGACTCATGACCACAAGTACATAGTGTATCAGAGCGTCGCAACAGCGACAGCAACAATTGGCGGGGCAATGTCGTGTTGAAGGCCAGGAAGTCTGCGCCGGTGATCATAGGTTTTGCCATACTTACATTTTGTAGCTCACATGAGGATACACTACGCTATGAGAGTTTCCGTATGAACCCTGCATATGTACAACATACCCGGTGCAATCCAGGATGACCCCGCCGGAATGATCAGAGCCGAAACGCGAACTAGCCTTGAATGCCTGATGATTTCGAGTCTCCGGATGGGGCAATCGCCGGTTTGTACGTTTCCGTGACTCCATCCAAGTGGCGAAGGGCTGCTGCTAAATTTCCGGAGGAGGCATCGTTTGTTGGACCTACAAGCACCTCCAATAGAGGGCATTTGGGATTTCAGGTGATCGACGGGCGTGGGACTTGCACGGCAGTTTTGCAACAGGTTGGGCGCGAAAGTGCGTGTCACTGCGTGTCACTGCGTGTCGCCAGAAACACAAGTGCCTTCTAATAGAGGGCACTTACCACAAACGAGGGGACTTCGGTATATCACGAAACGTGTCACTGCGTGTCACTGCGTGTCGCTTCAAGGCCTCCAACCCACATTTTCGTGCTTGCCCCAAAAACAGCCGGTGGAGCTAAATCGGTCCAAATCGCGCTAGAGTCTTTGGTCGCACTATGAAAACATCCGATGGACGGCACACGAGTCGACGCCACTGCTTTTGCATGTCAGTCATGTCGATTGCTTGCATGATCTTGCATGTATGCTTCTGTTTGTACTAAATGTACATAGGTAGGTGGGTATGTAGACACATATACAAAATATACATGTACAAATCATATGTATATATATATATATATATATATATACATACATATATAAATACGTAGACATATACCTATGTACAAAATTTATGTACACGCACACATATTCAGAGACAAACAAATACATGAGGGCATGGGCCTGTACTTTGGCATATACTTTCTGGATGGTCCTTCTGTCTCGCAAATCTCGCTGCTGGGCTCCAAAGAGCAGCTGATATACTTTGAAAATACAAAACCCAAGACGGTTTTCAAAGGAAATCCAGGCCACGTTCGCCAGCTGAAGCCGACACATTCAGGAACCGAGGGTCCGGGTGGGCCAAGAAGAACCAGAAAGAAAGCAAAGATACAGACGCAACAGCGAATTGCCAGAAGACGACGCAGACGGAAAGACAACGACGGGCACCAGCAGCACGGCAGAGAAGTTAGGAGAAGAGCCAAGGTTCCAAAGCAGTCGAGGAGGATTGAGAGGGCGAAGAGAGCAGAAACAAAAAGGCTTAGGACCGTCATCCTTGATTTTTCTCGTAGACCGATATAGTCCATCGATTGCGCAGAGAAGCTGACGATGTTTAGTAGTCTCGGCCGCGAGCAGCGACATTCGTCAATGTGGTCCATAAGAGAGAAGCGATCTCCGTCAACAATGGGAACCAGTTCTTCCATTCTATGCTTTAGAGCACCGAGGAGCGAAGAATGAAAGAGTTTCATTCAGGATTTGTTTCGCAAAAGCACTCTAAGTGGTTTGGGCCCCTGAGTTCGATGCGCTGCACAATCTTACGTCGATTCTGAATTTTGCAGCGACGTATTGAGAGGCGACAATTTACATTTATGTTTTGTCGATGTGGCCATGCAACATGTTGGATGCTCTGGTGCTCTGGAAGATAGAACGACGCTGCACAGGCACCCCGCAGCAAAAAAGCTTTCACCACGTCTACGTCCCGATCCCTCCACACCGGTGTAAAGACCGACCACATCGCCTACGACTCCGCGGCGTGCATCAGCCCCCGCACCCGATGATATACATTATATATATATATATATATATACACACATACATATAGACACACACACACACACTTCTATGACAACTTTTTTCTAGCCGTAACAAGTTCACACAGCAGTGCTGTTGTGTATTGCGGTATGTGTATGTCCGTGTCCTCCCGGTGCCAAGTCAAAGGACTGCCGAAGCTGTTTCAGCCGGCATGCCCAGGTTACTGTCTAAGATGCTTCAGGGCTTGGCATCCAGTTGGTGTGAGGAGACAAAGGCTAAGAAGCTTCGACAGTGAGCAAGCAAAGCACCCAAAAATGTGATCACCGCAATATAAGCGTTTAATAGCATTTCTTAGATGTGACCCAGCCACCCCATATATCAAGACTAAGTCCCCTCTTTGGTCACTTTTGGGTAAGTGCCCTTAATTAGTGGGCATTTGTGCGAAAACCTCAATAGAGGTACGTCGGGGGGTGCTGGCAGGGTTTGGAGTTTAGGGTTCCGGGTTCGGGGCGTAGGATTCAGGCTTTTCTCTGTAATGGGCTCTTTTCCGACTGCGTGCAGCTAGAATTCCTTACCAGGATGAACCAGTGGTTGGGGCCTCTGTGTTGAAAGATATTCTTGTAACCCCACAGCAAACCAATTCTGATCTTGTCTCAAGCAGAAATTGAACGCACTGCAGGGTTTGGTGTTTAGGGCTTGGGGCTTAGGCTTGACTGAGCTTCCTTTGCTCTTGGTTGCTGTGAGTATCGGACTGAGGGCTGTTCCTTAAGGTTGGGCCTCTGCGTCTTCTAGACGAGGTACATCTTGAGGTTGAGAAGCTTCCAGTTCAAGTCTTTCAGAGCTCTTTAGCGGCTCGTAGGCCGACGGTATAAATCCTAAACTTCTGCCGGCCTCGGTCTCTCAAGCAGAAAACCGCAACCGTACAAGTAAACGCCCAAAGCCGTAGACCTAAACCAAATCCCAAAATCATGAAGAACTCCGAAGCCCTACCACCCTAAAGCCCAAACCCCCGAACTAGCCCTGAACCCGAAACGCCACTGGTAGCTTAGGACCCGGGCCGATGCTGCGGCCTGCGCTCTGATGGAGGGGTTTAGGGCATAAACTTTGGGGTTTCAAGATTTAAGAGTTAAGGGTTGAGGGGGTTTAGGATTCAAGGTGCTAGAGTTCGGAAGTTCTAGGGTTCGGGATTTTACGGGTTTAGGATCTAGAACCTTTGGCATGTAGGGTTGGGCGTGTCAGGATCACAAGCGCGGAACGCATAGAAACCTTGTATCTCAAGTGCATAAACTCTTAGCCCAAATCCTGCCACCCATCCTGTCCTTCAGCCGTATACCCCCAAACCCACCAAACAAAACTAGACCTTTAAGACACATTGCAAAGAACATTTAAACCCTAAACCCTGCAAAGCCCAAGCCCCCTCAAATCCCCAAGCCCATTCAGGTTCGGATCTTGGGCGGGGAACACCCGAGTTCTAGTACACAAAGAAAAGGAACACTACTCATTAGAAGGGGCCCCCACCCTGTAATAGTGGTATAATAGGAATAGAATAGGGCCCTAATATAATCCTTATAGTCACTATTACAGGGTCGGGGCCCCTCCTAAATACTCCGAATAGGCCTACTTTGAAGGATTCCTTTGTCACTTCCGATAGGGGTTACGACAGCGGTTGTTCGCGGAGTAGCAAAGGGATACTGTTACAATACGGCCAGCGCATTTAAGAAATGAACCCCTGAATTTTTGCATTTCGTATCCAGGGTCCTAAACCCGACCAAAATTCCCTAATTCAACCAGGAAACAGAGCCTCCGCGAGCTTCCAACCCCTCCTGCCCCCAGCCTGAAAAGTTCAAACGCACTCATTTTGGAGTGTTCAGCCCGCGAAAAGCTCAACATACGTGCGTTTGAACTTTCGGAGCGCCACGCCCTTGCCAAACCCCAGGGTGGGAATTAAGAAATATTCGGGGTCTGGGCAGAAAGGTGCCGTTTCTCATCAAATCGACGCCCCGTATTATGGTAGGGAACTGTGAGGAACGACATCGAGCTTCTCTCCAGTAAGCCGGCCGAAAGCTTGGGGCAGAAACCCGGCTTGAAGATAAATGTGCGGGTACCTCCTGATAGTCCGGGTTTTGCCTAGACTATGGTTTGCTCAAAACAAAAACTTCTTATAGTTGATCAAAACGCTTACATTAAAATCCAATAAAGCCTGCATAGACCCTTGTAAAAACCCTAATCTAAAGATTCAGGCCCCTTTTCGGGACTTCCGCCAGGCGATCACAGGGAACGCTTCTGCTTTGGCTATGCCTTCATGCAGCCATGCGCAGAAAGCACGGCGAGGTTGCTGCGCGGCCGAGTGTTTAGGGTTGACGGCTCTTTTGAGGCTATGCCTGAGGTTTTGCGCTTGAATCATTATTATGATTACTATTATTACTATTATCATCATTATTAGTAAAACATTATTATTACAATATTACAACGAGCAACAGAAACACCGTAAGCCTGAACAGACAATCGCTCAACGCTCGACCCAGCACGACCCCGACATGCGTTGCTTCATTGCAAAACAAGGAATTGGATGGTAGGCAGGGTGCAAATGCCATTCTGCCCATACCACATGAACAACCGTGCAGGACTTTCCCCAGAGCCCTTGTTTTCTCTGCATTGTGTCCTGCCGGGTCTTAGAGTAAATGTCTAGGCTTTCCTAGCTCCGCGACTGCTTCGAACTACATCCAGCTGGCCTTCCAAAACTGTTCCTTCAGCGACTTGCCGGCATTCTTCACCTACGCCTATGCAAACGCAGTATACATGCATCCACTAGCACTCGATCGTGCGCGTTTTCAATGTATTCTAGGTCCTTCTAGGTTGAGGATTCAGGACAGGAAAGTTAGGATGCTATGTTGAGAGCATTCGAGTGTGACTTACTTTCTACAGCTTCTTGATGGGCTCCCGGGAAATCCCTCTAATGTAAATCAGACCATTCTAAGCGGCTAGCATGAGGTTTTCCAGCAGTCCACTTCAGCCCGATCCTGGTGTTCGAGGCATGTTGGCACCGTATGTATGTTACATGCATGAACCATGAACCCAAGACTTGGAAACTCCAAACAAACCTGAACTCCGCCGTGGGGATCAACGGGAGCAGGGCCAGCATGCAGGCTGCATGCAGGTATGCAGCCATGGCCGACCCTCCACAGTTAATCCCAATACGCAGGAACGAAAAAGTTCCAACACCCTAAACCCAGAAGCCTAAACTCTGAATGCCCCAAAATCCTAATTAAGCGCTGTAACAAGCGGAAAAGGGTTCTTTAGGGTTCTCTCATATAAGCGGGATAAAGATACAGCAATACTGTACGCCCCAAAACCCTATCCTCATTGTCAAGGTCCACGCAACCATCTCAAACCCGTATAGAACCCTTGTAAGAGTCAGGGCTTCGTGATGAACCTCATGCGTCAAAAGGAGGAATCTCGATGCACCGTGGGCTCCGGTATGCGGAGACGAAGCGCCTTGCAAAGACTGCTATCGACTGCTGCCTACCGTACTCTGAGATCAATCTGAGCTTATCCGGGAAAATGCTATGTTTCGGGTCTTGTAAGACTGGGATGTCAAGCTTCGGGAAAAGATGGATTGTAGAAGCATCCGAAAGCCCGTTGTGGCGCATCCTGCAAAATCTCTGACAAGGTATGGGCTTTGCCCTGCACGTCAGAGGCCGACGTTTCTCAAGGATCACGAAAGACGTGGACTCAATCTCTGCACAGGTAGTTAAACCTGAACCCCAAACCCTAAACCCTGAAACCTTAAGCCAACCCTCCAGGGATTTGAGAAGCGGTGACATACTTAAGGGTGGAAGGGCAACTGTTGACAGAGCCCTTCCACAGCAGAATCCTCCTGGCCGAGCGCTGCACAGAAAGCCGATAATAATGCTCAGGATTTGTGGTTTGGGGCCATGCGGGGCCTGAAGCGCTTAGGGCTGCTACAGCCTGCCTACACTCGGAAGAGATGCATCCCACAAATAAGCAGAAAATCACTACACAGAATGCCTCCAAGGCCACCCGAACTCTGAAACCGTGACCGTGACCCCATCAGGTCGAGCATTTTGGGGGTTGCGGGTTTAGGGTTTAGGGTTTAAGGTTCAGGCTTAGGGTTTAAGGTTCAGGGTTTAGGGTTTAAGGTTTAGGGTTTAGGGTTTAGGATTTAGAGCTTACCAAGCCTTCTGCGCCGCAGCTCGGGCTACGGCAAATGGCGGGGAGCCATTTCTGCGGGGGCTCAGCGCTTACACTGCGGTGAGGGTTTCAAGCATTGTAGGATTTGATCTTGAGGGCATCTCAAACGATTTTTGGATGTCTCCCTTGTGCTCGCACTCAGAAATCTCTAGGTGTGGAAAAAACGATGGTAACGCTCCTAAACCGTCGAAGCGACACGCGAAAGAATGTTGTTCGCGACAAAGGTACTTGACAGGGTTGGGGATCTCGGATGGGTCGAAGACTCATGCAAGGCTTTAGGCTCTCCAGTGAATTGCGTGGGCCTTGGGGTTTTGGGGAAGCAGGGAGACATCACTTTGAGACGCGCTCCGACGAGGCTGCATTTGCACGCCTAAAACCGAAGGAATTTGGAGCAGCCGCTGCCCCTGACATCGTCAAAACCTCCAGCTCCTAGAAGTATTCGCTGCAAAGCCGGAAACATCTGAGTCTCCACGAATCCATATTGAAAACTTGAACTCGAAGCTTGAACCTCAAATACAAAACTAGATCCGAAGTCGCCTCAGGAGGCCAGGGTCTAGGGTTTACGTTTAAAGTAGTTGGGACAGATCTCATGCTTAAGGTTCACATTTGTTGGGGTGGTGAGCCTACTGCATAGGCTGATCTCCTACAAATGCCTGAAGCCTCCACGGGCCACTGAAGACAGTGGGGACCCCTTAGACCATCCGGTTTAGGGCTTAGGATATCGAAACGCATGTAGGAGCCGGAATGTCGATAGTATGCCCCAGCCCCTGTTCAATTTATACTTCCTTTCCGCCAGCGTCATAGCTGATACGAGCCATGTAAAGAGCCTAAAGGTCTGGAAGGAAAGAACGACGCCTCCAAGACTCCATCGATCCGTATACAATCCGTATACACAGCCCAGTATGGTGCCATGCATCCGAATAAAGCCCACCAGCTGCTCATTCTAGAGAAGGGCCCAAGTAAGAGTTTGGAGCAGCAGCTGCACCCGAGGCGCGGCTTACGGTGCACCGGGGGCGAAAGGAAACCACTTCGTGGCGAGGCCCAGAAGAAATTGGCCGCACGTCTGCGGGCAAGTACTGTATGGGCGGTTACATAACAAGCAATGTCGAGGGACTTGAACCCTAAACCCCTAATTCAAGAGGATGCTTGAAGTAGTGGAGTTCCATGGCAACCCATGCACAAGACTTATTGAGGAACCTGCAGATTAAAGTTACGAGTTGTGTGCTTCGCTGGCTCTTTCCAGCATCTCAACTTGTTTTTCGCCAGGAAACCCAATTACAGTCACCAGAAGAAGCAAATGTAGAGGCGCTGATGGTTTGAATAGGCTTTCGGGAGGACCCCTTTTAAGGAAACCTAAAGGACCTGAACCCTGTAGTACACACAAGAAGTTCGCCTCTCACCCCCGGGTAGGGCAGAAGCCTTCTCGAGCTCGAGGCCGCAATTAAGGGCTCTTAGTAGAGTTTAGCGTTCAGGGTTAAGGGTTCAGAGTGCAGGGTGCAGAGCTGAAAGGGCTTAGAGTTTAGGGCTTTGTACAGCTCGGTTTGGGGCTTTGGATTATTTCTTATATAAAGTTTGTGGAAGCCCCTCACTTGCCTATCTTTGCCTGGGGTTTAGGCTTCTTTGGGAGGTTCAGAGTTTACGGGCTGAGCTTCCGGACTCGATATTTGGCGTTCACGGTTGTAGGATCTTGAGACGTAAGGGGCCTGCCAAAAGAGCCTTGAAATCCGAGAGGGCTTCTGAAATTGGGGCGATCCCGGGCTGGCCGTCCAACGCGTCAGCCCAGGATTTGAAGACCTGGAGAGATGGGCGCCAGGCCACAAGACGGACTTGGGTGTTTGAGGTTGGGGGTCTAGGGAGATGTTTAGAACCTTCCGGGCTTTGCTACCATGTAGTAATGTGCTTCGAGAGAGAACACAAATCTCGAATTCCTTGGAATAATGCAATTTCAGCACGACGGTTGCGACTGTGTACCTGGCAGGATCTCTGGAAACTACTCCGTCACTGCATCGCTGTTGCTGGTGCAGCCTACCCACCACCGCCAGCTCCATAAACACTTCCCAAGCGACTCCATCCATATCTCAATTGCACGGAGCATGTGTTCAGTTTCGGATTTACTAAGTCAAAGCCAGGGCTGCAAATTTTTCTGAAATGTCCCTTCGGTTTGGTTACGGCTCAGGTTTAACTGACGACTGCATCAGCGGCACCACATGCAGCGCCAAAACACCAAGGTCGTTCGAACCCAGCAGCAGTCCTTCGGCTTAGGGCCGCTCTACGGGTCTCGTCTTGCTGCAAGTGCACCCCACCGCAATTACCACAACAGATTTAACCGTGCGCCTGAGCATTGATTGGCGGCGCTAGGCACCAGGTGCTTGGAGAGCAGTTGTGAAAGGCAGGAGTAGTGGAGATGGTTTGGATGGCCAGGTGGGACTGGATAAGCTCCAATCCTTAAACCCCTTTTACCCCCTGAAACCCAATGCCCTAAACCCCCGAAAAACCTGAACCCTAAAATCTTGGAGGCTTTGCATAGAAGGCTCTGGGATACCTAATGCAAATGTCAAAGTAATCCTACGTAGTGGCCCCTATATAATCCCATTAGATACTATCCTGTACCCTCTAACCCTACTTTAAGAAAATGAGGCCCGATGCTTGGCAAGACAAAGCGACCCTGGATGTCGTTGAAGAGTCGCATCGAAAGCCTGGGGGAGACAGCAAGAAACACAAGGTTTTGGAGGAATTGGGCCTGGAGGATTATGGTTCAGGGCTCGGGCTCGGGCTTGGCTTAGGGTTGGAGTTTGGTTTGGGGTTTGCCCCGGAAGGCGAAAGCATCGTGCGATAATGTCGTCTCGATAAGGGCCTTAATGGTTAGAAGAGGGTTTTGGGGCCCATTATACTATGACTATAACAAGGAAACCCGAAAGTAGTATTGGTATAAGCCCATTATAGTAACGACTGTTTGTGGGAGGTTGTTCTTCGATATGCGCCGACCAAGGTTCCGCTGAAGCACCCCCCAAGCTTTCCAACCTCCCCAGCATAACCCAACCCTTAAACCCTAAACCCTTAGACCAGCTGAAGCCAAGACTCGAAGTAGCAGAGGCCGCAAAGAGACCCGAGCAGAGTGCCTTCTTCAGCCGAGGCCTCGGGGTGAACACGAGAGGAACAACTGCTTAGGGCTTAGGGTTGAGGGTTTAAGGGTTTCGGGCTTGTGCCATGGAGTTTACAGTATTAAGATTCAAGGCTTAATTACAGCCTTCAGAAACCCTTGCTCAGGATGTCTATGGAACCAACCCCGCCTGGCAGGAAGATCAGATTCTGGTGGCCGACGCCGAGGGTTCCAATGTGGCTCGATGTCCGGGTTTCGATCAACCCGAAGCCCTAATGATCGACCCGACTTGGGCAGTTTGCACCTGAAGCCCTGTCTCCAAGTCCTTGAACCGTATGCCCTCTACTTCGACGTACATGGCATAAGTCCAGTCGTCTTAAAGTTTGTCCACGGCAGCCTTGAGAGGCGTAGGATGTAGGGACCTTCGAAACGGTGGTGGCCACACCGAAAACTGCAATTTGCACCGACCCACCATGTGTGAACCGCAACCAAAGGTTCTACAAACAAGGCAGCTAAACGGCTACACCCTCGGCGTCTAAGACCCTCAACTCCATACCTTCACGTCGAAACCCTACACCCTGAACCCTAAACCCCTAATCCCTTACCCCTGAACTCTAAATTTAAAGTCACACTACGAACACAATCCTAAACCGCAATCCTGAAGCCCTCGGTGCGCGGCTTCCGCGATCGCCGGGCAACCCCCGTGGCTACTGCGATCCTCATTTGCCGGAAAGTGAGTTCATCTCAAAGTTTCGGGTTTTTGTTGGGTTTAGGGTTTAATAGACTTTAGGGTTTAGGGGGCTTAGAGGGCAGGGGTTTGTCAAGGAGGGCCTCAACAAGGTGCGACGGATGTACGCAGGATTTCGATTCACTGAAATGCGGACTCATACTTGGGATCGGCGCTGCTTCCGCCATCCCACCTACTGAGCCCTCGGTGCCAAGTTACTTGCCGTCGACAAGCATCATTGCCCCAAAAAGCCCCGAGTCCGACACATCACACATCATAAACCCAAGGTCCTACAACCCATACGCCCCAACCCCAAAAACGGCACCCTAAACCCTGCAAGAAACGTCCAATATAGGTCCCCCGTTAGCACTATGACATAATATATCCAAACAATCCCAAATAGCTATCCTGCCTACTGTTGCTCAACCACGTATAGTACGTATGTATACAAGAGTCCAAAGCGAAAGTCCCAGCAACCATCAGACTAAACCCTAGATCCGGAGATCCAAACGCTTTAGGGTTAGGCTTTAGGGTTCATGGTTTAGGGATACTTCGAAATCCCAAAGGCTGAGCCCCTTTAACCCCAAGCCCCGAGTAGCTTCTGAAGTCCAAGACTGGCACCAAGACAACTGAAACTCATGTCCAAGCATTGATTCTTGCTAGACCAGCTCGAGCCTTAATCCCTCATAGACTAAGCCCGAGACCAAAAACTCTGTCGCAATTTCCAGATCCTAGAATCCTACAGGTCTTACATGCCAAGCCCTTAGATGCCGAATCCGCAAACTTGCACGTTAGATCCTAGATCGTACACCCTAAACTGTAAACCCTGAACCCTATACACTCTAATGTAAGAACCTGGTTAAGAAACCTTGGGCCTTTGTTGGGTTTCCTGATATGATGAATCCTACTGTTTTGGGGTTACAGGCCAGGGTTTCTTCATCAGGTTCCTACATTACACCTTAAACCCCCAGCATCCGAGGGTCAGCGGAGGCAGGCAGCCCCACAGAATTGTCAAGGGATATGCACCTCTCTTCAACCAGCTGAGGGTTTAGGGCATTTTTAACGGCTTACGTAGGGTTTAGGGTTTAGGACTCAGGCTTCTTTTGCTACTGGTGATGCGTAGCGACAAATGCGAGGTTCAGGGTGCAGGGCTCGCGGGGAAGATGAAAGGATGCAGTTAGTGGTTTCGGTGGGACTCGAGTAGTTCTTGGGTTTCAGGTACCGCAATGGCCAGACTGAGGCATGCCTCTGCTGACACATGTCCTTAAGGAGTCACTTTGAAAGGGGTGGTTTAGTGGATCGACCTTCGATTCCAGATGTCTCTGCTTGACACACCGGGAATCACACTGTGACACGCGCCAGGCACAAAGACCAGGCTGATGCGGCATTTACGGATAGTTCCGTATACTTGGGATACGAGTGCACTGCGAATGCCATTCAGCGAGCTCTACTTACAAGAAATCGAAGAAGTGTCCCTGGCGTTTTGAGAGCCGGTCCCCAGCAGCGATGGTAAACATGCGAGACTCTACACAACGTAGACTGCAAGAAATGGGATGCTCGACCAGTGTTGTCAATGCGAGCGTGCTTGGCAGTGCTACATGCTGTTGCAATGCTGCAAGATCATTCCAGAACGTCCACGGGAGGTCTCCTACCTTCAGCACTTCGCTGTTGCACATTAAGCCGCATCTGCGAAAGCTTGTCCCAAAAGAAGGAAGGGTCTCCCTTCCGAAACCCTACATCTTAAGCCACAAACAAACTCGAAAACTGAACTTCGAAAGAACACGAAGCACAACCTGAACCACCATACTATGCTTTGCACAACCAACCCTTGATCTCCTTTCATCACTTTCTTGCTTTGAATTCCGCTATGCGCCCTTTGCATCACTGACATCGGCACCTTGCAGGCCCAGCGCTTTAAAGAAGATGTCCTGCCGTACAAACCAGAAGTTAGCATGGAGGAACTTAGGACTTCAGAACATCACGTCACGGTTTCGGGTCAGGGTGGAGTGTCGTGGGCATGCAGGGGCTTTGAATGCTGAAAGCGTCATGGGGTCATGCTACAACGTGCGACGAAAATGCAGCGAATAAAGATTGCAAGTGCAGATCCACGAAGTGGCAAATGTATCAGGCGAGCCTTGGTTGGCTTCTTTCACCACCACCTCGAAGCCCCCTAAGGCCCTGAAGCAGGCTATGGGGGTGTCTAGACCTAGACTAGACGAGTTTCATATTGGGTTTCTGGGCTTCCAGTGAAACCGCGCAGACGGAAACCGCCCCCAAAGCTAGGACTCTCAACAATCCGAAACATCCCAAGCCCTGGGCTACACCCCCCACATCCTTTCTGAACCCGAAACCCCGCACATCCTAAACTCTATAAATCCAACACCCTAAGCCTAAACCCTAGACACAAATCTTGCCCAGCCGGTCCGGTGAGGACACAGCAAGCAGCACTGGCCCCGCAATGGCCAAGAGGTTCAGGAGGCCTAGCGACCATTGATTCCAGAGTCTCAGTATACAGAGGTCTTAAAAAGAATAATATGTAATTAAAAAGAATAACAAGGTTTTGGGAATGGTATAGACTTTACCCATACTACTACGGTACTAGTCCTTCCGACACCGATTCTTGGAGGTTGTGCGTTCACGGGCTTGAAGTTTGCGGCTGGGGCATTGGACATTTTGTGTTCGAGTTTAGGGTTTAGGTTCCAAGTCATGACTCGTAATCATTCACGCCCTTCAACGACAGACTTTCTGTACCCTGCAAATCTTAAGTACCGGGTATTCAAGACGTTGGGCAAGCTTGAGGACGTAAACTCCGGCTGCTCTCAGGAGCCCTGAGTCGCTCGTAGGTCCTGAAACTTGAAACCGCAAGCTGTGACTTCAAGTTCCCTCATCATGCTGTGGCCTGACTCGCAGCACTATACGAAAGCATCATGCTGCACCCTTGCAACCACAAGCTGAACCTGGAGACCTTTAAATCAACATTACCGGGCCTCCGAAACCTTGAAGCCCTACATGCGTCTCAAAGGGCCTCGCAACCTCCAGGAGTTGCGGCTACCCGGGGCATCGTTGAAGAAGGATTGCAGGCTGAGGTTCGTCCCTACCTGGAGGCACGATGTGAAGGGTGTGGCAGTCAGGGTTGAAACTCGTTAAAGGTCCAGATCTCGTGCTTAGAGTTAGGTTTTTGGGATTCAGGGTTGCAGGTTTGGGCTGAAGGTTTAGGGTTTGGGGTTGCGAGTTTAAGCTTAGGGTCTTGCGCCACACTCTCCAAACACAGTACTGGAGCTTGCACTGGGCATCCCACCACCGTCGTGCTGATCGCACACAGCGAGAGTACCTGCGACGCGGGGACCCCTCGGATCAGCCTTTTCTCTTGTCCACTAAAGGCTGGGCGGGGGCCGCTGAGTTTTAGGGTGGGCAAGTTGGCACGATCCCAAGCCCCTGAGCCCTGAAGGCCCACATCCTGAGCCCCGAAGGCCTTAGCCTAAATTGGGAGCTCCAAAAACCCAAGTCCTGAACCCTGACCCTACACGGCCCTACACCCTGCTCTCAAGCCCGAAAGCTGCAGGGGTCCCCCTAGCTCGGGCTAAAGCTCACGCGATCTCAGGTCTAAAGCTGAGGGGCTTCAAGTGCTCCTGGTGTATATGTTATAAGCGACTCAAGATGCGCGAGGCCGTCTTTCTTATTTTCTGTACCAAAGTCGCCACAACCAAAGCCGAAAACCAAAACGCTTTGTCCGGGTCCGAAACCCTGAAGCCTCTCTCCTCAAGCTCGCACTGCAGATAGGCATGTTAGATAATACGGATCGAATTTTAGAGCCCATGTCAGTTGCGGACAGCGAGAGTCGAAACAAGTGAGAGAGATGTGTTGCACCGCATAAGATCTCGGACGGAGAACCCGAAAAAGAAGAGGTAGCTCACAGGCAAATCTTCTAAGTGTAAATCTGGCAGGCTCGATGGTCGGCGGGCTGATGATTCAATCTTGCTCTTCCCAAGGGAAGCTACCTTTACGCTGGTGCAGTATCTGGTACTCCGCACATGGTCAAGAGGACGACTCCTGACAGCAAGATATGATGGAGTCCCGATGTCAAGGAGAGGTCACGAAGGTGATGCAGAAACTTTATTTAGTCCTCGATTGCCAGGTGAAGTGTTCCGTTGAACTGAAGGAAAACCAAGCAAACTTGCCTCCACTTCTTACAAAGCCCTAACGGGCCCCTAGTTTTCTGCAACCGCCAGATCATGCAGCCTGTGGGCAACCCTGAACCGTACACCCTAAATCCTAAACCCGAAACCGTCAACCCAGAAGCCTTGAAATAAACCCCACAGGAATCGAACCTTGAGCACACCAGAAATGGCGCCGCCAGTTTGTAGCAAGACCTATGCACAAGTGTCTGCTGATGAGGCTTAAGGCCTTAGGGTGTAGGTTTACCTGCCAAGTGCTTCTGGTGGACAGCAAAATCTCCTGTGGCTCTGGAGTTGAGGCCACAGCACCCAAAGACTCTCGCAGTATGTATGCATGCAGGCAGGCATGCAGGGAGGTAGGTATGTATACATGTATCTATTGGTATGCATACACAGGGTGTGTATGTAAGTTAGGCTGTCAACTCAAAATGTTGGATCTGAGGCTCAGTGCCTGGGTTGCCGAAAAGGTTTCTAGGATGTACGGTTCCGCTTCTTTGCATCTCAAAGATCCCTTAATGGGGGTTCCTCTTAGTAGTATAGGGCCCCAACTTAGGGGACCTACTTTCTAAGTGCCCCTGAACCCTCAACTCTAAACCCTGAACCCTCCCCGGCCTTCGGCGAAGGGCTTGCAGTTCGGATGTAAGGAGAGCGGGGTCTCGAGGTTCAAGGGGTTTCGCTACAGTGTAATGAATGCGGTTTCATGCATGGTGAGTCTAGTGGGTGTATATAGAATCATTGCTCTCAGCTTCAATTTGGGATGCAAGTCCTTCGGGCTTAAGGTTGACATAACCCTAAACCCTAAAAAGTTGATCTCGCTGCTTCGGTCTTCCCCACATGCTGAGGTCTTATGGTGTGCGGTCCCCATGCCTCGAACCCTGAACACGACACCAACAAGCGAAACAGCCTGGAGACTAAACATGTGTGACATCTGAAAACCCGACTCAACCGCATGCCTGGCGCCCAAGCCTTAAACTCCACTCTGAGCCGCAAAACCCTACGCTCTGAACCCCACCTTAAACTAAACGCCCTCAGGCCTAAGCCCCCGAACCCCACGACCCAAACCCCTCGCTCTCAAAAGCAAGCCCTAAACCCGCTTTGCCTCAACTGGATCTGACATTGAGCCACCACTCCAGGCGACTAGTCCCATCCCCAGGATAGACCTTGCGGCGCTCTCCGAACGAGTTAAAAGCAGTTTTCTAGGCTTGTTATATGGCGTGTTGCGATAATCTTGCAAGGGCTGTTTGCAAGGGCATCGCAAGAATCGTAGTTCCTCTTCGAGGCTTCCTCAAAGGAGGATATGTTGGTGTCTATATTTGGTTTCTTGGGTTTCAGACAGTTACTAGTCTCTGGTGCCCCGAAACCGTACACCACAAACCCTGACCTGAGACAGGTCTGCTTAAAACTGCAGGGATGCAGGCTCGGCGGAGTCGGGGCTCAGAAGGCGCTTTGAACCCTGAACTCCTTTTCTCGGAGCCACAACACCCCTAAATCACAACACACGCTGGAACACCTCAGAAGCTGAGGGCGCCACCATCCCAGGTTCAGACTCAGGAGGATTAGTGCCTCAACCAGGTTGCTAGCTGGAAGTTTACCTCTGCAAAAGCGCTTTCCTAGTCCGCTTTATGGCTGAGGGCCTTGGCGCTTTCGGGCTTAGGACAGGCTTCATCAGTTTCAATCTTCGCGTCATTGTATCCCTGCTGTGTCTGCTGTATTCATCAATATACACTATATACTATATCAGCAAATCTCATTGAATCGCAGTCCACAAGCTCTCATCCCGACGGCTGACATTGAATCCGAAACGACTCCTGAATCTGCAGGGTTTGGGTTTTGGCCGGGGGGGTTGGGGAAGAGGGGTTTTGGAATATTGAGGAATGAGTGCTAGGGACCCAGTCGCGGCGATCGTATGTGCATGTGCATAGATACACAGTACGTAGCGGGTTAAGGAAGTCAAAGCAATCAGTGGCCTGCTAGAATAATGCAGGTAAAGAACGGAAGTAGACGTAAGACCTTTGCAAAATCTTAGCCTATAGTGTGGAAAGAACAAGCTTCCAAACTCGGGCCTGTAGTGCCATGCTTCCTGTATGCGTATATATATATATGTGTGTATTATCAATGATAATGAGAATGAAACAACTAAGTAATGATATACTACAAAATAAGACAATCAAAATAAAACCAGCCAGAGGGCTCCAACCACCAGGACGCGTCTCGCGCGAGCACGATCGAAGTTCACCGTGCGGCAGACAGTGGGCAGCACCTTCGACTTTTTCGCTTTTTGGTTTTTGGGTTTATAGGGCTTATAGGGACCCGGGAAGCCAACCGTGAGAAAATCTGAAGAGTCCGCACCAGCTTTCGGATTTAAGTATTCAAACCTGTGAGCCTTCGTCATTTTCAGTAGGGTTGTCTCCTTGTGCGTATACATTTCAATTGTGACATATTCTCTGCCACTGTTCTGCTCGTTATGTTCGTCCTTCACATTCGGCTCGTCCTTCTCCGCGTCCACATCCCCCTCCACTCCGTGGTGCCGAACGGTTTTTTGTGTCGGCATGCTGAAGCTGCCCATGTCAGTTCGGAAGAGCACAGGGAAAATGAAGGGATGGAATTCTTCAAAAGTAACATTCGCCAAAAGCACTTCGGTGCTGCACTTTTGCGATTCTGCACTCGTCAATGCTACAAACACAATCCATCCACCCCGCTCAGCGCGATCGTGGTGCAACACTTCGTGGTGCTACGGTGCAAAGGTTCGTGCGCTCCGCAATGTGCCGACTTCATTCCATATCAACGGCTGCACGCTTGTGCCTCGATGAAGCATTTGGCTTGACAGCGATCAACCGCTCAGCCTTGTCTTGTCGCGGGCGGTGCAGTCGCGCAGCCTTGCATATGAGTTAACAACGTGGTTCCCTGGGATCTTCAGACCACTCCCCATGGCCGTTCAGCCAGGGTGTCTGGTAAATAGTGTGGCCGTAGAGGTCGCCCTCTTGCAGCAAGACTACCTGATGTGGCATGGATGCACTGCAGCGGAAGTAGCGGGAGTCGGCGACGTGCATGGGGTCCGCCTCTTCACACCGCTCGCGCAGCGCTTCCCGGAGGTCCGAGGTTGTCAAGAAGAGCTCCGCTCAAAGGTACCTTCATCCAGAGGGTACCCCTGCCCTTCCTCGATTCTGCGAGCTGCGACCTTGACGACATTGATAGCAAACTGTTTGCAACTTTCGACCAATGTCTGCACCCGGGTGTTCAAACTTGCTTGGGAAATGGCCATGATTGATCAAGGTCGTCTGAGGACCAGAAGCGCAACAAAATCCGAAAGGCTGAAAAGGTTTGAGTCAAAATAGGTCCGGGTGCGACTCTCTCTCTCTCTCTCTCTCCCTCTCGCTCTTTCTCTCTGTTTTTTTCGCCAGGGCTGTGGTATAGGGGTGTTACCCTCTCTCTCTCTCTCTCTCTCTCTCTCTCTCTCTCTCTCTCTCTCTCTCTCTCTCTCTCTCTCTCTCTCTCTCTCTCTCTCTCTCTCTCTCTCTCTCTCTCTCTCGCTTGACATAGACTTCAATGAAAGCTGAGATTTCGGGGGTGGTAAGAGGCCAAACGCAGGAAAGGGCCAGATGTTACCTTGCATGTGCACTTTGCTGCGGCGGGAGATGCAGAACTAGCAAAGGCGTGGCGAGCTGAGCCGACCCCAGCTAGCCGTCAGCAAAGCAGAAGCATGCTTCACAAATACTCCGAACCCTCTACAGTCCTCCAGCCTATCGCGGAAACCACACGTGAGTCAGCACAACAGCCGCGCTTGACTTTGGATATATCTGTACAGCACAGTGCAATTTCAAGACTCTAGAAGAGTATCAAGGTTTGGGCTTGCGAGGGCTTTCAGTGCTGGGTGTTCAAAGCACAACAAGGCCTCCAAGAAGATCAAAATTTGCAGCACTGCTGGCATCTGATCAGCACCTGGGGAAGATCTGGAGGTTGGGGGTTCAGGACCTAAGTACTTGCTCTGGCACCCCGATGCTCCCAAAGGAAGATTGGAAACGTCCAAAACTGTCGAGGATCGAGACTCAACCGTTGGACCAACCCGAACCCCCCAACATGGAACAAACTGCTAGAAGTAGGCCTACAAGCCTAATTCCTAAACCGTAAACCCTGAACCCTAATTCCTACAGCCCTAAAGCCCTGAACCGTATAACCCTAAACCCTAAACCGAAGCCGCAAAGAAGATCCCCACCCTGAACTACGGATTTCCGAAGTCTGTGTCCACGGCACAAGCGCCCCAGTCCTCGGGTAGGGAATTGGAACAGGAAGATATCATAGGAGCTTCAATTTTCAAGACGTGGTTTGGGTGTATAATACTCGAGTACCAATATATGCTACAAGGCAAGTAATATTGTTAATGTTTCCGGCTTCAATATTGGGTTGGCGGGTCTGGGTGTTGAACTTCTTCATGCTTCCTAAACCCTAAACCCCAGGCCCTAAACCGTTCAGAAGCCTTTGAAGCTGCAAGCGAGTAAAGGACAACCTAGGATTTGTGCGTAGTGGGACTTTTTGTGGTCCTGATATAAGGTTCTGTCAAAGGAGCCCTGCAGAAAAAATACTGATTACAAATAGCGATGGAGCCCACGAAACCCACCGTAAAAAAGCAATGTTCACACCATGTGAGCAAAACACTGGAAAACCAGAACCCCTTCAGATTTCAAAGAGGGCGATAGGTTCGATGTTTCCCCAAGAGGGACCCTTAGTTGAATCACTACAGCCCGAAACCCTAACTACAAATTTCTACACCCAAGAACCAGAAAGCCCTAGAAAGGTCGAAAACAAAAAGCAACCGGCAGCAATCAGACCTTCGCCAGCCTTGCTCGGACTTTAGAGACTCTCTGTCTCACCTCAAAACAAGAACAAGCCACCACGATCTCACTCGACCATCTTTGGTTTATGCATTGCAAATTGGGGGTGGCCTCAGGCTCGGGGCTTGGGGCTGCATAGCTGCTGTAGAATACGACTTCGGTGTATCTCTTCTCTGCGAATATAATCATCTGGGGCCTTTCGCGGGAGATTATTAGTATGCAATGATTGGAGGAAGGACCATAAGGGGATACTGGTACGAATGCGCCCTACCGCTGATTAAGCACACCTGAACCCAAACACCACAAGCCCCCTAAACCCTAAACCCCTAAACCCCAAACCCCTAAACCCTAGAACCCTAAACCCCTAAACCTTCTTCACGACGAGTCTCGCAGCGAGTCAGCCGATCCCACTGCATTAGCGGAGCTCCGACGGTGAAGAGAGCAGAAACGGCGGCCATGAAGCCGACCTGGCCATACACAAATCCTTCAACAAAAAAGAGAGGTTGGTTTAGGGTCCTTACGGAAAGGTTTAGGGTTTAGGGGTTAGGGTCTAGGGTTTAGGGCTTTAGGGGTTAGGGAGGATGGTTTAAGGAAGAGTGCAATAGGATATGAGCTTCAGCAATTTGGGGACCCAGACGAGGCCCCATGGAGCAGAATCCTCATTATAGGGTCCCCGTGATAAGCTTCCTGCTGCCCTTCAAGAAACACCCATATCCTAAACCCTAAACCCTGAACCCTTAAACCCTAAACCTTTAAACCCTAAACCCTTAAACCCTAAACCCTTAAACCCTAAACCCTTAAACCCTAAACCCTTAAACCCTAAAAACCCTTAAACCCTTAAACCCTAAACCCTATATCCTATCTGCCGGGTGGCACTCTGCAACCCGTAGACACACGATCCTCTCGCCCTAAACCCTAAACCCGAGGTCTCCTAGAAATCCTAAGTACTGCAAGTACCTTAAGATAGAGGCCTAAATAATTACCTAGACTATTTTACTGGTTCCTCATCATAATATATATATATATATATGTATATATATATATATACAATGGGTCCCAAGACCGTATTCTAGTTATTTAAGGCCCCTTATTAAGTACCTTAGGTACCCTGAACCCTAAACCCTAAGTACCCTAAACCCTCTGCCGAGTGGCAGTCAACATCGTGTTTGCACAGGTCACCACCCTGGCAGGTCCCAGCTGGGCGAAACCTCGCAGCGCAGTTTCCCAGGTGCCGTTTGAAACCGGTAAGTATAGAGGCTTTAATAATTAGAATAGGGCTTGGGGCCCATCATACTATACTGATAATAAGGAACAAACCCCCAAAATAGTATGGTAACTATTGCGGCCCCTGCAGTAAGCAGAGTTTCTGTGCTTTGCGGGGTCTCGAAAGAATACACCCTTGCGCCAACTATTGAAGGCTCAGGGGCAAAGGTGTGGGGTTTAGGGCATCTATGAGCCAAAACTTGAGGTATTCTATCAGTTGTTTGATTCAGTCGTATCAGGTCAAGGATATATGAAACCCTATACCCTAAACCCAAGCCCTATAGAACCCCTTCTGGAATCCCCAAATTCAGCCCCTTGCAGGGCCCTGTATAGAACCCTAAACCCCGAACCAATATCGGGGGATCCTGACCCTGTCTTGGAACGACTACTACCAACACTCAGGCCCGACATTACGACCTTAAGGCAGAGTTCGCGGTCAAAGCCGAACCGTATACCTTAAACTCGCCACCGAAACAACAAGTTTCGGGATCCAAAAGTCTCAAATCCTAAATGCGTGCATGCAGCCTGAATCCGCATGAAAGTGAAATCTGGAAACCTGAGCTTATAACGCAAACATCTGCAGCAAAGCGAAGACCCGAATATGGGAACCTGACTGAGAAACCCTGGATCTTTGAGAGGGCTCTTTATATTAGCCCTAATCATCTAATTAATGAACATTTTGGGGTGATCGGGCCAGGGCTTGTTCATCAGCTTCCCACATTATTCCGATACTTCAGGCCACAGCGCCCCCTTTGCAAAAACCCTGAGCCTTTAACATCGTCTCTACTCCAACTTGGGCGATGACCGGAGAGCCCCGCTGCAACCAGGAGAACTCCAGCCGCGTACGGGAGATGAAGCCTCAAGCCCGTCAGTTTGGGATCTAGGAAGGTCGGGTTCAGGTCCGGCTGAGGGTTTCAGATGTATGGTCGGATTGAAGGCTCGTTGTGTACTAAAGGCATTTGGGTGTCGGTTGCTCGTCACGCTTTGGCCTGCATCCATACTGCACAAGCTTCCAAGTCGACTGAGGCATTTTTGTCATTGTTCGGCTATTGTCCTTGTTCGGCTAACCCAAAAGCATGAGATGCATAAGCCCGACAACGACAGGAAGGGCAGCCGGATTCCCTTGCCGTCCCCGTCCGCATCCTCCCATTGCAACAGCGGCAACTGCAATTTCATCATGTTAATGATAACAGAGCACATTCATCATCACAATCATGAGCATAATGACAACCAAAATCATCATCATCGTCATCACCAGCACTTATCAGCATAATCGACAACACCCTCATCATCGCCATCGTCAGGATCATCATGACCGCCCAAGTGGGCATTGTGCAAGCAACTGTCGAGCCGTGTTTGGTTTGTGCTTGAGTGCATGATGGTAGCACTTCTTTGGTGTTGGTGTTTTGCAGGCAACCTCGCGTCTGACTGTGCGTAGAGCGGTGGCAGCTATGATCCTGGAAACAGTTCTAATCTTTGTGCTGTTCAGTGGGGCATCCAGAGGCTACGACCATGCCAGGAGCAAGAAGAATAATGATTTCAGCATGAGGCTGAGGCTGCTTCTGCATCATGCGTGCGTTACATTCAGCGTTACTCGGCAACTATGTACTGCTGTTGTGACTCGTGCTTGTAGTGAATTTGCTGAGTACTCCTACTCCTACTCCTACCAGCGGTAGTAGTCACAACAGTAACAACACCAGCACTGGAATAGTCGCAGTAGAAAGTACTAAGCTGGCAGCGTGACAGGATAACAGTCGAGGAGCATCGAAGCCAGAAGCTCGCCACCTTTGGCAAACTGGGAGACGTGCGTCAACCTGACACTTCAGGAAACTTTTGAGCTTAAGACTTCTATCAACCGCTTTCTGATGAAACTGATTTGGCACAGAAGTTGGGAGTTGGGCGGGATTTCGGGGTCTGAAGATTTCATTGCATGCAAAGAGAACAGGATTTTAGCCTGCATGCGGCCGCGACTACTCCCAAAACATAGCTTGAAGACAAACTCCAAATCCGTCGCCTTAAGTGATTCACGAGCCTCAATAAAATGCAAGGACGAGCCCCCTCCTTCTTACGTGGAGAGTTGGCTGAAACCTGACCGTATGACCTAGACCCAAGTCCTGGACGGATTTCCACAGTGGCTTTCCACAAAACTCAAAACCTTCGTCAAATCTTCAAACCACCATTGACCATGGACCCTCAGAGCCCGCAACTCGACCCCAAACAAAAGCGACCCCTAAACCCTACAAGCCCTAAACCAAAACCAGACTAACATGAACCCTGAACCCTAAACAAAAGCAAAAGCATACGAAAAACCTACCAAGCGGCAGCATCAGCATGAGGAACAAGCCGCAGACGCCAGCAGCACCCATTGGCCCGAAAGTCCTGAAAGCCCACAACTTCCCATCGTTGAGAAACGGATCCAGAAAGGGTTCTATATACTAGGGTTGAGGGTTTAGTAGGGTTTAGGGTAGGGTTTAGGAAGACTTTGGGTTTAGGGTTTAGGGTTGAGCGTTTAGGGTAGGGTTTAGGGTTCAGAGCTTTACCAAAGATGTAAAACAGGATCGAAAAGGGTAAATGCTACAATCCCAACTCCCCCATCCACAAAAACCCTAAGAAGCCCAAACACACTCGAAGCAAAAGAACGCTAATGAACACAAACTCCTCAATGTCCTACTGCCCTCATCACAATACAGAAAAAACTAATGAACGAACAAAAAAAGCAGGCGATTAACCAACACAACAAACATCGGATAGTGCCAGGGCTCTCTCCGGCCACTGTGGCAAAGCTGACGGGCCGCCCAGCTTTCTTCGAGGCGCTGATGATCACGTCCACGACGATGAATGCCCTCGGAAAGTCTCAAAGTGCTTACGAGGGCTTTAGCAAGGCTTCTATAAGGGTTCCTACGATTTCTAAGGATTTAGGGTTGAAGGGCTGCTTCGAGGTTTAGTGGTTCGAGGTTTAGGGAGTTAGAAAATATCATTTGGGTCTAAGATTTTCGGACTAGCTATGTTCATGTCTATGTACCAGCATCTTTGGTTGCACGTCAGACAGGGTCTTCCCTTAGAAAGCCCAAGCCCCCAACCCTTCATCCTTATGCTTGCCATGGAAACACCGCATGGCAATCCATACACCAACCCAAGCGCTGACACGCAAGCCCTGAACCCTCTACGAGCAAGCCCTGAACCCTCTTAAACTCCAGAACCTTGAACCCTATAACCCTCCACCTTAATCCTAAACGCTGCAGAGAACGTCCCTACTGCAAAGCCTGAAAACCCCGAACTCTGCACAGACAGGCTTTGAGTAAATGGAGCAGGGCTCCGGATTTGGAGTTCTGCGAAAATCAAAGGCAAAAAATGGGACCCACACTGCAGCACGCGATTACTACTCACTACTCAGCCCTCTTAACCCTAAACCAATAAACAAAGCCTCAAACCCCAACCCCAAACCCTGAACTAAGGAGACTCTGCTGAGTCTTCGCCCCACCGCTGACATTGAGCACGATTGGCGTGGGAAGGTTTTGCTGATGGGGTTAACGTGTTGGGGTACAAAACCTCTAAACCCTAAACCCCTAATCCCCGACAGCCCAAACATGGAACGGCTCTCTCTGAGCATCCGGCTGCGCAAGGATGAAACTCCAGAGCCCAACCATCCTTGAGGTTTATGTATGTAACACAGGGTTCGTGGTTTAAGGCTTATGCTTAGCGTTTAGGGCTTACAGGGCCTAGGGTTTACGGGTTCAGGCTTCAGCGTTTGGGGCTTCAGGTTCCGGATTTAGGTCAACGACTAGCGGCTTAGCAGGTTAGCGTTTCAGATTTAAGGCTCCAGGTTTTGGGTTTAAGGTCTGGGAGGGCATGAACCCGCTTTGGAGTCCTGTGGGCTCTCTTGTCAGGATCTTAACGGAACTCGGGTGGATGTATCTGTCAACGCGGAAAAAGAGGGACCCTTAATGGGAACCCCTACCTTACAATGGGCTATATAATGGGTATATAATAGCTATATTAAGGGTATATACCTAGGGGTGCTGATTAAGGGTCCCTCCTTAATCTGGCTCTCGGGCTTGAGGTTCAGACTTTGGAGTCTAGGTTCAGAGCTCAGGGTTTCCGGGCTCAGGGCTCAGCCAGCACCCTGCCGTGTTCGGGCTTCGGGACCGGAAAGGAATCGGAATCCGTACTAATGAGATCCCCTTGAAGTCCCGAGATCGCTACACTTCCCAACCAAAAAGAAACGCTCCTGAATTCGATCTTCAGGGATCCCAAACCTGAGCACCCTCACCCAGGAACCGCGAGTCCTGCAACGGTCTTTAAAGCGTGACCACGCTCTCGAAGATGCGATGCTCTACCGGTGTCCAGGATTCACACCGACAACCATCCGCAAACCGTCTGTTCTTAAGACCGCACCGGGGACCGAGAGCTGCCACAGCTGCCAAGAGTCAGCAAGGAGGATGGCAAGCATCCTCCCGTGTTAGGGTGCAGGGCTTTAGGATATTATGTTCGAATATGTCATCGTCTACTGTATTATGCTATAGTATACTACAGCAAAATCTTATGAAATCTTCGGTACATGGCTACTCTTGCGGGCTCGTCGAGGTTCAGCGTGTGGGGCACCCGAAGCCCCGGACCAGAAACTTCACAAGAGGGTCCCACATAATTAGATTCGTTTTCATTTAGAATATAATTTATAGACCCTATAAACCCTAAAATCTCAATCCTTAAACCCTGCCCTGAAGAGCCTGAAGCCCAAAATCCCAAAGCTGGAAGACTTGGATGCGCACAACTGTAGCTCACCCTACTTGAGGCATGAACGGGATTTAGGCCTCAAGGGGCCTTGTGGCATTCAGAACTGAGCCTGTGTAATAGCTAAAGCCGCCAGGATGGGCTTAATGGCAGCACTCCTGTATGATGACCCTGCTTTTGTCTCGTAAGCTCAACTTCAGTTCTCTCAACTGGCACCCTATGGCGCTGTGGGCTTTCGCAATTTTATATCCTGGACCCCCAAAAAACCCGAAAGTCAACAAAAGTCGAAGCACCCCTACCGACTGCGGCCTGCTGCTGCCGTGGTGTAGGGAACTGCTAGGAAGCCGCCTGGCGTCCCACCGACGGAGACTTGAAGTTTAGATCTTAGAGATGCGTATTTTGTATTTTGGTGTTCGGGTTTGGGGCTCTCGGGCTGAAGCTGTACCGGGCACGGGCAAAAAAAAGATACCAAACACCTATATAGGAGCGCGCGAGTCCCTTGCTGCTGAAAGGTGGAAACTTGAAACACTCCTTACAGGACTGAGTCGGGTTTAGAATCTAAGGCTGAAGCGTCAGGTCTGAGGTTCTCGAGCTTTTAGTTTTGGCTTCGAGGTTTAAGGTTTAGGGTTTGGGGTTTAAGGCTCAGGGTTTAGTGCTTAGGGGTCTTACGTTTCTGTAGGGTCTTTGTTTGAGCCGGCCGTCTGGCTGGCTTCGTCGGGGCCTGCTGTCTCACCAACGCACGGAGGATCATCCTAACAACTCGAAGTCCCGAAATCTACAAGTAGAAGCCATATAAGATCTTTACAAGAGCTTTGTTGAAAGAACCCTCTCTTATACGACCGCTGTAGGAGCTCTAGGGAACCCAAGCTTCGAGCTGAGGGTTGAGGGCTATAGACATTCAGATTCAGAACCTTTCAGCCTTAGCAATATATGGAGGCTCGCAGAATTAGAATCAAGCAGATTTTGGGGCATGTGAAACACGAAAGAAAAAGGGAAGCCTCCACAATCTGCATCAAATTCTTTCAGGCTGCTGTATTGGGTCAGCGGGACAACATGGGAACTAGAGGCCTAGACCCTAAGCCCGACTGTTCTCCGGTGACTGCCGAAAGGGCCTCCGACACCGGTTCCCACAACCAGCGCCGACGCAAAGATATCGTCGAGCTTCCATTTCGTGTCCGTCTTTTGCCTTCGGATTTCAGGCTGGAAGGGTTAGGGAAAAGGGTTCCTACGGCTTGAGGGCTTTAGGATTTGATTCAACGGTTCAGGGCCTGGTGTGCAGAAGGTGCTTCAAGCCCGAAAGGGTCTTGAACAGTATATTCGGTGGTCGGCATCTCACGCCTCAGGTTCTGCTTTGCGGAGGCTCTGCCTTAAAGGGCCTTGGGAGCCAACGCCCAGGGCATAAGAGGGTTGAAGACCGACGGTTAGGGTTTCAGCCCTGGGGCAATGGGAACAGAGTTGTAGGTCCCTGTCAGATCCTGCAGCACAGTCGCACAAAGCTTAGGCTCTAATCCTGCCCAGCACAAGGATGGAAAATGCATGTAATGAGGGACCATAATGATTCGGATAGGGGTTTGGGGTATACTATGCTATAGTTAGGGATACGGACCCCCCCCCTCCGAAACAAAAATGGTATAGGTTCTTCAGTGTTCAAGGCTAAGGACTCCAGGTCTGGGGATTCCCGGTTCGAGCCTTGTCAGCACGGCGCTTGTGCTGGATCTGACGGGCCGCACCTTGCGGCTTTGACTTTAAAGGGGCGAACCTAACTCCCGGGTGACGGAGGCTAGATTATAGATCCCACAGGGTCCAGGATCTGGAATGCGAAAAGTCCTAATCAGCAAACTCTAATCTGAAATCCCCGCAAATCCCGGGACCCTGATCCCTCAGCCCTTACAATCCCTCACAGTACGTAAACTGCGCTCACCCCCGAACCCCCCAGCTTCGGGACTGTTCTTCCCTAATTGTGAATCCCAAAGTGAGAGCATGGCCCATCATGGCCCATGCACAAGGATGACACACACGTGCCGAGAAAGAGAAGATTAGCAGATTAGCATGGCCTCTGCAATGCACTTGGCTCAAGTCCGATAACGCAAGAAAAGAGCTGCCGTGACTTCTAGTTTCACATTGGTAGCGGAGCCTCGGGACCGTTCCTGGGGCATGCAGGTCTTCTCATGGTCCGTGCACTGTGTTCTGTGCCGTCGTGCACTTCTTTGTTGTCTTCGTCTACATGCTGTGCTATGAGGCGAACTTCTTGTTCTATGCCATCGTGTACTTCTCTGTCGTCTCCGTCTGCATACTGTGCTATGCGGCGGGCTTCTTGTTTGGTGCCGTCGTGCACTTCTTTCGTCTTCTCCGTCTACATGCTGTGCTATGAGGCGGACTTGTTGTTTGGTGCCGTCGCGCACTGCTTCGTTCCTCGGTCTACATACTGTGCTATGAGGCGGACTTCCAGTTTGGTGCCGTCGCGCGCTTCTTCGTCTTCTCCGCCTACATACTGTGCCCTGAGGCGGACTTGCTGTTCGGTGTCGTTTCGACTGCTTCGTCGTTCCCGTCTGTATGCTGTGCTACGGTGGACTTGTGCAAACATTCCTCGACTACTACACCCTCCACTTCAACATTGCCGATGACCACACCTTCGGCAACATCATCGTCTACCATATCCTCTACATCTAAATATTCGGCGACAATGTCTTCTACAGCAACCTCTTCTTCTACCATGACCTGTACATCAACATTACTGACGACTACATCTTCTGAACCAACCTCATTGACCACAGTGTCCTCTACGTCAACGTCTTCGCCGACGGCATCCTCTGCATCGACATCGTCAGCTACCGGTCTTCTACATCGATATTTTGATGGGCACATCTTCTACATCAACATCTCCAAGTCGCACGTCCCCTACATCAACATTGCTGACGGCCACGCGTTCTACAACAACATGATCGACTACGACATCCTCCGCATCAATGTGTCCGCCGACCACACCGTCTACACCAACCTCCTCGCCTACCACATCCTCTACATCAACATTCTGGCGGTTTCTACTTCTACATTCATATTATCCACTACCGCGCCCGCTGCATCAACATGTTCGCCGAGCACCTCTACATCGACATCGTCGACTACCACATCCTCTACACCAACAACGTTGACAACGACACCTTCTACATCCACATCTTTGACTTCCACGTTCTCTACATCAACATGTCCGCCGAACACCTCTACATCGACATCGTCGACTACCACATCCTCTACACCAACAACGTTGACAACGACACCTTCTACATCCACATCTTTGACTTCCACGTTCTCTACATCAACATGTTCGCCGAGCACCTCTACATCGACATCGTCGACTACCACATCCTCCACATTATTTTGGATGGGCACATCTTCTACATCAGCATCGTGGGCTACCACATCCTCTGCTCCGCCATTTTCGGTGGCCGCATCTACTACATCAACATGCTCGACGACCACATCGTCCACGTCCACATCAACATCATTGCCGACCATATCTGACACATCAATAAGCTCGACGGCCACATCTTCTACATCAGCATCGGCGACTACCACACCGTCTACATCAGCATCGTTGACGGCCACTGCTTCTACGTCCACATCATCGACTACCACGTCCTCTACATCATCATGTTCGCCGACCACGCCTTCTACATCAGCATCGTCGACTATTGCACCCTCTACATCAGCGTCGCTGATGGCCACATCTTCTACATCCACATCATCGACTACCACTTTCTCTACATCAACATGTTCGTCAACCACCGTGGACTACAACGTCCTCCACGTCAACATTTCTGACGACCACACCTGCTACCTCCACATCTACATCATCGACTACCCCATCCTCGACATCAGTGTCTTCGCCAACGACATCTTCAACATCGACACCGTCGGCTACCATCTCTTCTACATAATTACATTCGATGGCTACATGTTCTACGCCAACATCAAGGCCCACGACATCTTCTACACCAACCCCCTCGACGACACATCTTCTACATCAGCGTCATCGACTACCGGGACCTGTACATCATCATCGACGAGCACAGCTTCCACGTCAACATCATCGACCACAAGATCAACATCATCATCTCCACCGGCCGCATCCATCAGTCCCCTATCAGTGCCCTTTACGGCAAGATCCCTCGTCGACCACATGGTGTATGACAGCTCCCCACCTCTGCAGTCACCGTCCACCATCAACGGCCGCATCCTTTACACGTCTTCTACCACAAACTACATCCCCAGCGAGATCCTCCACGAAAGCACGTTCCACGACAACAGTCTCTACAACGACATCCTCTATGACGAGATCTACCACAACTGCAGCTTCTACGACAACGCATCTTCGTAATCTTCGTTTACGGCAACATGCACAATGCCCTCCTTTATGCAAACTCCCCTCTATACCAACATCTTCACTGACGGCGTCCTGTATAGCACCTTGCCGCGCCACCACTTTTTCAATGACGACACCGTCTGTGGCATTATCTTCCGCGACTACAGCATCCTCTACGACCACACCTTCTACGTCGATATCGGGCTGGAGGACTACATTGACTACATCCTGCATGACGTCATTGTCTACGACGAGTATGCCGGCATCTCACAACCTACCTCCTACATTTCATTTACCCTTGCGGCCATGTCCTCCGCCACGTCATGCTCCACCCTGACAAGCACGTCTTCCAAATCAAGACTTGCCATGACCTTGTCGACCAAGCCGCGGTCCATCGTTGTCTTTTCTTCGCCGACGTCGTCCAGAAACACATCCTATAGGACATCAGAGGATACAACTACATCTCCTTTGACAGCACTGTCTGCTGCCACATCTTCATGGCCAGCATCGTGTGTGGCAATGCTTCCGGCAACTACAAGTGCTGTGACGCCATTCTTGGCCAGATTCCTCTACGGCAATATCTTGGACGGCCGCATCGTCTGCCACAACTTCCTCTGCGACTTTGGCGTTTACGACCTCCTTTGTGGCCACGTCCTCTACAAGTACGGCCTCGAGGACAAGGGGCGGCCGCAGCAGCCTCGACAACCGCGAGGCGGCACTTGCGCGGAGCGTCTGCGGAACGGGCTGCCAGAGCTTTACGGATATCCGTTTCGTGCTGACCGTGCTCTTCATGGTCAGTGTGTGGCGACAAGCCCCGCCGTAGCCTCCAAAAAATTGGAGTTGTTTTTGAACCAGTGTGAATCCCAAAGTGAGAGCATGGCCCATCATGGCCCATGCACAAGGATGACACACACGTGCCGAGAAAGAGAAGACTGCAGATTAGCATGGCCTCTGCAATGCACTTGGCTCAAGTCCGATAACGCAAGAAAAGAGCTGCCGTGACTTCTAGTTTCACACTAATCCCTGGACCCCATCCGCCGAAGGCCCAGGCCCGACTTTGCCAGGCGAGCTCATTCCTCCAGCGGGCAGTCGGCAACCTTGGACAAAGCGTCGGGGCTCTAACCTCAAGATCGCTCCACCCTTGACACTGATTGAACTAAACCGTATTCTGATGATAAAGGCCCCAAACGACCTTGCCCTTTGAGAACCCGAGTAGAACAGGTTGGGCTTTAGGTTTTGGGGCTTAGGGTTCAGGGCTTAATCAGGCCCTCCGTGTTTCAGAAACTTACACCAACATGGACCCAACAGCTCAAATCTCTCAAGCCCTACACCCGAAAACACTGAACCCCCGAAACCCAGACGGCGATTCCCTAACCCTCATGCCTCCTTCCCCCTAGCAACCTTTGACATGAACCTCCCTTCGCTGAGGCCCAGTCCCGGGACTTGGCAGCTGCAATGGCGGTGCCCGGAATCCCAGCGAAGGCCTGGTAGGGCCGAGCCCAGGGGCCTTTAGTAGTTAGAAGTAGAGTAGAGCCTCGGGGGTACGAGTATGACTAGGCGGGAACTTCAAGGGGATACTAGTTTACTAGTCCTTTCCCTTCCGACCCCTATCTTAAGGGCTTCCAGCCTGGAGTCTGGAGGATTCGGGCTTTCAAGGGCTTGGGTCCGTTAAGGGCTGAAGGTTTGGGATCGAGGATTTTCGGGCTTGGCTTGAACGAGCATGCCATATGAATCCTGTGGCTGAGGGTGCTTCTCGGGTCCAAGATGTGTAAGGGTCATTATAGTTATTACCAATACTATTTCGGGGGGTTCCTCGTTGTAAGTACAGTGTAGTATACCCCAAAACCCTATGCTACTTATAAAGGCCCTTGTGGCTTCTGGCGGTAATGCTTAGGACTTCTGGCCTCAAATGCTGCATCCTGTGCCAAAGCGTAAGCGAATTGAGTCAAAAACCACTTCCTCAGCTAATCCAGGGTCGGCCACCAACTCAAAGCTTCACCCCGCCCAACAAAATCGAAGATCGGAGCTTCTGTGCCAGATGTATTTGCAACAACCCGTGGAGCCTCATGCCTTGCGCTTTCTACGCCTCCCCGTCAAGGGCCATCATCCCTTCTCTCGTGCTTCGGAATTTAGTCTAGGATCAGGAACCCGAACACCTAAACCCAACACTCCCTAAACCCATAACCCTCAGACCCTAAACCCTAAACCCGAAAGGGTTTCGGTTCAGTGACGTAGCAGAAACCCTAAACCCTCGGGCCCGACGCCTGTGCAGAGAGCTTGGCGTCCTCTGCAGGAGGCAAGGCCTCGAGTGCTGAAGCTGCAAGATCTACAAGGTCTTATGCTTTTTCTTTAAGTGCAATGGGGCCTTTTCTCGCAGAAGGACGGTGTAGGGTTCGGGGTTTAGGCTTTCAGGTGTAGGGTTTAGGGTTTAGGCTTCGGGGGGTTGGGGTGCTGAGTTTATTGGGTATTGGGCTATAGGTTCAGAGCTGCGCAGAGGCCATGCATACCCATTCAGACATTTGAATTTCTTCGTCTCCACGTATATGTTTAAATTTAGTTGGTTGGTTGGATAGTTACTGAGGTTGGTTAATTAGTCTGTCTGTTTGTCATCGCTAGCCAGCTGGACAGCTGGCTAGATAGTTAGCTGCTTAGATTAGTCAGTTAGATATCAGTCAGTCAGTCTGTCCGTCAGTCAGTCGGTCAGTTAGGTAGTTAGTTACAACACGAATGAAAGAAGAACTACTTAATTCAGTCATTAATCAACTCATTGAAGGAGAGTTGCAGAACAATACACTCAAAGGCTCAACTGCCTCATGGGTTCTGAAGGCGTAGGATTTAGGCTCAAGGTTCCAGATCTTCAAGCCTTCGAAAGTTCATGGCGTGACTCCGAAAGAGGCCAAATCCCAAAGTGCCGAACTGGCAGAGGTAGGTGACATACATCAACAGCTGAGTTCCCGGCTGCATGGCAAGTCCATGACCGTTCATGGCTGCTGATCACAGAAGAAATGGCTCTATCCTATCATACCAGGATTCCTCCACATCGGCCTGTACCGAACAGGCTGAATCCTGAACTCCGAATCTGACCACTCCGTGGCCCATAGTCCCTTCTGTGAATGCTGTGGCCATGATGGGAATGTTTCCGCCGTAAGTACCTGTCCATGTGAGCTCTTTCAGCGACCCAGCTCGGTTGCTTCATCTTCCAAGCCAAAAAGCTGCAAGCCCCGGCGTGCTCAAGAAGAACCCCGACCTCAATTCGGGCTCCAATTGTACTAAACAAATACTACCAGCACTAGTAAGACTTGATAGTACAAGTACTACTGATAACGATAACTAGTAGTAATGCATCCTCGAGTGTCTATTCCTGACCGAACGATCTTGAAGTGAGAGTTCTGCTTTCAGGGTCCAGCGTCTTGGGGTTTCCGAGTCTAAGCAATGCGGCTTTTAGGGTGGCAGGGCAATAGGCAAATAGGGTGATAGGGTACTAGGGTAATGGGCCTGAGATTGGGGATAAAGAGTTCGGATGCCTCGGTCTGCGGGCTTCTCTTCGATTAGAACGGCTTCATTGTAGGGGTTCTTTGCAGGGTCCGAGCTTCTCCAGAACCCTGAAAAACTGATGGACAAAGAATTACACACAGCCGCCAAACCAGCCTCCAGACACCTCCGAAACCCCAAACTCTTCTCAGGTGTATCCGACGGAAGGATTTTGGATTCGGGGTTGTAGGGATTTTAGGGTTCGGGGTTTAGGGCTTGAGGGTTTGAGGGATTAGAGCTGTGGTTTAGGGTATTGGTGTTCAGTACTGGGGAAGATGACACAGCAACAGCTTCGGCTTGGTACCGGGGCACATTGGAAGCATGCTGAAAATCAAAAGCTGGCTCCAAATCCCAAATCCTGATTCCTGAATCCCTTTGCTGCCCTAAGCCCCTGGGCCCAGCACGCCGCACTCCCGAAGTCTCACCGAAAACATCTGCAAAACAGTAAGGCCTCACAGAAGTATTGTGCAACCTTACAACACCCTAAACCCCCCAACCCTCAAGCAACAGCCCCAAACATTAAAACCTAAGCTGTCCGAGATTGTCCCAGGGCCTCTGTGCCAAGATTCCAAGCTGGCCAGGCTCCTTTCGAGGAACTTGGGGGATTTGCGTGTGGGGTTCAGAGCTTAGGGGGACTTTGGAAGTGGGTTTAAGAGCTCCACAAGGCGCTGGGGCTCGGGGAAGATAAGGCTGCCCAGCTTGTGGGCCACAGCCTGAGGGGGTTGCGGCTGAGGTTGCAGGGCAAAGGGCTCAAGGCGTAGAGTCTAGGCTCCCTTCCGTGCGGTAAAGCAAAGCTAGGTGACGTCATGACATGCCATGTCGTGTCAAGTCATGTTGTGCTCGGATGTGCTATGCGGGGTTACGTTGTGTCTATGGCGTCTCGTGTGTGCGTCGGCACATGTACATACTTGCATGCATGCATCCAGCCATACCTGGAGCTTACATGCATACCGAACAGACAGACAGACAGACAGACAGACAGACAGAAGACCGACCGACCGACCGGAAGGACGGACGGACAGGTCTGCACGTGCCGTGTCATGCCAGCATTTTATCCCCGACGATAACAAACCAGGGTTGTCTACAGTACCGAAACATACCACATCATATCACACCATATCATATCCCAGCACGGTACATTGTGAAACGGTATCTGGATTGAGATGATGCTGTCGCACCTTCGACGGCCGAACTCCAGCCATTGTTTCCTCTGCCTGAGGACGTCTGCGAGATGCATCGCGCAGTCGTCTTGTATTTCTATTTGTTAAGTTGGTTGCCTGCAAGAGATTGGGCACAAGAATGAGGAGGCGCAGCAGCAAACAGCAGCAGTAGACGTCACCGGCTGAATTGCTGCACTCAACTCAGTATCAGCACATCCGTCAGCTGGATGCTCAATCCCTAAAGTCGATGACCTCCGCAACAGAGCCCTGAAGGTCTCGTAGAGCGAGAAGCCTAATCCCAAAACAAAGATGCCATAATCCCAAGACCCGAAAATGATAACGGTCCGCACTCCCTAGATTCCCTAGATCTTCATAGTCAGAGCAAAGTGCTTTGCAGAGAAGCGGAGTGCCTGCCTTTGCATTTACCGTCCTGTACTTCCCAATCTTTGCACCCTGCCATCGTCTCCATCACCACCGTTACGATCTCACTAGCTGTATCAGGGACCCTTATCCAAACCCTCCCTGAACAACTAGTCGCGCAGCGAGACTCTTTGGGCACAGGCCCTCACGCTCCAAAGGCCCACGGAAGGCCGCCTTAAACCGTAAACAGCAAACGACTTACTTTAAGTACTGAACACTTCCCCAAAAAGGCCATCCCTTTTGCCCTCCACAAGGATGCCGCACCATGGCTTTCTCGCTCTTTCGGCCATGGCTTCTTCCAGCCGGCACCTTGCCGGAGGGAGAGCGGCATCTCGAGGGCCCATGGGGATCCGCAAGGGGCTCTCAGTGGATCCTACGTTGGAGGATATAGTTATTGTTAGTATTATTACTGTTGCTAACACTTATTAGCTCTGTCTCATAATTATTAATACTATTGAAACCAGGCTTCCTTCATCAGGTTCCTACCTTAGGATTTCTCTTCGAGTTTAGGGCTCAACGGGTTTGAGCACCTCGATGCACCTGGGCTTCGGGATCTCTGGGGCTGCAGCCCTTGGCAATGCAAGTCTACGCTTGCAAGAGTTTAGAGTATGGCTGGTTTAGGTTTACGTGGGGTTATCATGCTTTCGGCGGCCTGCATCAAGGAAGCCTTCCTTCTGCAAGCAAATAATGAAGGGCCAATGGCAAACGATGATCCCTTGGTCGTATGTGTGTGTGTGTGTGTGTGTGTGTGCGAGCGCACGTAGACACACACATGCGACTCCAACATGCAGCATTTTCTGCTCTAATCTCGAGCATACATTGTAGCAGCTACCCGAAACCCTACCAGAAATCCGGATCTTCTGGATCTATCACAAGCTCAAAAGGACATGCAAAATGGAAGCAAGCTTTATTTGGAGGGCATGAGAGCCCCTGAAAGCCTTGACTATGATACGCTTGGGTCGAGGTGGTCCTGTTTGGATTCATCTGCACGATTTGTAGTTGTTCCAGCTCGCCTGTGCTGCTGTGGCCACGCCATTCACCGTTGTCACGGCCACCTTGCTGACCTGCACCGGAAACCAGAGATACGGCATAAAGGAGAAATCTAGGATTTACCGTTATGTACACTAAGGTGAAGCCCTTCGCAAATCACAAAACGTGTCCTTGCCACTTCACCCAAAACCCAACCACCCAAAGTCGGAAATGTTGGGCGGACTAGCATGATAGGGGAATGTGGGAATGCAGCATAGGTATCCACATGGCATACATATGCAGAGATCCATATCTGAAGGGTTATGACAATGTAGGTATTCCAGGGTTCCAAGGAGATAGGAAACAAAAGGCACACTGGCAAGGGAGGTAACCAGGCTTGTTCGCTGACAGTAGTGACAACATCCACGCAAAACCAGGGCGTGATATCATGCACTGAACCCAAAACGCCCTGTAAACCCAAAGCTGTACACCATCAGTACCCTGAGCCCCTGCAGCGCAAAAGCGTGAGAGGGGGGGCACGCCTAAACACAAACCTTCTTAAACCCTTAACCCTAAACATCCCTAAACCATGAAATACCTTGTCCCTTTGCGGCCTGAAGTCCCAAGCCCTGAGCCCTAAACCCCTCAACCCTAAACTTGTAAACCCTTCACCCTGAATTCTAAACTTAACCCCACTACACCCTGCCCTAAAGCCTAAAACTCCAAAACCCTAAACCCATCAAACCTTGTACTTCTAAACCCTGAATCCTAAACCCTACACCCAAAACCCTAAAGCCTAAACTCCAAAAACCTCAACACAACTGAGACCTCGGGGCTCATCCCCGGGCTGGCCTACCCTTACCTACCAAAAGCTACTTTTTCGTAGGGTCCCAGAAAATGAAAAGTAGGGCTTCTGGACCCCCGCTTTGCCGGCCTCTCCTGGATTTGCCGTTCGCCTGCGCCACAGGTGGGTATCTTATGTTCTATAATATCTACAATGGAATATGTATATATGATACACTGTAATATACCATGTTTTTATCTTGTGTATCATGCTTTAAAGGTGCCGTTGTACTGTATTAATTACAGAGTACAGAACACAACCGAATCTTCGGTTGTCTTGATCTGTGGCTTGGATTGAACACTCTATTGTTTGAAGGTTCTTCACATTCTATGAGAGCCCCGTTCCATCAAGCTGTCACGTGAAAGGGCCCTGAAACCCACACACCAAATCGCAAGTGTCCGTCCAGCCATCCCAAACAAGGGCCCTTCGTTGCTGGCGAGTTAGAACGCAGGGTACAATGCTTCGGATTTCGGATTCACTGGACAGGGTGTAATTAAGGTTGCCAGTGTGTCCTCAACATCATGTTCTCGCTCGGTTTCACTGCCTGGTCATTATCATTACATCAGGATGGTCGCTTCATACTTCGAGAACGGTCCCATGACCATCATGGCAAGGCAAATATCGATAGCATCTTGCTCTGCCCTTTCTTCCTCATTCACATGAGAGCCATGCACGCCGGCAGACTCCTAAACCAAGACCCTAAACCTTGATCCTGAAAATTCAGGGTTTCGGGTCCCTGAAAACGCTGAACCCTGGAGTCCTTGAAACCTAGGTCGTTTGGGCGTTGTCGTTTCCCTTATGCCAGCTGGACAAAAACATCTGCGGGCCTTGCCCCCCCGGTCTCCCATGGTGTCCCCTTGGCAAAGGTCCAGGGCTTAGGCTTCAGGGTTTCGGGTTCAGTTGAGGGTTGAGGAGCCCTCTCTTTGAAGGGTCAAGGTTTCAGGAATTTGAGGCTTGAAATTGCGGAGTTGAGAAGTTTATGGTTTACTAGTTCAGGGTCTTCAGACAGAAAACCCAGCAGGGTTCACGGCTCTGGGGAGGCTGACAGGACCCAGTTGCAGGAATAAGGGTAAGGCTTCTTTCCGGGATCAGAGCCTAGAGCTCTTAAATGAGCATGAGCATTGAGCCCCACAACCCTGAACGGTGGAAGTCTCAAAAGCGCAACATCTCCCAAGCTTGAAACACTGGCGCTGCAATTTCCCACGTTTCGAATTAAGACTGTCCCAAACACAAAGATGCGATTTCCGTGTCAGCAAGGAAATCACCACAAGGGACATGGACATCAGACACTCGAAGTGTTCAGGGCATCATTTCTTTGAACCTCTGCGTCCTAACCCCCGAAAACTAGCAAACTAAACCCCGAGGTGGACCATAGATCCAAACCCCAACTCAAAATCAGGAAAACCCAGACAAGAAAGCTCAAACCGAAACCCACAATGCGCCGGCACCAGCTTCGGGGGCCGTGTCTTAGACGCCACCTCTTCCCCTCTGTGCGAGAGATTTAAAGGGGGCCTTCTGGTCGGGTTCGGTCCTTGACATTGAAAGCAGCTAGGCGCTGTTAGGGCAAGGGTTAAGGCTTGGGAATTTCAGGTCTTGGGGCTTTGAAGGCTGCGGGGTGCCGTGGGTTGCAAGGCTTTGGAACTTTGATTTTAGGGTTAGGGTTCCGGGCTTAGGTTTTGGGGTCGCCTCGGCTTTGCGAACCCCGTGAGGCGCGGACATCTCAAGCGCCGATGCGGCAGGGGACGCTCAAGCGAGCCAAAAGGGCGGCGGGAAGAGACTGTCTTAGATGCGCCCACAGCTGTGGGTTCGGGGGTTTTGCGTGGGTTGCAAGGTTTGGGGTTTAGAGTTAAGATCCCTTACCGCCCGGCCCTCAAGCCGTAAAGCTCGAAGGTCAACGTAGGCCCATTCCACATTCACAGGAAAGAAGCCGAACTGACATCCTCTGACACGATGCCCTTTACCCACTGCTGTGGGCACGCAAACAGACACTGCCCGAAAATGCCAGAAAGATCAGAACAGAACAACCTCATTGCAAGTCATGCTTTGCATCTGGTAGCCGCGGAGGTTCAGCAATTTCAGAAACCTCTGTAGCCAGCGACATTGCGCAGCCACAAACACAGGAACCATGATGCAAGAAAGGACTGAAACCGAAAGCTGCAGACAGTCATCCTCCTGCTGCCGCTTGTGTTGCTGGCCTCGGATGTCGGTGAGGTGGTCCCTACAGGCTGCTGTTGTGTGGCACAGTGGATCCCCCCACCCCCACCAGCGATGGGGTCCATGTTCAGGCTCTCCACCGTCCTCCCGGGGTAGAGCTCCTGCAGCTTCGATACAGCCGCGGCGTCCGTGACACTGTCTCCGAAGTTCTGTGCCACCACCACTCCGTTGGCCACCTGAGGACAGAGACAAGCCTGAAGAGCCCCATGTGAGGCGTGACATATGTCCGATCCCAAAACTCTCAAGATATCAGTAGGCTATGGCGGCTATGGCAGACCACATCGGTCGGCAGTATACAGCCAAACAGATACGACAAGCTGGCTGAACGGTGCGATAAAACACCAATACAATACACAGCTGAATCAGACAGGAAGAATCATTGCAACATTAACACGCAAACACAGCTAGTTGTTTATCTCAAGTCCCAAACCCAACGTCAACAAATCCGAAACTACGAACCCAAGTCCCCAAGCCCCGCAACCCGAAACCAAGCCCAAAAAGATAAGCCGGTGCAGCAGGGACGCATAATAGTTGATGTAGGAAGCCTGAGATGTCCAGCTCATAAGTCAAGAGAGTCTTACGGCTTGGCACTGTAAGCTGAGGATGTAACGTTCACGATTTTTGTGCGTAAGGTGTTGCGGTTAAGCTTTGATCTTATGGATCCAATCTTCAAGCATATTGTTCGAAGCCCCGGAAGCTGAGTTGCATAACGGCTTCCAAAGAGCCTTACTACAAACGGCAGGGTCGCGTTAAAAACCCAAACTTCATGTCTTGTTTACAGCTCCAGAAAATCTCCGGAAACCCCGAAAGCCTGCGTCATGAACCCCAACATAACTCCAAATATCGCATCCAAGTTCATAAACCCCATAAAGCCCTAGACTTCAAACCGCAAACCGTGTCCCTGAAGCCTTAGCTTTGGGGTTCAGGATTTAGGGTTTAAGGTTTGGGGTGACTCTAAACCCGCAAAGGACTGCGAAGTTAGCGAAGTCGCTGCGAAGGTCGCTGCAGAAGCCCCGGAGCTCCATTCAGGGCGGACCACCTCCTTGAAATTTGAAGCTGAGGGTTCTAGACGGGTTGTGAGTCCAGAGTTTAGGGTTTAGCGGTCGTTGAGGGCGCAGGTTCTGAAAAAGCTCGCAAGGGGCTCTGAAGAGCTTCCATGAGCGCTGCAAGGGATTCTGAATGGGCTCTGTAAACTTCTATATGCGGACAGGATGCTCTCAAGGTACTAGACTGGGTCTGCTTGAAGGGCCCTAAAGAGGTCACAAAAGGTGCTATCAAGGTTTTTGGAGTTCGGGGGTATTTCGGGTTTTAGGGCCTCAGGGTTGAAGGCTGAGTGCTCGGAGGTCGGCTCGGGTGATTCTTCCAAAATAAGTTTGACGACATTTCGGGGTTCTAGTGCCTAAAGCATCGTGCTTTCCGATGCTCTTGCAACGGGTTTAGGCAGAAAACGGCTACTGCTTTCTCGGGCTCGTTGCAGCCGATGCTTACAAGGCCTGATCCTCGCACTTTCAGGGCCCCAACTCCCTCTACACCTTCATGCCATTTCCTGAAACCTCCATGCACTCCAGCTACAAGCCCAGAGGGCAGCTGGGCTGAAAATCTCATGGTTGTAGTCAAAATGTTCTTTTCCCGAAGTGAGATGGTGCCAGCTACTTCGGAAGCTGAGAGTCTGGATTGTCCAGGATGTGGACGGTGAGCTGCCGCCCGCGTGCATCCGTGGCAGCCTGCAAGTCAGCAATCACCTGGCGGGTAACAGTGTAATCGTACAGGGTGTGGTCGTTCTCGCGGGCAGCCACCACCACCCCCGGGGACGTGAAACGCGCATAGAAGTCGATGTGGGCATCCGTGATATCCATGCCAAGAATTCCGTCTGTCCATATCACCTTTTCGATACCCAATGTGGTATAGAGCTCGTCCTCAATATCAGCCTCCGTCCATCCTGGATTGCGATTCGGGTTGATGACAGAGCTCCGAGTGATGATGGCGGTTCCTTCGCCGTCCACCTCTACAGAACCACCCTCCATCACCAAGCTCGATCTCACGTGCGTTGCTCCCGAGAAGCTCGCTACATTGGCAGCTACCTTGGCATCATTCGCGTGGGCTTGCTTGTTGCCCCAACCGTTAAAGTTAAAGTCCACGCAGGACAAAGGAGCAGAGGGCCATGCATGGTTCACCGGCTGCCCGTACTTGTCAATACAGTCTGTGTAGTGGCTGCAGTTGCTGTATACAAAGATGCAGCTCGTGTCCCGCATCCAGAGATCGTCCACCTGAAATTCGACGACCCGCACACCGCTGTCCAGCTGAGTCTCCATGAATGCCACGTCACCAGGGCTCACGTAGATTACCACGGGTTGGTATTTGGCCATCGTGTTGGCCAAGAGTGCCAGAGACCGTTGAGCGGAGGCCGCATCACTGCCCCAGATATTGCTGGTGGCCGTGGACATGTACACGCGCGTTTGCTGGGCGGCCTCCTCTGGCATGAAGAGGGCACCAACGAAGCTGCCGAAAAGAGGTGCTGCGGCGACGGCGCAAAGATATGGCTTCATGGCGCTGTACTCTTCTGGAGCAGATGCTTCTCAGACATGTTATTACCCTGCTTTGATTTCTTCACATCGGGCCCAATACTGCTGTTGTTGATTCTTGCCCCTGCCGCAAAAGAGGACTCTCAGGTCTCTTGGACACGATAAAGGCGCACAGCTTAAACTTCACATTGCTTCACATCGAAGGTTGTCATACACAGCACCCACTTTCCTCTCTTTATTCTCTTTACTCGGCTGCACAGTGGCCTCCGAATTGCGCTGAACCCATTACATAAGTTACACGTGGTACCATAGGGCCGTTGGCATGGTTCGGCGATTTTTGCACGAACCACAACCTCTAGCTCAGACCGTCAGGAAACGCGGCTGCAAAAGCAGTCCGAAAATCCACGAGATAATGGCAAGGGTAGCGGCCCTCTCTGTCTTGTTTGGAACAGATCCATCTTGAAGGCTCGTGGTGGTAGACGTGGGTGATGTGATGCCGACGGGTTGTTGCTGGGTGGAGCAATGGATGCCACCACCACCGAAAGCGATGGGGTCCACGTTCAGGCTCTCTACGGTCCTGCCGGGGTAGAGCTCACGCAGCTTGGACGTGGCAGCCGCGTCTGTCACGCTGTCCCCAAAGTTCTGAGCCACCACAACACCATTTGCCACCTGAGAACAAATGCAAACTGAAAACCAAACCCTGGATGTCCCGAAATGATTCGTCCAAGTTCTCCCCATCCTCCTCCTCCTCCTCCTCCTCCTCCTCCTCCTCCTCCTCCTCCTCCTCTCATAATCATAGAGTAGCCATAATCGTCAGAATCGCCGTCACCTTTTCCATCCTGTCTCGCATTAGCCACTAGTTGAGGCAACATCCAGTCCTGACCACATCTTGCTCGATGATGGGGACAGCAAGAACGACGACAAGACAACGAGACGACGACGATGTGCTGCTGCTGATGATGATGCTGATGATGATGATGATGATGATGATGCGCTGGCAGCGAAAACTGCATCAGCCCGTCTGTGCATGTCATCTCCTCCAAAAATTAGAACCTGTTGCAGCACCCCAGCCCAAAATGATTACAGCAAGCATCTGAACCACCGGCCTTCTGATTCCGGAAGCCATTGCTGCTACACTCGACGGCATTTGCAAACATAACTCATCACCGGCATCATCGTCAACATGGTATTCGTGGTGGGACAAATCTGATCGTTTGGGATTGTCTGAGACTGCTGTCGCTGTCGAAGGCGAACAGTGTTGCGGTTGCTGCAATTACCCGTAATTACCCTCTGGAACCCTGTTCCCTGACCCCTAAACCCGAAAGCCCTCATATTCCCAACCTCAACCCTCTTGCCCCCCAAACCCCAAACCAGAATCTCAAAATCTCCGATCAGTCCGCGTAGTAGTTGATGTAGGAGGCCGCGTAGCCCGCGATCCCGGAGCTCCACTCTGGACGCAGCGTGGACTCGGCTTTTCACCCAATTCAAAAGCAGAGAATAGGGTTTAGGGTTTCAGGGGTTCAGGGTTCAGAGCTTACGGCTTAGGGTTTCGGGTTTTCGGGTATTGTGGCTTTCTGGAAGGGCTCGGGCTTGATGGGTTAAGGGCTTGGGGTATTTCAGGTTGGTTGCTGGGACTTATGGCTTGGATTTAGGAGTATAGGCTTAGGGCTTGGTGTTTTGAGGCTGGCGTTTGAGGTGTGGCGGAGCTTGGAGCTTTGTGAGTCTACTTAACTCTCAATCAAAAACACAAAAAAGTGTCACCCTCACATAGCGACTTAGGAAGCAGAGCGGCTGGATTGTCCAGGATGTGGACGGTGAGCTGACGCCCGCGTGCATCCGTGGCAGCCTGCAAGTCAGAAATCACCTGGCGAGTCACATTGTAGTCATAGATAGTCGCGTCGTTCTCGCGGGCAGCCACCACCACCCCTGGCGACGTGAAGCGGGCATAGAAGTCGATGTGGGCATCTGTGATATCCCTTCCGATAATCCCGTCTGTCCAAATCACCTTCTCGATGCCCAATGTGGTATAGAGCTCATTCTCTACAGCAGCCTCCGTCCAACCTGGATTGCGATTGGGGTTGATGACAGAGCTCCGAGTGATGATGGCAGTTCCTTCGCCGTCCACCTCCACCGAACCACCCTCCATCACCAAGCTGGAATTCACATACGTCGCTCCCGAGAAACTGGCCACATGCGCGGCCACCTTGGCATCATTCGCGTGAGCTTGCTTGTTCCCCCAACCGTTAAAGTTAAAGTCCACGCAGGATAGAGGAGCAGAGGGCCACGAATGATTCACCGGCTGGCCATACATGCCAACGCACTCCGTGTAGTTGTTGCAGTTGCTATATGCAAAGATGCAGCTCGTGTCCCGCATCCAGAGATCGTCCACTTGAAATTCGACGATCTGCACCGCACTGTCCAGCTGAGTCCGCATGAATGCCAAGTCCCCAGAACTGACGTAGATCACCACCTCGGGAACTCAGAAACCCTCAACACAGAAGAAGCACGCCACAGGAGCCTTATTCCAAGGCTTCTAAAATGAACCATATTTTTCTCAAACTCCACCACCTCCTGGAACCTGGCCATCGTGTTGGCCAGAAGAGCTAAGGCTCCCTGAACGGCTTGGGTGTTGGTGCCCCAGATGTTGCTGGTGGCCGTGGACATGTACACCTGGGCTGCCGTCGAAAGGAGCTTCAGCCAAGCTACCATAACCCGAATAGATGGCAAACGATATACTTTGAATCTTTTGGCAATGGCAGTGAAAATAAGTTCCTGAACAAGAACCCAGACACCCGTGTCTGCTGGGCAGCCTCCTCAGGCATGAAGAGGGCACCAACGAAGCTGCCGAGAAGCGGCGCTGCCGCGATGGCGCGAAGATATGGCTTCATGGTGCTGCAGTCTTCCTAGGAGGCCGAAAAAGGCCGATGCTTCTAAGACAGGCGATGATTCAATCCGAGTCTGCCCCGCTTGAGCTCTGCACTTCCGGCTACTGCTGTTCTTGAGTCTCCTCTAGCATAAAAAAGCGAACGTGAGGTCTCTGGGACGCGCTTAACAGGTGCGCGGCTGAGATCATTGCATAGCTTCACTAGCCAGGGATGCCAAGCTCTGGAAACTGTTTCGGATTTTTCCTTTGTTTCGGAATCGCAAGTTAGGCCAGAGCCTGTAAAAAAGAGAAGGATCGGGATCACTCGAAGGTGTGCGACTCCGTTGGTGCTTGAGGTTCCTGGATACGTAGTTATACGGTTTAGGGTTTAGGGTTTTGGGTTTAGGGGTATAGTACATAGTCATAATGTGGTGTGCTAGATAGCACAACTAGAATACACAGAGAGCTACCGCGCTCTTCCGGGGCCCCCTGTTTGTCAAACCCCCCTTGTATCGCCTGGTCGAAAGTGTCAAATCAAACATCCAGAGACTCGTAGTCTCAGAGCTTTTGCTTAGGATTCAGGGTCTCGATTTTTTGATTTAAACTTGTACCCTAAACCCTAAACCCTACAAAGGTTGAACGGGTTTAAGGATTCTGGAAAGGCGAAGGCCAAGCTCGGCGCAAACTGGCAAGTTTGGGGATCTCTTCAATGTCAAGGGTTTCTATAAGGGCACCTTCAAGCGGATCGGCATAGGGTCAGGGTTCCTTGCAGGGTGGCCTGTCTTTATTACTCTGCTTCTTCCATGGTAGCGACCAATGAGACAGAGCATGTGCTCAACCTTCCGGTAGCAGAAAAACACAGTGAAACGTTTCCGTGACAAGGCATCAGATGGCGCTGCGCCCTGCACTTGGACTCTGTTAGCACGGACAGAACCTGCCCGCATCTCAATGAACAAAAAGTTGCCGGATGGAGATTTCCATGAGCATACCTGCGACGGATCGAGGATTTCGGGGCCTTAATGCTTGAGGATTGTTCAAGAAATGGTCGGGCTTCTGGTCCATGCGAGGGCTGGGGTGTTGGATTTTGTCCTCACCTGCAGCAGAAGACTCATCCGAATCTGGCGAACTGTCCTCCTCCTCCTCAGTGATTCCCTTGCACTTGAGCTCGCCAGCCAAAAGTGTGGAAGTATTTGGGAAGGGCGAAATCCTGGAGTCCACGAATGAGGCCAACAAAAGAGATGACATAAGCGTAAGCTGTTTGAGGGATGTCTTCCCTTTCTGGGCTAAGCTTTAAAATTTGATGGGCTATCCCTATGCGAGCTGTTGCTTATGCACTGTTGGGAGACCCTACAAAGAACAAAGACACCTACGGTTTCGAGTCGGGGCTTGGATTTGCAAAACGAACCAAACCACAAATGTCTTCTTGTGTCAGGGTAAAGGCTCAACTTGATACCCCGGAGGGGCTCCGTGTACTCCCGTCCCGCATAATGGGCATTAGCATGTTCTTGGATCCAATTATGCACCTGTTGACGGTAGCGTGGTTTGAGCCATTCCACCAGATTCGGGAGAGCATTCTCGGCGCAGGAAGTTGGTGCAGCGAAGTGGAGGGTAACCGAAAGGATGCGGAAATCTGTATCTACCGTCTCAAGGTCGATCACTAGGTTGATCTCGCTGATCTCACGCATGGTTGAGAGGTGTGCTCTTGAGCTTTTGCTACTGTTGGAGCTGGATGCGCTACTCCTGCCACAGCTATGTCTCTGTGAAGGTGCAAAAGAATGTGAAAGGGCTCCAGTTCCTTGGTATCTCGGATCAACCTCGCTGATCATCGGCAGGCCCTGGAATGATGGCACCGGAAGATGCTCCAACGTATTCTCCATGCGTCCCAGCCGATCATCCGCCAGATCGTTAGTAATACCAATCAAGTGTTCATGCTCCCCATCGCCCGAGAGGCTTGGAACCGTGACATGAAAGAGCTCGGCCTTGAAAGTGACACCGCTGGAGTCTTTCAGGTCGATAGGCAAGGACCTGGCTGGAGAGGTACTCTGGGAATTCTCGTCAATGAACTTCATGAAGCGCTCATGCTCCCCTTGCGCCACATAGCGGAGGAATGCCATACCCTCCAATTGCGTCGTACAGTTGGAACCAAAATTGCACATCAACAGGTCCAGAAGCGAGCGCGAAGGCGTTTTGATCTTCAAGTCATGCGTCAAGCGAACAGACGCATCACAGGTCACGGACAGCAGTCGTTGTGCTGCTCCGCCTGTACCTGGCTGGCGCTTCATGGGAACTCGGGGGAGCAGATCCTCGTGCTGCTATGGAGACCAGCAGAGAGGGTTCTCGCATCCCCGACAAACGCCTCACGAAATGTGCCAAACCCCTGAGCCTGAGCCAAGGAACGCTCTGCTTCTGCCACCTCTGCCACTTTGGCCTCCAACTCCATGGTTGCTACAGCCGCATGATGCTCCTTTTCCGGCAGTCGGAGTTTCCACGGTTCAGTGTCTCAGGGTTGTCAGGTCGTCTTGGGATTTCACAGCTCTGAAGAGGTATCAATGAGTGCTAGTAAGAAATGTACAGCATGTGGCAAAGTATTGCATTTCGGAAACTAGACAAAGCAAATACTGAGCAAGTCCACAAACTTAATCAGAAACAGGACTTCATGTACACCTGCTGGATTTGGGTGGGATCTTCCCAACGAGGCCTAATACCTGCAAGCTAGCTGTTTCAATGAATGTGACGCATGTGTACGTGTGTGGTCGCGTGATATGACTTTTGCACGAAACATTTATCTGCTGTATGCAAAATGAGCCGTAATCAGAAGGGCGTGCCTCGATATAGAGGAAGTCGGGCATCGGGAAGGACCGTGCATGCATGCATTCGTGCAGACAGACAGACAGACAGGCAGACAGGCAGACAGACAGACAGGCAACACTAGTAATACAAACACATGTGTATGTAGGTATATATGTACAGTCTGTCTACGCATTGCTCTGCAACGCACTATGTTCTAAACACATATACGTCGACAGAAATGCTCGAACCCCCAAACCCTGGACCCTCGAAGCCCTAAATCGCCAGAGAGTCATGTCCCAAAATGCTCCCTTTCGAAGCCCACACATCCTGAGAAACCTACATCTGTGCTTTCATCCCATCTCCTTCGTGTCTAGGTTGGTGACGACTAAAATCATGAGCGAGACCGCCACCACCTCACCGATCATGGAGAACAAGAGCTTCTCGCTCGGTGCACCTCGCTGCAGGATTTGGGGTTTAGGGTTTGGGGCGTAGGTAGGGCTTTGAGGACTGGGTCACTGGGTCTAGGGTTTACGATTTCGGGAGGGTGTGGGGTGCACCTGGCTCGAAGTTGAGCCAATGCGACATCACATAGAAAGGTGCCAGCATGATGTTCACCTTGTTGCTGAACTGGCTGTTGGTGAAGGTGAAGCATAGGGTTCGCGCCATGTAGCAGGCAGGCATGAGTTCACGCGGCATTCCGAGAGTGGCTCCGAAAACCAACAAGCTCATGACGGTCATATCTCGGTTCAAGCCTAGGTTGGCCCTTTGAAGCGATTGAACACTACCAAAAAGTAGGACGCTCTTAAAACCCGGGATAAGAAAACATGGCATATCCCAGTACCCGACCTAGAAGCGTTCAGGAGTCAAGTCCACCGATGGATCTCCCATCCTCCTCATCACAGTGGAACCAATGGAGACGGTAACGTAGAAAGCGATACTGTTCCTGGGCTCTCTTGAAGGAAATCAATGTAAGTTACCATAAGACTTAAGAGGGATCTCTAGTAAAAAATGGGGTTTCCTTATTATGGTAGCTTGAATTAAGCTCTTTAACAAGAGCCCAGGTTCACCATGGGTGGTGCAACTCCAGTTGCCTGGACAATGAAGAGGCCCAGCATAAAGAAATCCAGTACTAAGGACCACAAGCTGGCAATCTCCTGAAGGGAGGTGCGCCTCCGCTGATGGACGTGTTTCTCGGCTGCCTCACCCACGGCTTTCACACCGAACATGAACTTCGAGAGCAACCGGCCATAGAATTGGCATTCACCTACGAAGCCACTGGTCATTTTTACGGTGCGGTGAGTCCAGCTGTGCATTGCTGTGAGACCGTAGGCGCAAATGATGAGTTGCCCGGCCATCGCCGGAGATAACCTGTTCAGGTCTTCAGAATCCGTTGAAGAAATGTTAGTATGTGAGAGAATGTGAAGCCTAAACTGGGCCTGAACCTTAACACAGAAAAAAGACCTTAGATATTCCAATGGCCAATCCCAGCAACTGAACACCGACCAAAAAATCCTCCATGGCGGGCGCAAGCAGCCCACAACTTGCTTTAAGCAAGGAGACACAAACCCAATCAAAGAAGTGTTCAGAGCCCTTCTTCCTCTCAGCAGTCAGAAGTTTCGGGTTTCAGGGTCCAGGGTTTAGGGTTTTAGGGTTTCTAGGGCTGAGGGGTTTCAGGGTTTAGAATCTCGACCCGCCCTTGAGGGTGAAGGGTTTCGGGCCCAGGGAAGCTTGAACAGCCAAAGCAGAAATCAACAAGGATCTAGGAGTCCTCGTAAGCAAAAGGCTGCGGGCATGGCCAAACATGCAACATCAGCGCCATCCGTATGATCCTGAATAGGGGATCGAACCCCACAATCCCAGACTGCTGCTATGACACCCTCCGCACGTTTTGCTTCGTGGGCACCCCCTTGCCAGAAACTCCCAGCTGACAGTGCCAGGATGCAGCATGAAGAAACCCTAAATCAAAAACTCTAAATTCCGGAAAAAGATGACTCGTTCTTTCAGGTGACGGATCGTGCCGTCAAAAACGGATGCCTTTCTTCAGCGGACGCAGGATTTCTCCATTCCGGATGCTTTCTCGGGGGGCTCGCGAAGGCTGGGCCTGGAGACCCTGCGCCCTCAACCATCAACCTCGAAACCCTAACTTCTAAACCCGAACAGCCCCCCTATAGTACCCTTATGGATCCCTTATAGTAATCCTTATAGGACCCTTATAGATCCGTCATAGTAGTCCTTATAGGACCCTTATAGATGCCTTATAGATCCCTGATAGTAGTCCTTAAAGGACCCACGGCTTCAGGATAGAATGGAAAACTTGTTCAAGGCTCAGGCCCCGAAACCCATTGCCCTCACCCTGGCAACCCAAGCTGCTGTAAATCCCATACTGAGAATCTGAATCTAGTGATAACGAATTAAAAGAGTAGGTAATACTAATAGTATCTGATCAGCCAACTCGGAAAACCCGGAGACTTTGGCCGAGCCCCCAGCACGCTCGAAAGGGAGCCAGCTTCTTCTTTTGTGGGATCAGCCCTCAAATTTACAGGCCCCGCTCTCTCCAGAGTCAAACTTCAAAAACCGCGTGATTTCCTACGAAAGGTTCGCTGTAAGCGAGATGCCCCGAACCAAATCTTAACCATCCAAACAGTACCCAGGCGATCCTACTTGCGCAAAGCAGAGAGATCGATGCGCTCTGTTGCAACATGCTGCTCCCTACTTTCAGCACTTTTCAGACAGGGCAGGTCCACGTGCTCCGAGACGCTGTACACTATACCCACAAAACAGGGCTACTCTGAAACGTAGCATCAGGAGGCGAGGATGTGTAGTTGCAGTGAGGGCCCCCCATTGGTTTGATACTGGTCCAGTGCTCCCCAAGGCCAGCTTCCTCGATAACCCTTCGGATTGCAAGCACATCGGCCTCTGGAGGGTCCCAGTGCCGGTGGTAGATATTGAAGCCAAGGTAAGTCTGCACCCCGAGCCGCTCCATGCACTGGTACTCCACCAGCCAGGTGTAGCCGCCAGTGTGTGCCCCAGCCTCGGCAAAGCCCAACACCACATTGGGAAACACAACCCTGCGGATGATGGGCGATTGAAAGACGAGGTCGAAACGAGCGTTGCGGCCCGGAATGAAGAAGTTGTCCTCCGTCGCGTTGTACCAGGACATATACTTCCCAGCACCGCAGTAGAGCTGATCGCTGTCCTGGAGGCCCTTGTCATTCACACGCCTGTCTTTCAGAAAGCAAGTGCAGGGAGCCTCCACCACGTCCTTTACGAAGATCTCAAAGAACCTCCCCTGAGCCTTGGAAACGTTGTAGGTTTTTGCCACCTCAGCCTTCTGCACTTGCTCTATTGGCGGGCAGCCTCCAAAACCGGCTCCTGCAACGACCCAAACGGTCAGAAACAGAGCCAGAGGGCGAAGGCGAAGAGGGCAAAGCATCATACTGCGAGTATCTTGCTACCTATAGTCTCCCTTGTATTTCTTTTTTTGGATAAACCAATTATGTGTTTAGTCTAAAGTAACCCATGAGAGGAACTACAATGGAGACGATAGATATTTTTGCTGTGAGATTCTTGAGTCCGGTATCCGTACGTCCATTATGACCATTTGAGTCACTGTTGTAGCTGACCTGTCAATCTATCTATCTGTCTATCCGTCTATCTGCCTATCTATCTATATAGACAAGCAGTGACAAGCATATGAACTCATTTAGATGTAAAGTTATCAATATTTGTTTATGTTTACCAGACTGCTCGTTGCCAACTCTGCGCCTCTTGCTGCCCTCAGACGGACCATATGGCAGTTTCAGAAAAATGGGGGGGCCCCAATATAGTACCCTTCATAGTAGGACCATTATTATAAGGAGCCCAAAAGAAGGTACCCCTAATTTTCGGAAACTCCCATATGCCCCTGTGCTTGCATGAGCCCAAACGGCCCTGGAGTTTCCCACGCGGTTCGGGGGCTTAGAGTCGCACGGTTCGCCTGGACTTTAACTTAAGGAACCTACGTTTTTTAGGGTTCCCGGATATGACTTCTTTATATAAGTCCTCAAAACGGTAGGTTATTTGGGGTTAAGGTAGGATTGATGATCTCCTTGAACCTAGCTTGACCACCATTCCAATGTCTTTGTCAGTACAATCCCTCACGCTGTCAAACCCTAGAAACATGCGAGCATTCGTGAAAGAATGGATCGTTGGACTCGAAGAAACTAGCAGAAACAACCTGGGCAATGACAGCGTCAAAGTGGCTTCTTGACATCGCACGCATGCAAACGCACAAGAAGTTCCCTTCATGAGCTTCTCCTGCACCCGGTGGGCGCCTCACCCTGCTGTTAAGCGCTAAATGCTGGGCACACGACGTATGAGTCTTCGTAGGATTGCACAGAGAGGAGCCTAGCGAGCAAAGCTGCTCCGAAAATCCAGCCCTAAAGCTTCGGACGAAGAGCTCCCATGAACAAGCACAGCTTGGCATACGACAACAGCAGGGAAGCTTGTCTTTTTTTGGCGATCCGCTCCCAGGTGAACTGTACGACCAAGCAAGATCTCATGCCTACCTGCTGCCTGCACTCTCCTACTGGGGGCCGTCAACACAGGCCTCTTGCAAGGTTGAAAACTCCACGTGTGGCCCCAGGAAACTACCGGGGTGTGGCTGTGGTGTCTCACGGTGCCTTGAAGCAGGTTGTCAGGATGGAAGATGGCATGCACCGCGGCGATGTTGCAGAAGGCAAAAAGCTTGCTGTGCTTCTGGCAGCTGTGCGCGGCTTAAGCCAACACGACTACGGCAACAGCATCTCAACATGTCTGGACTATCTACTGTTGCCATAACTCTGCATCTTGTGCCTCACTGACGCATATCTTCAAGTCCACTGTGCAGTGGCGGAGCCATGTGGTGAAATGGTCCAAAAGTCCAAGCCTTTCGGAAAGGTGACTGCAGCGCGGGCACTTGAATCTGACTTCTGACGCGACGATGCATCTTGCGAAAGATGTGCCACGAAGAAGTCATCACGAGAACAGCTGGTCCCCAGGAACCTCCGCTGGTTGGCAGAACCCATCAGAATCAGCAGGTCTGAGGCACTCCAACATCGCGATCCTGCTCTCTCGTGCTGTTCACTCTCAGGTGACCAATTGTTATGAAGCCCATCTCTGCACCCATGGCCCATGCCTGTCTGTGGCAAAGACTGGCAGCCGACTGTCGAAGCACTTCCTGCATGGCGTGGCCCTGGCAATCCGAGTGCCTCACAGCCTCATGTCTGCGCTGGTGTGGCAAGATCCTAAAGGCCGTCCAAGTTCTCCACGACACAAGTGCGACAACCTCGCAGCTCCTATGACGACGCTCATCCTCAAGGGTTCTGGAACGCTTTTGCATTGGACACTCGCGGGCGAAAGTCGATTTCCGAAGCTTCGTGTGCCAGCGAACTGATTTCGACTGGCGAACAAGACAGAGAGAGCCAAGCGTCTTCTGAGGTCGCCGACGACGACGCTGACGCTGTCAATAAGATGTAGTCTGCCTAGACTGGACCTCCAAAGCCATCACTGTGGATCGTAGATGCAAGAACTCGTAGATGCAAGAACTGACACTTGCAAGGGCTGCTGAGGTGAGAAGGTGATTGTTGGACACATCAAGCTAGAAAGTCCCAATTGAGGAATTGCCCCTGAACGAAGATGGTGACTGCTGCAAGTGCCATCTTTGCTCGGAATCAATTTTGTTCCAAGACAGATTCGACACTGGCGAGCCAGGTGGCCCGCTACAGGGGGTGTCTGGTTTGGGAAACAGTGCCGACGTCCTTGTGAAATGAATCCAACAAGCTAGTTCGCCACGAGCTCGCACGAGAGTTGGCTGTGCTCCAACATCCGGTTGAAATCACTCGCACAGCCTCTTGGCACGCCTCCTGGCAACCGCGCCACAACGATCACCGCATGGCTTCTCCCTTGATATCTTACACTCCGAGTGCCCCACGGCCCGCAACCTAGCGACACAAGTGGGAGGCCTGCGACAGGGCGTGTCTGCTTTGAGGCACGTGTTCTCAACTGTCGGAAGCATTGAGACAATCTCTGAATCCAACAAGCCAGTGCACCACGAGCTCGCGCGAGGGTCGGCTGTGCTCCAAAGTCCGGACGAAATCACTGCACCTTCATCAAACTTTTGGGGTGGTCGTTGCAGAACTAGCGCTGCACCGTGCATGCACCAGCACATCTCTGCACATGTGCTTGTTTGCATAGGCATAGACCGGACGGCGACAGCTGAAGCACTTTCTGATTCATGTGCGCCTCTGGCTGCAGAACATTCTCACTAACCTCACCACCAACTTCCACTGCTTCCACTGGACCGACGAACTGGAAAGAACCTAGGCTTCGCACAGCACCTGCTTGTGTGTTGTCGGCTGACAGAGCAGTCAGCATTGGCTGATAGCAACACCACGCACAGCCTTTGGGCACGTCTCCTGGCAACCGGGCAACAACGGTCACTGCACGGCTTCTCACTTGAACCACAAACTAGCAACACAACTGTGCGGCATGCGACAGGGTGTCTGCTTTGAGGCACAAGCACCGAAGTTATATGGGAAGCAATCTCTGAATCCAACGAGCTAGTCCGACGCGAGCTCGCAGGAGGGTCGACTGTGCTCCAACATCCGGCCGAAATCACTGCACCTTCATCAAACTTTTCGGGTGGTCGTTGCAGAACTAGCTCTGTGCCGTGCATGCACCCACACATCTCTGCACATGTGCTTGTTTGCATAGACTGGACGGCGACAGCTGAAGCACTTTCTGATTCATGTGCGCCTCTGGCTGCAGAACATTCTCACTAACCTCACCACCAACTTCCACTGCTTCCACTGGACCGACGAGCTGGAAAGAACCTCTAAGCCCATTCCAGGCTTCGCACAGCACCTGCTTGTGTGTTGTCGGCTGACAAAGCAGTCAGCATTGGCTGATAGTGCTCCAACATCCGGTCGAAATCACTGCACCTTCATCAAACTTTTGGGGTGGTCGTTGCAGAACTAGCGCTGCACCGTGCATGCACCAGCACATCTCTGCGCATGTGCTTGTTTGCATAGGCATAGACCGGACGGCGACAGCTGAAGCACTTTCTGATTCATGTGCGCCTCTGGCTGCAGAACATTCTCACTAACCTCACCACCAACTTCCACTGCTTCCACTGGACCGACGAACTGGAAAGAACCTCTAAGCCCATTCTAGGCTTCGCACAGCACCTGCTTGTGTTGTCGGCTGACAAAGCAGTCAGCATTGGCTGATAGCAACAGCACGCACAGCCTTTGGGCACGTCTCCTGGCAACCGGGCAACAACGATCACCGCACAGCTTCTCCCTTGATATCTCACACGCCGAGTGCCCCACAGCCCACAAACCAGCGACACAACTAGGATGCCTGCGACAGTGCGTGTCTGCTTTGGTGCACATGTGCCGAAGTCCTGTGGGAAGCATGGAGACAGTCTCGTCCAACTCGTCAAGACATGTATGGCATGGCAGCAACTCCAGTTCGACGACTTAGAAGTGAAATCTCTACGGCTTCAAGTAAAGCCAGCAGCAGACATCAGGCACCAGCGGGGGGCGGCCGCTTGGGAACCGATGCCGGTGTGCATACAAAGAGCTGGGTTGAGAGAAGCACTATTGCCACAGATGGCTCCGCCCTGGTCCTGCCTTCGAGGGCTCTCAAAGAGGCGCAAGAAAGTGAAAGCTTCTCAGCTTGGGTATGCTCGTCTGGCTCATGGACAACTTATTGCTGGGCCTCCCTGGAGGAGCAGGATGTTGCCCACTGGCAAGAAATCACTTACCAGCCTATTTTGAAAGGAGCTTCTGAGCAAAAAACTCCACCGTCTCACTTAGCAGAGCCTTTGGAGCAGTCCGAACTCCGGGTCTGGCTTTAGTGGCCTCTGTGATGCGCATTGGCTCACTCCATATCAAGCCCCAACGTCGTCATGTCATGGACAGTCATGGACACAATAGACTTTGGCGGAAGGGCAGGCTTCGCCCCGATTGACTCAGGACGCCAACACTGCAGCAATTCGCACCGCAGCATTCCAATGATGGGCGAAGAAGCTTCTTGGAAGTCGACAGTGCCTCCACCGTCAAGCAGTTCCGGAACAGGTGAAGCGAAAAAGAAGGCAGTCCTCACTGGAAGAGTGGCCCAAGCTTGAGGAACCGTCTCACCTCAACCTCGTGATCCTTCAGCACCAAGCCTCCTAAAAACCCATCGGAAGATCCTAGGACGAGGAGCTTCTGGGCTCTATACTGGGCCGTCTTCGGGTGTGAAGCTTGGCTTCAAAGGCGCCCAGGCACGAGAGTGGCACTTAAGCTCCAGAAGCTCCGAAAAGTAGTTTGGGGTTTGGGGCTTTTGGGGCTTTCAGGGCCCGGGCCTTTGGGGAGTTTAGGATTTAGGGCTTTAGGGTTTAGAACGGCGGGTTAGGGATGAACCTCCAGAAGGCAGAAAGTCGAGAGCAGTTGAGACGGCAAGGCTCGCTGGGTCTGTCGCCCGCCTGGTTCTCTGAATTGGGGTCCCTTTATTTCGGGTCCCAAGATCCTATCTAGGGTCCTGTGTAGACGGGTGCCACACTAGTTTTGGGACCTAAGGACGGGCCCCAATTTAGAGAACGCAGCTGCTGAGATGCTTGGGCTGCCACATGGGACCTGACTTTAGCCCGGAATTCTTGGACTCTTTCTGAGACAGCGACTGGTTGAGCTTGAACTTGGATTGCAATGCTTTAAGGGCCCGGAATTCCTCCCTAAACCTCTAACTCCACCCGCCGCCCGCAGCCCCTTACCCTAAACTCCTTAAACCGGGGCAGCTCGCGGCTTCGACACAGCCCATGTAGACACCGCAGCTTGGAGCTCTGGCGCTAGCCCTGAATCCTAATCCCTAAACCACACTAATCCCGAGACCCTAAACTTACCGTTGGGTAGTAGGGAATGGAAGAATGGTAGTAATAGTAGTTATAATTGTACCCCATGCCTCCATTCCCTACTGATCAGCGGTAAGTAAACCCTGAACCGTTCAGTTTTTATCCGAGGACCCAAATCCTCATGCTTTGGAGCTGGGAGGCCCAAGCTCACCCAAAGCAAAGCAAGGGAAAGTAGGGGCACTTCTCAACATTAGAGTCCATTAGTGGGAGCTGTACGAGATTATGAGGGTTTCACTCTCCCAACGCGAAGGTGTGAATTTTAGGACAGCCTGCTTGGGCCCAGGGCCTACGCGGCTACTGCGCTTTTCGGTAGCCCCCACACACCGTCGGCTACCCTCGCGCTGACACGAAGGTCGGCAGCTGCAGGAAAACATGTTCTGGGTTCATGCCCAGCTCCAGAATCCTGCATTTTCTGATCCGACTGGATCCGGAAATGGAGGTTCCGGATCCTTGGTGCATAGATCGGTTCAGACTCAAAGCAGCCGGCCCCTTGTAAGCAAAGACTGTGTTTGGTTGGAGCTCGTGGCCGTCCTGTTGCAGAAGAGGAGACTACGGAGCTTCATGGGGCGCTGTTGAACACAGCTTTTCCCTTCGGAAGCTCCGTACCAGAGCGACTTCTTGCCTTTGCAGGTCAAAGCAAAGGTCATATGTTTGACCAGTGCCTCGGAAGCGATAGGCTGCCGATGAGCTGCTGCAACTGACGACTCGGACTCGGACCAGCATCTCCTACGCTTTGCCACGCCAGCCCTAGCAGCCTCTGTCCAGAGTGCCAAGGCGCCGGACACCGTCTTCGGCTCTACCAAACAACACCAGCCCTAGCATTTCTGCCCGATGCTTTTCATGTTCTCTGGTGACCTGTGAGTCACTCCATGTGCGCCTGCAGAATGCAGGCTGGAGACTTGCATTATCTCGGCCCCTAGCGTCTTCCCTTCCTCGAAACGACCAGACCCAAACTTCGGGAACTTTCACGAAACATCGAAGCATCTGCAGGGTCGAGGGCGCCGGCCCCTGCAGCTGCCGTCTGAGCTGAAGAAGACCCCAGAAAACCACAGTACACCGCGGTTTCTGCGGCGACCTTGCCTGCACCGTGGCTTGCTTTGGCTCCTCCGGAGTTCTCCCGTGCCAACTCAGGAGAGCATCATCTTCGTAACGTGTCGGAACTCGAGCAGCACGCCTTCGGCAGTCCCGGAAACTGAGGAGCTTGCTGACTAAAGTCCCAAAGCTTTGGGACCTCAAACACATCTGCGACTTAAGCCGTGCGCGAAAAGATATCACCTTTCACGGAAGAAGGAAGACAACCGGGGCATGCATGTGCTGCGAGGTGCGAGGCTATCAAGCCAGAGACCTTCAGGGAGCTGTGTGACCCCGGGCTCCAGGGGCCACTTCGGGGCCTGACTTCGTCTTCTCAGCTCGGCACCCTGCCTGCGACTTCGTCTTGGAAGTTGGTTCATAATCGCCTCAACTCTGCTGAAAGAGCAGAAGTCGAAGTCCGACACTCACCGGCGCACTCCATGGCTTCAAACGTCTCTGGCCCTCAGGTAGCTCTGCCAGCCTGTGCGACAAATCCAAGTGGTCCGTCCCCTCACTGCACTTTGAGCCTGGCCTGCGGGCTGGAAGATCGGAAGACCCAAGGAAACGCCAAAAGAACGGAGACCTCGCCCTGATTCGGGAAGCTCCACGGGAAGCACAGGTGCCAAGATCTCCAAGTCTCCATCTGCCAGGCAGAGCCACGGCTCCGTCAGAATTGGGTGCCTGAACCCACACTCAGCCCGACACGCGGCTTCGGCGGACGCGAGCCCTGCAGGCCAAGTGAAGCTTGCAAGCGACACCTGGAACAGGGTTTGGGGGTATATCCTTTGAAGTAATGAATGTGACTAGGAACCCCGAGGACTGAGGCATACCATTCCACCTGTATGCCTGGCTTGGAAGAGCTCTTCATCTTCCAAGGCATCTCTCAACTCTTCCCGTGAAAGAGGTGCTACTCTACATCCACTCATCCGAAACCCAGGGAAAGAGGAAAGCGCCTCGGCCGGTAAAGAGGAGCTGAAGCCACCGAGGGAACCCAAAAGCCTCTTCTTCCAGAGCGGTTCAAGGACATCTGACTCCCCATCCACTCGCATCTACAGGAGAGCCAAGAGGGGTTGAATCAAGAGGGGCACCAGAATCTTTGAAGCTTCGCAGGGCTCTTCACCTGGTAGGCCTGGATTCTTCAGGCGAGGACGGATCTGAGCCCGAAAAGCTCGAAGTTTGACACGGCCATGGCTATGGTCGGCTTCTCATGGTCCGGTCGGCCTCGGTACGATGCACCTGGCTTTGGGAGCTAGCGACCTGAAATCAGCGGCAGAATCTTGATGTCATCTCACCGACTCCTTTCTGAGAGAGAGGGCCAAGAAGGACTTGAGTTTAGACTGTAAGACTCGGGCGGTCGCTGCCTGCCGTTGTCTGCTGATACTAGCTGCTCGGAAGCTCCGCGATGCAGCTTGCGTCTGCACAATGCATAAGCGAAACCGTACGCTGAGGAGTCGCAGTCCCACAGCATCTGCTAGCGTCGCCCGTGCCTTGATGTCATCTCACCGACTCCTTTCTGAGAGAGAGGGCCAAGAAGGACTTGAGTTTAGACTGTAAGACTCGGGCGGTCGCTGCCTGCCGTTGTCTGCTGATACTAGCTGCTCGGAAGCTCCGCGATGCAGCTTGCGTCTGCACAATGCATAAGCGAAACCGTATGCTGAGGAGTCGCAGTCCCACAGCATCTGCTAGCGTCGCCCGTGCGAGGGACCTACCGATCGTGTCAGCCCCGAGATACGTCTGCGGCGCCCAAATCCGCCCCGCACGGTTGTGAAGCTCGCGGGGGCTGACTCCAGAAACTTCGGCATTTCTCATCTGCCAGCGGCCATGTGGCGATGACTCCCAAGCCAAACGCTCGGTTAACGCGAGCGGCGAAAGAGCCTCAAGTCTCCTCTAAACGTCGGAGGAAACCGCAAGCGGGCTCAGATTCATGCAAGGCGGAGTCCTCCCGAAGTGGGGCCCCTGCAGTCACTGTGGTCACTGCTCTTCCCTGGCACCACATGGAGACTCGGGCCGGTTTGGGGCACAGAAAAGCAGTGCTCGTCTTTGTGGGTTTAGGGCTTCAGGGCTTTGGAATATGTAGGGCTTCGGGATTCAGGGTGTTTTGCTCTTTTGAGTCCATCTCTCCTCAGAATCCCTGGGCTCAAGGTTTCCAGGGTGTCTTTGGACCTGCCCCCAAAAAGTCGGTGCCTGAGCGTGGGCCCTGGCCCAGTTATCGCTATATCTCTTAAATCCAACATCCCTAGAAACCCCAAGGAGTCCTGCGGGTTGAGTTTAGGGTTACAGGGGTTTAGGGTTGTCAGATCAAAGCCTCTGAAAACCCATGAGATGGGCTGTGGGTCGACTTCGAAGCCGTTGGCGAAATCTCCAGCGGCTCAAAACGGCACACGTCAGATCGACAAAGCTTCGGCTGCGGCAGGAGCCTCGCCTTCGGAAGTCTACGGCAACGAGGAATCGTCTTCCTTTCGGCAGTTGCCTCAGGCAGCTCCACTTCGGAGCTGCCTGAGGCAATCCCTTCGTCTTGGCCTTGCCATGCCTGCTGCACGGCAACCTGCGGTAAACGTCAAGGTCGGGAGCGAAACGTGCAGAACACGTTCGCAGACCAAGTACCCGTGCAGCCTGGTCACGATCGACTCATCGGGGTTCAGGTGGACTCTGAAGCAGCGCCTGCAATGCGGAGAGGGAGGACTCAAACCGGCCCTAAGTCCTAGCAAACTCGCCGGGATTTGGCTTCTCAGAAGCTCTTCAGCTGAGATCCGGGGAGGTCCAGCCACTCACAGCCAACTCCGAACCCCACGGGATGCCACCGGAGCCGGAACACCGCTCCGAGCTGCCAGGAAGTCTTCCCACCCCAAAATCCCCAAAACCTCGAGGCCTGCAGCTCAAGCCTCTGAAACTCGGAGGATCCCTTCAAGCTGGAAGTGGAGGACTCAGGGGGTGTCCGGGGGGCCGGGCCGGGTCCTCTTTGAGACTTTCCTTTGCCGTGGTTTTAGCCACCACATAGGCACGAAGATCCCGTGAAAGGCGACATGCGGAAGCTGCCGCAGGAGCAAGAGCAGCAGAAGCTTGGAAGATGCAGGTTCCGATTCCGGGGGCTCCCGCATCGCCTGCTTCTTAGAGGGCCCGTGGAGCACGAGCCGGCCGATCGTGGCTCGCTTTGTGCTTTGGACACCCTTCCGGCCGACTAGGTCAGAGTTCATCTCAGCCTTCGTCACATCGCCTTGTGAAAGGCGGCAGCTTCTTCGGAAATCGCTTGCGTCCCTTCTTGCCGAGCGCCCGGGCTCTGAATGCAAAGACCACGGTTGCACCCACTAAGTTCTGCCGGCGGCTTGCTTCAAAGCTCGCGACTCATCTGGGCACGGAAAGATGCTGAAGAGCTGCCCAACCTTGCAACCTCTCAGACCCGGCTCTCTCCCTGCGCAGAGCTGAACAAAGGCCACCCAAGGCGCTTGCGGCGCGGCCGCAAGCAAGCAAGCGAGGAGGGCACTTGCCTCCGAGGTTGCAGAAAGCAACCAAGACAGCCGCACGGCCTCCACCGTGCATTGACGGGAGATCGACACGATCTCACCGGATCCGACTCCCTAAACCAGAAGCTGAAATAGAGGTAGACTTGCAAGCACGACACCCTGCAAGCCTCGGCCTAGGCCCGGTCAGAGAGACTTCGGCACCACGTCAACAGGAACTTCTCCACGGCTTTGTGCGTCCAGGACGCATCTCTAGACTGCAGAGTGCAAAGCTCTCAAGTCAAGCCCAAAGGCTCACTTTGAACTTCCGGGGCCCCGGCAGCCTGCCCTCACTGAGCGCGGATGTCCGACCTGTCCGACTATGTTCTTTTTCCCAGCAAGCAGAAAACCGCCCCCCAGCCCTGCTCTCTGCCTTTTGCAATTTGCAGACTTTGCACTTGTTGATCCCAGGTGTGTGCAAGCAGGAGAGAAGGGCAATGCAAACAAATTGCCAAAGAGGCATCGCCAGACTGAAACGGGCACCGCTCCTATCAGGCTCGGAGCAGCATGAGCTTCTGATCCAACCTACCTTCCCACTTTCGGGACAATCGATCTCCACGGTGTCCCTCTGGGTTTCCTTGGGCTGCCGTGTCAAAAGGCTGCAAGCAGTGGCAAAACTGCCCCCGTCCGCAGCAGATAGAAGCCTAACAGCTTCGCCCCTACCTTGCCTTCAAGATTCAGATGCCTTCGACTCTGAAAAAAGCTAGTGTGTACAGCTGCAGCGCAACAGAGTGTGGGAGCTCCCGGCACAGCTGCAAATGTGCTCACAAGAAGAAGCAAACGTTTCAGTCGCAGAAATCCAGCCGCAACGGAGCCTCTTTTGCTACAGAAGGTCATTTGCCTCTGGATCGAATCTGCAGCTCAGGAGCTGCAGGCATACGAATCCAGAGGCAGCGAGTCATAACAGCCTGATGCACCTGCGGCACCTTCACCCTCTCAGAAAGCTTGTCACAAGCATGTCGCAGGTTCGAAGCAGAGACTTCACTCCAGCTTTGCCAGCAGGCGCGTGCATAGCCCGGTGTGCTGCAAGCAACATGTCAGCATGTCAGTCCGTGTCAACACGTAGCCCTCTGACATCGGCGGCCATGGGCCCAAGGTCGCCGAGCGAAGCATCGATGCAAACCCCAAGATCGACATGCCCTCAAGGCCCACAGCCTCAACATCCTCTACAGTTGCAACAAGGGCAGCACCGGTAGGGACCAGAAAAGGCGCGGAGCCGCAGATCAACTTCGGCATGCTTGCCTGCAGAAACTTGTTGCGTGCCCATGCTGTGCTGTTGAATCAAGCAGCACGGGCCCTGAGGGCATGCAGCTGCTTTACTCCGCTTGCATTGGACAGCTAATGTCGTGCAGGATAGTGCGTGAAACGCCGTCCCAACCAGATTGTGCAAGAGCTAAGCAGCTAGGCATCGTCTTGCTCCACGAAGCAAGCATGGCCCTCTGTGATCCCATGAGGCTGGCATGGCGTCAGCTGTATGTGAGATCCACTCCGATGCTTTGCATTGCTGGGAGGAACTATGTGAAAGTGCACCCTCGGAAGCCTCGACAGGAGAAATGGAGCGGAGGTACCTCCAGGAAGTCCACAGAAACACTGTGGCAGGGCGACAACCACCATGAGACATGCGCAGCCTGCTTTCTTGAGGCTTGATGGCCCGCCACGCCCCCCAGTGTTCTTCAAAGCTACAAGTATGCAGGATTCTGATATCTTCCCCTCATCCAGATGTGAGAATCCCCGCAGAAACGTGCAAGAGCGATGGCTCTGGAATGGAGAGACTTGCTGCTTCGCGTTCCTGTAGCTGGGGGCTACGACAAGCACAGTCCATCACGACGGCACAATCACTTAGCCAGACAGTCTTGGTGTGCCCACCCCTATTCTATGCCCAAAAGACACTAACTCCTGAAGGCCACTCCCTGCCAAAGTGCACCGAGTCGCAACGAGGCTCGGAACCGACCTAGTTTAGTTTGCCACCCGAGCCCTGGACCAAAAAGCCAAGACTCCAGACGTCTAAGAATGCAACCGACATCTGCGAGTCCTGAAGCTCCACAGACGTCTGCGCACCTTCCGCCATGAGGGAACAGCATTAATGTAGGCGATTTGCCTCCCCTGAAACTGTGGGGTTGTGAATTCACGGAGCTCGATGACCTGGCAAAGCAGGCAGCCTTTCTTGTGGGCGGTTAAGGTTTAGGGTTTAAGGGTTCAGGGTTTAGGGTTTAGGGTGTTCCCCACCGTAGCACCGTGCGAAACACCAAGACGGAGCAACAAGGCGTTTGGCCCAAGGCCCAAGCTTGCTCAGTCTGCGTGCGGAAGGAGTTCCGTGGTGGCCCGGGGCCTGCGACGCGGGCCCTGTCTGGTGAAAGCAAGTGGGAGGGCTCTTCGGCTCAAACCTTGCAGCTCGAGGAGAACTCTAGATGCCCGATGTGGGAGTAGACTTAAAGCGTGCAGGGGTGCCTATCTCTATCGAGAGTCCAGGCCCTGCGCCCTGCGATTCGGATCCTTGGGCCCATGGCTCGTTGAACATCGACGGAAGGATGCACTGGCACCAGATGCTAAGTGCAGGAAGCCAATGGTCCTCTTCAGCAAAGAGCGAAGCCCATCCCTCAGTGTCAGGCTTTCATTCTTTTACACAAGGACAGCTTTACTGGGAGTTCGTTCGCCTCAGCACCAAGCACGAACCACGAGTCCTTGGTCGTGGCTCTTTTACACAGGGTTTGTCCTCGCGATCCATTCTGTGCTCTGGCTCTTCTAGGGCTCCCCGGGCTCTCCTGCCGCCTGTCCGAAGAACCAGGATTCCTCGTATTTCAGATCTGCTACCCGTAAGCAAGAGGGGCTCTTTCTGAAAACCGCGCCGGGGAACCACCCCTAAGGAGAGAGAGGGCTTCCAAAAAGGATCAGCCCTCTGTTCCACAAAAAGAGTGATTGGAAACACATATGCTGTATCGAAGCCGCTCTTATCGGACACCTTCGGGGCAAGGACATTTTAAGGCAAACGAGGTCCTGAAGAAAGCATTCGAGTCAATGGCGGCAAGGCGCATGAGCACGTGGCATGTAACCGCGCCTCAAAGGCAGCGCAACGGCACGAAGCTGGAGGCAGCTCTTCCTGCAACGGGTTCAAGCCAGCGTCGGCCAAGATGGCCTCGCAAAGTGCGGCTTCACTCATGAATAGCTCCAATCTCCTGCTGCTGCAACAAAGAGCTCATATGAAATTACTCTTGCCCTGCATCCGAACTTCACCGTTGCCCGGCTACTCTGTCCGCTCTTGCCTCGCCCAGAACGCTGTGACACATTGCCAGGAACCCTGACCATCCCATAACCGTTACCCCATGGCTTTGGGCAGCGGCAGCACATCTGAACTCACAGAGCCAGTAGACCAATTGATACACGGCTCGACGTTGGCCTTGCCGTCACCTATTGCCTAGCGTTTTTCGCCTTTCTTCAGCATGCTGAGGACCACCAGGTCACCTGATGACAGTGTGGCACACGACGAGATATCACGAGCTTGTTCCCAAGTCAACAAGGCGCGCATCGGCACAACAGCTGCGCATGCTGTCCGTGAAGACCAGACTGAAGGCCACAATGCACAGGCATCGCACGCATCATACTTCAGGGAAGCTGTTCCTCGCCACAGAACACACGCCGCGTTGTCTCTCGTACAGGCACGACCAGCCAGAACGACGGGCTTCCAGACGTTTTGCCTCTACGGAGGACCGGTTGGATCTGGAATCGAACAGGTGGTGACCCCAAGACTGAAGCGAAAGATTGAATGCAATTGCTGGTACCGCTGGGCTGTGGAGTCAGCAGGTTGAGCCATCTACCCGAGCAGGGAGAGCCGAAGTGGAAGCCCCGATGGATACAAAAGACTCTCTGGTTCTTACTAGGGAATTTTGGAATGGATCCCTATAGTAGTCCCTACATAATCCCCAATAATCGTCTCCAGAATCCCTTAGTAGGGAATGGGGGGGGAATGGATCCCCAGAGTAGTCCTTATTATATATAATCCCCAATACAAACCTCTCCATAATCCATCAGACAGAAGCTGAGTCTACGTCGCCGACAGGGGGGACTTGGGGCTGTCTAGGGCTCTTAAAGGGGTCCTTAAAGGGATCTATAAGGGCTCCTTAAAGGGCTCCTTAAAGGGATCCTTAAAGGGATCTATAAGGGCTCCTTAAAGGGATCTACAAGGGCTCCCTTAAAGGGCGTCACCCCGGGCAGCTCCAGGGTCTCGAGGATCCTCTGGAGCCGAAGGTACCGGCTCCCGATGCCCATCGGCGGGTTCATCCTGATCTCGGCTTTAGGAACTTTAGGGATTTGCGTTTAGGGTTTAGGGCCTTTTCGGTTTAGTGTGTGCGATGCCATGCCGGGCTCTGGCATCCTAGCCTTGCATGATGCCTTGGTGAGACTGCTGTCGACGTCCACGTCATCTGCTCTTACGCCGGGCATGCTCCGCCGCCCTGCAGCCAGGAACAGCGCAGAAAGTGCAGACGATCGATCCGACTCTAGCTCAAGCAAGTTAATTGCGAACAGGACTCGTAGACTGGCGCAGCCTTAAGCACGGCAATAGCTGCAGCCCCACGAACTCAAAATCCGGCACTCCTGAGCCCCTAGGCTACGTGGTTACTCGCTGTCGTTGGCTGAGTTCGTGCCCTGCCCATGCCCAGGTGCATCGCCGAGGCTGCATGAATGTTGGACAAACAGGGCTCTGCCAGAGCACCCCGCATTGTCTAAAGCTCGACAGAAGCTCTTGGGAGGCGCTTGGCATGCAAGTTCAAGGGATCTGGGAAGCTGCAGACATGGGTCCAATCTCGCCTGCTCCGTCCAAAAGCAGGGTGCTGTTGATTTGTGCCCCGACTCAAAACTTCCCAAACCGCAGATGTTCTGTGTTCTTGAGAATACATGATTTGGCCAAATGTGTGATGCTCTCGTCATCGCCGTCGCCATGATCATCGCAACCCGTCGCCGTCAGTGTCGCCCCCATCACCGCTATGGTCTTGGTGTTCGCTGTCCAGTATCTTCGTCTGATGGCTGTCACTGTTATCGCTCTCATCCGTGTTTTGGTTCTGTCTACCATCGCTACAAGAATCAGTTGGTGGTGCGGTGACGGGTAGTTGCCACTTGCCACAATCGGATAGCTCAAACTGCCCCGATGCTCTTCCACATGCACACCGTCGCCGTGCTTCTGTAAATAACGAAGGTTGAACCGCACCAGAAATTGAAGGCCGGAGGCAAGTTCGAAATTGAAGGTACCAGGGACTTGGTCTCTTGGCCCTTGCTGCATTCAGCTGACGTGGAAAAACAGATATGCAACAGAGCACAAAAACCTGTAGCCTAGCCTTCCTGAACCCCGATGCTTCATCAGGACGAGTGACAAGCAACCTCACATGCAAAGGAGTAGCAGTAGCACGGGTCAAGGGAAAACTGAAGCAGAGAATGTCCGAAGTGCTGACGGGGATTCTGCATTCCACGTCAGTACTTCAACTTCCGGAAGTCTCAGAGGAGTGAGCACAGGATAGTCCTCATGGGTCACGTCATGCGCGCGCACGAGGCGCGTAAAGCCGCATGAAAGAGGTCCCACCGATCGTGGCGTTGCTCAGGCATGCTCAGAGCCGCCACGAGGCTTAGGAATATGCAGCATCAGGCCCAGGGGAAGCCGGAAACAAGCAGATGGCACAGCAACGCCCGCTCTGGCGAAGTCCTTCGACTCATCCTCTGCCTCTCGGGTCGAAGCCCACAGAAAGGACCAGAGAAGTCCCCTCTTTCGGAATCCCTGGTCCTCGAGCCGGCTTTAGACTAGAGCTACTTAAACATGGGTGGATCCAAGCCAGGGAAACGAAAAGATCGACGACTTCACAGACCCATCAACGTCTGTTGCATGGCTCTCCAAGGGAAGCTTGTCAACTTGAGGGCACCCTCGTCTTTCCCTAAAAGCTCCTCAGCAACATGGGAGCACTTGTCCGATCGCTTCGACGAAGAGCTTTGTGTTGGAGGAGACTCAAGAGAAGGCTATGCCGTGCCTTCTTGTAATTCTGCACCTCAAAACCGACGACCAAGCCCACACGTGTTGGAAGCAAACCTTCGCACCTTCACCTGTCGACATCGACGGCAAGGCTCAAAAGGCAAGGTGCGAGACACCTCGTCCTACATCCCGCGCTGCGGCTTTACTGGATCCCTTGGTCTGCTTTCTCGGATCAGGCAAGTCGAGAGTCCGAGTACGCGAGTGCGAGTGCGAATGTGCTTAGCACGGTCCCAGAGACGACCCCAACAAAATCTGCTCCTGTCCTTCCGAAACTGAATCACTCAGGGATGATGGTGCGAAGGTCCAGGCAGCAAACGTTTAGGAGACTTGCTTACGAAGTCTGAGCAACAGAACTAGCACAAGGAACGGGCTGGTATGGCAGCTGAAAGTGAGACTCGAAACCCAAAGCTCCCCTAGGGAACGGAACTTTGGCTGCCGCAACCTTGTCACAAGGTGTATGGAGTTTATAGGGCTTGGGGGATCTAGGGTTTAGGGTTTAGGGGTTTAGGGGTTTAGGGTTTAGGGGTTCAATGACGGCGATTACGACCAGCCTGACCCGACGAGCGGCCAGGGGCGAGCACGCCTGCAAACTGGATGAAGGCAGGGCTGCCGCAGCGGCCACGCGCTGGTGAGTTTCTGCTCGGGGCTACTTCTTACAAGGCTGACGGTGAAACCCAGAATTGAACATTAATCGGAGGGCTTCACACAGACAGCATGCTGCCGATAACGATAACCTACTCACGTGTCTTCCGTGGCCAATGCATCTTCTGACAAGCACTGCTCTAAAGTTCAGTTGGTGGAAGCCGGGTGAAGGCACGGGGCGAACAGAGGGGCTGGTAGCCGCGGCGCGGCTTCTAAGTGCAGGATCACCTGCATGTGCAAATGCTGGACTGCGGCCAAAAACCGTGAGTATCTCGGACCATTGGCACGCCACTGCCACTGTTCGGGAAGCTTGACACGTCAGAATGACGCGACAAGAGAGGAAAGAAGCTGAAACTTCGTTCCACTACACACGCACACTTCCCCACTCTTGCCTCGACTGGCTTCCAACGCATTGTCTAGGCCTGCGTCTGTGCTTGGCATGAGATTTTGGCCACGGAAGATCCTGAAATATCTAGCTTCTGCCGCTTCTGTCGTGATTGCGAGGCCTGGCGGCCCCTGCTGCTGGAACTGAAACGATGCGGTTCGCACAGGCCGCAGACCCGTACGGACTGTGTGACCTAGCCTAAGCCGACTCAACTAGAGAACGTTTTATGACGGCATGCCATAGAATCCGCAGTCTTTGGCAGCCCTTGGCGCTTGGATGTCGGCTTCAAGAACATCAAGAAGGCTCCCACCTCCTCATTCCGACAAGCAATCGCCGACATGGCAGAACACTCGTTTGATGCATGATGGAAGCACGACTTCTGCAGCTGTAAGCCAGATCGTGATCATGACTCTTTTGCGAAAGCTCATGCAGGAAGCAGACCTGGCTGCATCCATAGCCACTTGGTACAGAACCTCGTGCATGGGCTACTGTGCAGGCATGGCAGTGAAGCCAAGAACTTAATACTATGCTAATCGGAGTGCTCGATGCAGGCAGCAAGCGTCGTCCAGTGAACATCATGGCGAAAGCAAAGCATTCCCCTGCTCACGTGTCTTCTGTGGCCAATGCATCTTCTGACAAGCAATGCTCTAAAGTTCAGTTGGTGGAAGCCGGGTGAAGGCACGGGGCGAACAGAGGGGCTGGTAGCCGCGGCGCGGCTTCTAAGTGCAGGATCGCCTGCATGTGCAAATGCTTGACTGCGGCCACTAACCGTGAGTATCTCGGACCATTGGCACGCCACTGCCACTGTTCGGGAAGCTTGACACGTCAGAATGACACAACAAGAGAGGAAAGAAGCTGCAACTTCGTTCCACTACACACGCACACTTCCCCACTCTTGCCTCGACTGGCTTCCAACGCGTGGTCTAGGCCCGCGTCTGTGCTTGGCATGAGATTTTGGCCACGGAAGATCCTGAAATATCTAACTTCTTTTTCCTGGCCGGCCGCAGACCCGTGCGAATTGTGACTCGTGGTCGGAAGGTATGCCGACCTAAGCCGACTTACTTAGAGAATGCTTTATGATGGAATCCCACAGAACCCAGAGTCTTTGCTAGCTCTGGGCGCTTGGATATCAGCTTGAAGAAGCTTGTAATTTTCAACGAGGCGTGGAAGGGACATGAGCTCGGCAGCAGGCACGGAGCAATTTGCACTTCTGCCACAAGGCAACCAGCGCAGCGGAAGCTTCCCTTTGCAACTTCAACTGAATATCCCGTCCCAGAACTTCTGGAGCTTCAGGCTCCATCCCGGAAATGGAACGACGGTTCCAGCGTGAAGCAGATCTAGTTATCTAAATTCGACCCCTGACACTGGATGTTGGATCGCATGAATGTGCCGGAAAGGGTAGGTTGCACCATGTTGCACCATTGGCATGCCACTGACACGATCCAACGAGCTTGACACGTTAGAATGACTGAATTAGACAAGAGAGACGCTGAGACAGGGCGCCGCTGCACTCTCGTGCTTCACCGCCCTTGTTCCCGGAAGCCTCCAATGCATCTGGGAATGTGCCTGTGGACTTCAGAAGTTGGCAATTGAACAAGCTTCTGACAACTCTGTCACTATTCTGCTGCGCGTTTGCCGGCCGACCGCCCTGATGCAAGGCCTTTCACCGACATCCTGGGAAGTCGCAAGCTGCAGCACGCCCATGTTGTCCGAGGTCTCCTTAAACCTGATATCTATGCCAGAATCTATGCATTGCAATCTTAGGCAGGGACTTTGGTATCAGCTTAAAGAGTCGCACATTTGCTCTTTTCAAGAACGGCCTCTTGGCCCCAGTTCGTGCGCACAGGCGAGCAGGCCACGGCTTCCCTCCACACTCGCAAGAAACCCTGCGATCCCACCTTTTAGGTGTGATCTCGAGCAGCAAAAATGGTGTCCCAAGTCCCAAGGAAATCCCCCTGCAACCTGCACGACGATATGTGGAGAGCTGCGGCTGGCTAAGGCCAATGCAAATGCGTAGACACGCGGGCTTGGGCAGTCTACGTGGGTTCGTTGACTTAAGAAAGCCTGAATGAGACCATCAACGGACCTCACGACGGCAGGCACCCATGCATGAGGCCAAGGCCACACAGAAACTGCACAAGCACTACACATCAGCAAAAGCAAGCCAAAGCTCCTGCTTCAACGCCCACTACGGCCTTGCGATGCGGAAACACAAAGGGTGTCGTGTCACGGCAGACACAAACTTCGACCCAAACGTCGCAAACGCCTCAATCTGAGGCCTCCGCGGCTGTCCGCAAGCCGTAGCTCAGCATGGCAAAATAGATACCGAGTAGGGGAACACGCGCTGGGTTTGTCGCGCAGACCAAGTGCCCCCTGCCGACTAAAGCTGTGAACTAGCAACAAGGCATCCGACGAATTCACTCCGCCAATGGCTCTCGACCCGTTACCCCAAGAGATCTGTCTATCTTTTCCTTCCAGACTCCCCGAGCCGGGGAACCATGGGGACCAGCCCTGAAGGAATAGCACTGGCTCTGCCACGGGGTGGGCGATGGGCGAAGGGACGCGAGTAGAGGTCTACCTCCCTTCTGCACACGACAACCCAACTGACAACTACACGACTGAATTTGCAAGGAGCTACAGGGTTGGACAACACCTGGCCATGCAGGCAGCAGGCCTAGACATAGGCACAGGCCCAGGAAACCAACTCAGGAATCATGTCTTCCTTCACCCACCGGTGGCACCCAGAAGACACGGGTGCAACCGGCAGTGCATGCGCGAGCTCTGCGGGAAAGTGTCTCTCCTTGGAACCACATTTCAATCGCAACACCTCTCTGTTTTTTTCCGGACGCGACCACCTCGACCAAAGCAAATCACGACATGCGAAACATTCCATATCAGCTTAGGCAGTCGTTTCGTGAATCGGCGAAAGCTTGCCTTCGGTGGCTTGGGTGCTGGCGCAAGATCGCACGGACGTGTGAGATGCACATGAGCCAGGCAGCTCACAGTCAACACGTTCGGCCATTGCCTTAGGAGCCGGAAGCACTAGCGGCAAAGGACCGAACGCTTGCGATCGGCACCCTCAGACAGGCTACGGCAAGGCTCGAAAAGGGCAAAATGTTCAGGAACCTGAACCGATGCTCAGGACAGCATCAAAGCAAGGCTTCACAGGCGCCTTGCACTTGCGTCTTTCTGGAAATTACTCCAACTTCAGTGTTAATCTGGCAAGTTTAAGAAGTACGGCCTGCAAGCTCGGAATGCGCTTCTTGCCTTGTCGACATCACGAAAGGCGTCAAGCGAGCTGGCGGTACAAAGGCAGCAACACAGGGTCACTCAGAGGCAGGCAGCAGCCAAGACCCGTCCAGAAGTGATATTCAACAACCTACCCCTTTCCATGGTCAACGCACTTGCCTCAGTCCCAAGCGTTTGCGGCGGTGCAGAAATTGCTACGTGCCGCCGTCCAGCCTGTGTTCCCGCCAATCAAGCCTGCCAAAAGCAAAGCAAGTTTGAGACAAGTCACCCGTGGTAAAGTTTGCGTGAACAGCTCAACCGAACAAATCGAACAGGCCCTGCTGGCTGAGCGAACGGTGGGAATTTACTCCGTTCAGAATATAAACATTAGATCAAGCACACTCCTTGTCACATGCCGTATCCGTCGGGTTCGGCTCAACTTCAGTGCTTGACAGGAAACGAACCACAGCCGATTCTTCAGCAGCTGTAATGTTCAGAAGCGCCCTGCCCTAAAGTGCGCCGGCCTGCGCGCAAGAATGGCCTTGACCATGTGCAGCCATAGTGGACCATCGCCCACCATGAAGCAAAGCAGCATCGTTTCGAAAAATCCGACAAATTCTCATCTGAACTTACGTCCGGCTGCAACTAACACGCTTTACTGGCCCTGCCCGCAACCAGAAACCGAAAGTTGATGGATATAACCTGAAATTTGATATAAATTTCATAACATCCGAAGCACTCACGGTTGAAACAACCATTGGCATTAACGTGGTGCATTGCGTCTTCATGGGCTGGTGTAAAGGCCAATCGAGGTGCCATCAAGCATTCACAGCCCCGCATCCAACATCGACGCAAGCCGCTTGATTCACCTTCAAGTTGATGCTTAAACAAGCACTATTGGATTCGCATGAAACTGCCGAAACCTACTTCACGAGAATCGCAGCGGTACAGCTCAACTTCCCCAAAAGGGACTGGTCACAAACCTCAAACATCTCTGGAGAACTTTGCCGCCGAAGCACTTTACGAACAATCACATATTGAAGCATTGCAACTACAGAATATCGTAGTGTTCGCTTTGCTGTCTCTCTGCGTGGAATCCTCGATGTTGATTTGGCAACAGAATGTCACAACCAAATAAAACAGATGTGAACAGGTCTGAACCGTTTGGAGTAGCTGTTGACTGTGGATTTCGGAATCTAGACAGTGCAAACAAAACAGAATGTCTGACAACATCGGGCCCATAATAGCATTATTTAAACACATGGCCCATGCACGCGGCGGCCACGCAGCATCACGCAGCCATGCGGCCCGCGGCCACAAGGGTTTGGGGTTTCGCAGCCACTCACTCCTTTGAGCGTTTAAGGTTTCGCACCCACCCACTGCTTTTCAGGTTTAGGGTTTCGCACCCACCCGTTGCTTCCCACCAACTCCTTTTAAAATGTAGGGTTCAGGGTTTCGCACCCACCCATTCCTTGTATAAGGGTATGGGGGCTTGGTAGCCACTGACTCCTGCTAGGGTTCATGGCTTCACCCGTGCACTCCTTTTAGGGTCCAGGGTTTCGCACCCACCCACTCCGTTCAAGGTTTGTGGTTTCGCACCCACCCACTCCTTGTAGGTTTGGGTTTCGCACCCACCCACTCCTTTTAGGGTTCAGGGTTTCGCACCCACCAGGCACTCATTTTAGGGCTTGGGGTTTCGCACCACCCACTCATTTTAGGGTTTGGGGTTTGGCACGCACCCACTCCTTCTAGGGTATGAGGGTGTCGTAGCCACTCACTGTTTCCTTTCAGGGTTCAGGATTTCGCACCCACCCACTCCTTCTAGGGTCTGAAGGTTGCGTAGCCACGCACCCGTCTTGGGTTCAGGGTTTCGCACGCAACAGCTTTTTTAGGGTTGGAGTCTCGCACGCACCCACTCCTTTTAGGGTATGGTATGAGGGTTTCCTAGCCATTTACCCCTTTTGGGGTTCAGGGTTTCGCACCCACCCATGCACTCCTTTTAGGGTTTTGCAGCCACTCACTCCTTTCAGGGTTCCGAGTTGGGTTTGGGGTTCCTGTTGCCAGCGGCCCTCGGGCGCAGGCACGCGGCCACAGCAAAAACAAAAACCTTTACCCACTGGGCCATAGGCAAACGGCTTTTCTTCAGAGCACGGCAATGATGACTACCAGGAATAATCAGCGGCCGTGCTTGATTTCCACTCGCTTGCACGTTTAGTCTCAGCGGCTTCAGTAGCTTGCAAATTGGATCTCTTGGTTTACACGCTGCCCTTCATAACGACAAGTCTGTGCACCATCTGTCTGCTAGCAGATCCTCTTTGCAAGCGCACTCCCCAGGTGGGAAACCGTGTCCCTACGGGCACGTGGACTAAAACCCACCGGAGTGTTGACTGTACGAGCCTGACGTCCATGAGCGGACAAGAAGCTCCACGGGCAGTGCAGCCCCAGCCACCCCCAAAAGCCAATCAGGGGTCGGGCAGCAACTTGCTTCATGCACTCGTTGATGATACAGGACCGAAAACTCCCGGCGGGGGCTGCTAGAGTCGCCCTTTGAGGTTGCAAGAACGCAGCATCACATTGCAAACGCAAAGAGGGAGCGTGTGCCTCAAGACTTTGTCTTAGGAAGCTCCGAATGAGAAGGAGAGGAGAGTGCAGCAAGCCAGACAGTAGCCTGAGGCCACGTTTCAATAGTCCCAACATGCAGGACATACTTGTTCCATCCCATCATGCGCCATGGAAAGCTTGCCCCTGCTTACCCCTGGTCGCGCATTCAATCAGAAAGACTTAGCAAGTCTATTCAATTCCGTTCCCCCCCAGCAAAACAGAGTTAGGTTCATGTCCACTGAACTGCTCAGGTCCTTTGATGCGGCCTCAGACCCTAAAAGACTCCCCTTCTCACATCAACTACTAACTACTGCCACCTCCGCTGCCCGGTGCTGACTACCAGACAGCTTTAAAACAATCATGAGCGGCCATGCCCAAAAATGCCGTGACACTCTGCTTCTCAGGCCGTGGCTCTTGACGTCTCAAAGGGTTTACAAAGAATTCGCAAATCTTGCGGTAGCTGCTGGTAGCTTGCAAATTGGATCTCTCGGCTTTGCGTGCTGCCTTTCATAAAGACAAGTCTGGCACCATCTCTCTGCTGGCAGATCCTCTTTGCAAGTGCGGTCGCGACCAGTGCTTCATGCACTCGCTAATGATACAGGACGGAAAAATCCCCGCGGGGGCTGCTGGAGTAGCCCTGAGGTTGCAAGAATGCAGCATGATGTTAAAAATTCACAAAGACGTACGAGCAGTTGCCTCAAGACTGCGTCTTAGGACGCTCCGAATGAGAAGGAGAGTGCAGCAACCCAGACAAACCAGCGTCAAAGCAGATGAGACCCAGCTTCAACGATCCCAATATGCAGAACATACTTGACCCATCCCATATCACGTGCCTTGGAAAGCTTGGCCCTGCCAAAACCTCAAGTGGCTCCTCCCTTACGAGGCCAGAAACGGAATCAAAATTCCGGGGCTCAAGCTTTAGTCAGGTTCTATGGCCGCTACCCTATCTGTATCCTTATCAAGCAGTTCGTAACTATGAGACATCGTCCTGCTGTTCGGGAAATTGTTTCTGGAGGGCCGGTCTCTGGGCAATTGTACTGGGATCCTAAGCATCTTCCTTAGAGTGTGAAACTTCCTAATGTGTGTAAAGACTACTGAACAACACTTGCTGAAAGTGTTCCGCCTGATATAGGAGCGGGGGTGTATCTTTTACTGTACGACAGTTACCATGTTCCTGCAGATGCCGCTTCCTCTGGCGCTATTGGCAGCTTCAGGGTCTTGAACATTTCCTAGACGTCTCTGGAGTTGGCGCACATCGGTGTCACATGCTTTTTTCTGCTCTGGACCTCTCTGCATGACCTGGAGCCTCGAAGCCAGATCATCTAGTCCCCAGGATTCACCCACCGGTACGATCCAAGATCCCAATGGTATACGAAGATACAGGGAGCGACAAAGGGTTTTCTATTGGCTGTAAACGTGCCAAAGCCCTACAACTTGATGCCTAATGCCGGAACCCCTACAATCCTAAACCCTACTCCCTACTCTAATCCCTACACCCTAAAAGCACAAACCCTGATCCCTAATCCCTAAACCCTACCCTGGAATGACTTGCCTTTTCAGTGCAGCGGCTACAGCTCCTAGAACCTTCCTTACCCTCCTTCCCCGCCCCCAAGATTCAACAGCTTATGCATCAAGCTGGCGAGCAAGTCTCTGGCACATGCGACATCTTTTAGTCAGGAAAAGCTTGTATGCAGAAGCCTTGCTTGAAGAACGTGTACGAAATCCGCAGAGCCGCAGTCATCCTCTGAGAGTTGGATGGGTAATGGCGAGAGCACTCCCCTTCTCACATCAACTACTGCCACCTCCGCTGCCCTGCACGATCCAAGAACTTCAATAGTATACGAAGGTTTATCCTTGAAATGATACCGGGAATGACAAAGGTTTCACTGTTGGCTGTAAACGGAATATGCTGCTTCTGCGGGGGTCTGGAATGACTCGAGTTTTCAGTGGAGCGCCTGCAGCTCCTGGGAACCAGGGTACATTATAGTTGCAGTTTATAATTGCATATTGGAGTATTTCAACGTGTATTACAGTAGATTGAAGCATGACAAAGGAAACAAAAGTATATTATAGTATATCCTTCCTCCCACCCCCTGCGATTCAACAGCTTGTACATCATAGCTGACCCACAAAGCCTTTGGCAAACCTGACTTGTCGAGAAAAGCTGGAGATGTATGCAGTAGACTTGTCTCAAGAACCCGTAGGATACTTGCAAAAGCCTTGTTCATCGTTTGGTAGTTGAGGGTTTGAGGGTGCCCAAGCAGACTGTACATGGGTAGGGGGAAGAGCACTCCCCTTCTCACAGCTGATTGTCATACTACAGGCGCCTCCACGGTGGGAAAACCGTGTCCTTGAAGGCATGTGGAATGCAACTCCGCCCAGGAAGCGAAGGCCCCGGCAACGAAGGATGCGGCTAGGCCGCCCCCAAGGCGCAGACAGGCAGAAAACGACAAATTTCGTGCTGAGGGTTCGCACTCAAGCGCTTCACCAAGTTGAACGAAAGCTTCAACAGGGCTGCCCACGGAATGACAGAACAGACTGAAATCGATTGGTGGGGGATGGTCGCTTACATCAGTTACAATACGCCTCAATGCACGAGGTGTCACTGCGCAACACCAAGTTGCCAAAACTCCCTTGACCCACATGGCACATACCTCAAAATGGTCTCGACCGGGCCTTCCGGATACCCAGATATCCGAACATCGCCCTGCTTTTGATTTACCTGATTGACTTCGTTGCTCGGCCGCAAGTAGTTCGGGAGATTTGAGTTGCTGCAACTGGCAGCTTGCTGCCGTGTCTATCGAATTCTGGCGCGTCTCTCCAAGATGCCATTTATGCAGCTGAGCGCAGCCTATTCAGGGCATACCTTGAAAAGAGCATGCCATACCGGCGGTGTCAACCTGGGCCGTGGTTGCATCGCCAACTCGAATCTGAGAATGAATGTGCTAATGTGATTTCATGACATGTCTCCAGCAGACCTGCCTTGCTCGCGGAACCATCAGAACTGCAAAACAGACACAACAACAGGCGTGGCAAATGAAGAGTTTACAAACAATCACTACTTTGCACTGCGGTGATCGTAACAAGACCGAAGACGGCGGCGACGATGACAAACAAGACAACAAAGAGAAATAGCATGCTCAGGCTAATACGGATCGCGCTGACACTGCCGGTGATCTGCGTGGTTGCACCTTGGTGATAGAAGCCGTGTGGGATCCATCTACATAAGATACAGCCGTCGCACTGCTTCACAGCCTCAAGGCAAAGGTGGCGAGGATGTGAAGGACCTGGCTGTGCTTGTGGCTATAGAACTTCACGTCGGACCCCAAACCTGTGCGTACCGGTATCCGCCATACTACTCAAACCTCCGGGGTCCAGCCAGGCAAGCCTAAGCCCTCTGGTTGGTCTTGTCCGTAGCTAAAGCTCAAGTGTACAGAGCAGAGGAAGACAGAGGAAGCTGAAGGCTCAAGAAGCCTCTCGGCAGGCCAGCATGAGCAAACAGCAGCGTCTCGAAGCTCAGCAGAACGTCAATGAACACTTCCCAGACAATACATTTGTACATGTATCCTTACATTCAAAATGACATGGTTTGCAGGCATGCATCCAGAGGCACTTCAAACTAACAGACCACATCTCGAAGTTTAGCAAGCCCTACAAGGATCAGAGTGGAAAGCCTGCGAAAGGGATAGGGCTGTGATTCATAAGGAGACTAGACTGTAGGCCCTCTAGGCAAGTGATCTGTCCAGTTCAGCAGTTGAGGGACATGTATCTGTGGTTGGCTGTGCTGGTGGCCACATGCATGCACTGGCTGAGACGTTTGCAAGAGGTTACACCAGCATGATGTCCATGGACAGTACAGTATGTGCCTTGTCATTGAATTCGAGAAAGAGGGATCTCCGGCATCTCGAAGAGGTGAGCGGCCGGCCTGTTGAAAGGGCTGCCGTTACAAAAAGCCCCGCAAGCAGCAAGCTATGCTTTAGCCGTATGGGCTTCCCTGTGTCTACCACCAGGACTTACAACTTTGGGCAACTGGCGCGTGTGAGGACCGCCCTGAAGACCATTCTGCCTTCTCGATGCTCAATCTCTCGGCGATATCACTGGCGATCTGTACTGCAGTCCTCCCCCGGCAGTCCAGAGGGACAAGCGATGGCGGGATCTTCATGCCGACTAGCGCCTGGCCACTTCCGTTTTGATCGTACGGATGCTCTTCACTCCATGGCGGCTCCGGAGGATATATGTCCTCCACCCGTAGCGGGAGAACTTCCAGACTGTTGTCCAGTGCGAAGCGGAGATGCCTGTAGGAGGAAAACTGTGATGCCGTCACCTCGGCATAGTCCTGCGTACACACGGCCAGGATGACGCCGCGTTCTCTTTTAATCCTGCCTAGGCAGGCCATCGTCTGCTGTCCGACATCGGCTCCCGCGCCCACGTGCACCATTAAGACCTCGTAGTTGTGCGAAATCAAGCATTCCTGCACGGCGCGCATGTGCGTGATCACGGGTCCACGGTCGGCGCTTGCAGAGACCATCGCCAGGCGAGAACCAAAGCCATCTGGGATGTCCACCTGGTGCCAACGACCGAACGCTTCACTGCACAGACATACCGCGGACTCCTCTACTAAAGCGTGGCTGGCAGGTCCTCTAAGCTCGTCTCTTCGCGTTCACTTTGAACCCAGGCGTCATCCTGAATCGAGCTGGGCATCGAGCTGACCCCTCTGGCGACGCCACCAAACCCCTGCTAAACCAAATTGAAAGTACAGTGGAACAGTATATAATTAGATGACAACAGCATGGACAATGAAAGTAGTAAAGTTGGATTTGGTACTAACTAGATTTGTGCACGTTATGCTTGGATTGAAGATCGAACCATTAGCTGCCCCGCCCTGCGTCACGCTGGACTTGGCATGTTTAGCGGCTCTCCATGCACTCCTAAACACTTGCGGCTGCGACGAACTATTGCATCTACAAGTGTGGCCGCGCACTGTTTGCAGTTCAGAAATCTAGCTTAATTTAGACGGGTCAGGGCATTAGCAAAACGCCACCCATGCTTGCTGGTGCCGCGCATGACACGATCCATGTCATTCTTTGGTTTGCAGATGCATCTTGCCAAGATCATCAGAACCATGCACCTGCACTAAGGCCCCTGGCAACTTCAAGAAGCAACATCGGCTTCACATCAGGCACTTTCTGCGCTCGACACTGCCGAAGCATGAAGGAAGGTTTCTAGGATGCCGCGTTGTAACCCCCAAAACTCCCAAACGAAACACATCACTGCGCGAAGCAATCGTCTCGGTAGAATCCAAGGGTCGAAGATCATCGTAGCGCCTGCGCCCTGACCAAAGCACACGTCACGGGGGATGCAACATATCCAACCAACATGCCAACCTAACCCGCCTAATATAAGGAACGCCATGTCGTGCCTGGTTTGGGATGGAAACTCGTGGCCATCTGACACTGTTACGAAACAAAGAAGGAACAAGAAAATTCATACATGATCGTCGTGGTGGCCATTGCCAACAACTTACCGTGGGGTTGACCGGAAGCATATGTGGGAGATATTGCAATTTGGGTTGGTATACGCAAGGATCCTGATTCCACACTTTTCTGGCGTGGCAATGTGACGCAGCGTAATACTTGCCAGAACACCTATTGGAAGCATCTTTCTCCGGGCCAAATCTGGGGCTTGGGCTAAAACTCAGGCCAAATCTGGCAGCTGTACTCAGTGAACCCAGAAATGGTCCACATTGCATGAGAGTATGCCTGCTGCATAAAACCAGCAACAACGAAGGCCTTCAGGGTTTCACGGTTTAGGGGTCACTTTCTTTTCGAACAAGCTTGGTCTGGAGTCATGCTACGTTTCAGCGTGTCACCGAAACAAACGAGGATTCATTCTTCCAGCTGAAGCCTTGTGGACGAAAATGTCAATTTGTACAATACAAAGGGCTCACGCTCGGATCTAGTGATTTCCATGCACACTTTTCACTGCGGTCGCGGCTGCCACACAAAAAAATTCTCCGGCAGGGTGCAGGGGAGGTGGGCGGGAGGGCTGCACGGCACTATACCCATGCGCCTTTGCTGTTCCAAGGGCTCAGGCTCCTTGTGCTTTTTGGGCACAGCTTTTTCACACTGCGCACGTGGAGTTCACACGCATGCGGTCGCGGCTGCGCCGCACAAAAGCAAGACGTCTCCGGCTCACCCCAAATTCCCATAACTGCATCAATAGGCCCGCATCCTTATACAGGAGACGCATGTCTCCAAAAATGAAGCGGACGTGTGGAAGACCATAATATCGCAACGTTATGCTTTGCCTCCGCCCTTTCACTCGTACAACTTGAAATGAAGACAGCTTCTGACCAAAAAACGCGTAGTTCTGGGCGACGCTAAGGTCAAAGCTCTAAACGACCACTCGCCTTGCAGCTCCCCACAAAACAAAAACGAAAACAACTCTAGACGAGAGTACGGATTTCAGAGTTCTGGGCCCAAAACACACCAAAAACCTGACTCCATGACCCGTGCCTAACGCTTTCCAGTTGCACCGGCGCTGTTGGGTCGTGATTTTGGAGTTTTACCTGGCTTTGTCACGTCCGTGCCCTCGCCCAAACCATGACTCCGTTGCGTCCGTATCAGGATTTCGGAGTTTCGGCCGTGCCTCCCGGCCGGCCGCTCTGGCTGACGGTCGTTTTGGCTAGAATGCCCGAAGCTCTCCTGAAGGTGATAGGCACCACGCCACCAGGCGGCGGCATATGTTGGCTAGCGGCTAGGATCGAGAACATCGCATCCCAGCTGGCGAGTTTGGGTATGGGCCAAGCTGCTCCGAGTATGGGGGTGTTCCTCTTTAAGTGGCCCACCGCCGCCATGGTCCCCACAGACATCAACATGGCGAACGAGCCCGGTGGCTAGAAGATGGCTTCAACCTCCCAAGAGGCTTAACATAAGAAGCACTGCATGCCCCTGGGCGGTCTGGCCAATCGTGATTTCCGGCACACGAGTGGAGCACAATTCGCTCGGGCACCTGTGCCGAAGAGGCCGGAATACGCACGCTAGTTCACCCGCACCTCCAGACATCGCAAATACGACATGAACAAATCATCCCTGGACAGGCACGACGGGTGCAGATTCAAACCGAGAGGGAAGAGTGGAAGTTGCTAGCCGCTATCAACACCCACACAACTTTACTTGCAGGCCCGACACCCTTACGGAGAAGAGACAGGGCTTGCTCACTAAGCAGGCACATGCATTGCAGGAATGGCTGGGGAGTTTAAAACGGCGGTGCAACCACAACAAGCGCACGTTGGAACCACTTAACACTAGACCCAATGCGCTCGACCCTGGAGAACCTGTTCCTTGCGGTGCATAAGCACTGTAGCTAGAGTCCAGCTCCATTTTAATTTCAAGTGCCCGCAGAATCAAGCAACATTTGCGCTGACACCATCGGCAGCATCCGCAGCATCGGCAAGTTCTCCTTGACCTTTGAGGACATGGCACGTCACGAGCGGTGCATCAAAAACCGAGGGACTGCAAATTCAGAATACTATAACTGAAAACGAATGAGCTTACAGGACCGGGCATGCCTAGCTGGTGCCGGGGCTGTGTTTGGACCAGCTACCGCAGACGAAACTTCGTTGCACATTGTCGCCGCTTATCCTCCAGACAAGACTGCTCGTCCTGATCTGATGCAGCGGGCTCGGTCCATCGACCTGATCTCGTGGGCGGCTTCCCTTCCGCTCCGGCAAGAATGCCAGGCGCAACTGCAGTTGCCTCCCATTCTTGCACCCGTCCTCCTAGCCTTTCAGATTACGTGTCACCGCGCCGTATAGCCGACTCCACAAAAGTGCATGGCGGCTCTGACGCAAGTGAAGCATTCGTGTGTCATAACTCCTTGCACAGATATGTGTTCGGTCACTCCATAAGAACACTTTGCTTGTACACTCTGCGGGGTTTCCAAGATTTGCTATCCACACCGGGGATGCTGAGGTTCGATGTCCCTGTCGGAGCCCGAGGACCCAGGAGCAACGCACCTCTGCGTTGACTGCTGAACCCGATGTCATCTCACCACTAACCTTCACCGCTCCCTCGGAACGATTGCCCACCCTCACTGTCGGAAGTTTCCTGACTAGACACGGGATTTCTCCGAGGCGATGCATGCGACCTGCTTGTGGAAGTGGTCAAGCACGTGCAGAGTCGCTACCGACCAAGAGGGACAGTCCACGACCGTGCTATTTCGCCAGGAACCTTGTCTCTAGCTTTTCTGCAGAGTAACCTTTTGGAATTTTGAAATTTGCAGGTGTGCTGTGCCCATTTTCTTTGGTCACCTGCAGACCATGGCATGACTCCGCCCGGCCGCACGCTGCTTGCACATCCTGCACGGGGAACTCTGGAGAAACCTACGCCAGGCACCCCAAGTCCCGGGCCCTAACTGTAGGACTTCCAGTCTCCCAAGTGAGCAAGAACAACACCACGGATCTACCTACTGTGTAGAGGATGATCGCGCAGAAGCTCGGAACTCAAGGGATGCCGGCCGATCTGTCGACTGGTCCCGGAGTCCCGGAGGCGCCGTGCTAGCCGGCTACTTGGCGGACACGACTCAGCTAAATAGATAAGCCGTTTGAGCCAACAGGTGTGGCCTACGCGGCCGAGGACGCACTCCCAAATAGGCCAGTAAAGGGACGTCAAGTCGTGGGTGCAGCGGTCCCCACGTCAGCGTAGGTCTTCTATTGCAAGTGAATTCGAACTGATCCGGTATTCCATTGTCAGGGCTCATCAGGGCCGTCACAACAATGAGCGTTGCCCTTCTTCTGCTGATGTTTCCTCGCTACCACTATCGGCTCCGTGCTGCTGGGGGCTGGCCCCCACAGCTTCGAAAAGGCAGAGAGTGCTAGCAAGATCTAGCAAGCTATAGTTTCAGCTGCTGCTGCTTGAGCCCCGGAGTTATGGAAACGTGTGCTCGCTCAGGGGACGTTACACCGATGTCATGTGGCTACTGCAGATGCATTATGCATTCCGTCTGTGTTGCCACTGTCAGCCAGGCAAGCTGCAGGCCGACTGCGACGTTTGCAGTCCATGCAGGCCTTTGTTCCAAGAGGCACGCCAGGCGGTCTTGGAAAGTACTCACACCACTCGCTGCAATGGCTGGACAGACAGGTGGACCGCAGCTTCGCGACTCTGTCTCGGACGTGTTGGCTGGCCACACACTCTGCAGAAGAAATGGCCCATGCTACGACATAGACTGGGTGTTCTCGCTCGGTGAGTGGATAGAATGGACCAAGCCAAAGCCAAGGTGCTACTCCACACACACTCATTCGACAAACCTATATGCCCTGCGCTGCATTCCCAGAACATATGGGCTCGCAACGCTCCATCTTGCTGGCACGGATGCTGATGTCAAAAAAGACAGCAGCAGCAGCAATGTGCAACACATGGACCCCATCATTGAAATCTGTTTTGTGTAGTAGTGTAGTACAGAGCACTGCCTCAGGCATCTGTTGTCATTCAAGATAACACATCCCGCGAGTAATATCAGCTTCATTTTATCATGAGCAACAAAGTTTGTGGCCACTCAGGCGTTTCAGCCCGCTCTTCTTTGCTATGCAGACACAGGCCACTCACATGGTCCGTTGGATGCTGTGGTGAAGCTGGGCAACTCGGAGCTGCAAGGCTTCCTGGATACGGCCACTTGGGAGCTGAGGCAGATGCCCGAACACACAAGCTGAACAAAGCTCCTGGAATACTTGGAAAAGTGGAAGTGCATCTCAAATCCGTTCATGTCACACGACGAGAGCACCTGCGTTTGAAGGCCGGGCCCCAAGACACATCCTCGGCGACAGGAATTCAGGAACGCATCAAGACCCTCACCAAGTTGCGTGGTTCCGCCGGGCAGTGAACTCCCTTGATCTCCCTTGCTGGCACGCGCACGCAGATGTGCAGCCACCTCAACTACGACGATCGCAAGGTAGTGCAGCAGCATGCACAGCGGGCCGTGCGGGATCAGGTCATCAGGTCACCAGTGAACGCACGAAGCATAATTTACGTCTGATTGCGCGTAGCTGCTAGTACGCCTAAAGTGCGCAACTATTGGTCTCGCTATCCTTGCTTCGGCGTATGCTATCTCTTGAAATCGCCATAGCACTGTGCAGCCGTCAACACGACGGCAAGATCAAAAGCTCAAGCCGCCTCCGCCTCCATACACGTGATGCGGGCTTGGTCACGCGAACAGAGCTGTTGAAGACCAAGCAAATTCCACAGCAGGCCAGCCAAAGCTAGCCATGGCACCGCGAGCAGAGCGCGCAGCTCAAGATCACTCAATGTTCTTGTTTTCTGCTGAAACGGCATGCGTTATGCACCTGCACACAGTGTTATCCAAGCATTAGTGACATAGATTGCGGGATGTCGTCGCAGTCAAAGATGTTGAGTTGAGCACCTGTGTGCTGGCCAAGCTCAAGGCTTTGCTGCAATCGGTTGCGGCCATGCGCAAAAGAAGAGAACGACGGGACGGTCCAGCCTGCACTTGAAGTCCATACGAGAATGTCACCAATGCAACACGTGGCCCAGGCAAGCTCACCGGACCATCCCACGTTTTTGCTTTGATTGGCTTTTTGCAGAAAGATTCAAAAAATGACGAGTGACTGGCCTCCTCACCCCCAAACCTGAAACCTATGTGTCCTCTGAGCCTTCAAGAGAACAATACAATTTTCGACAATCAATGAAGCACATCGCAGTGATGCTCCGGTGCACGCAAAAAGCGGCTGCGATTGCGAGCGGGTGAAAGCTTCTGGCTGAAGGCTTTAAAGCTCCGGCCTGTGGTGATCGGAGCTGGTTCGATGCCAACGATCGCGAGGACGGCATCTTGGCCAGGGCCTGTGACACAGAGCTTACTTAGCAACAGGCAACCACACCATGAGCCCCTCTGGCACGAACTCCTGGAGCGAACATGTGAAGGGCTTCGCATGTGCCTCGCCCTGAGCCCCGCCTTCTCGCTGCTCAATCTCCCAGCGATATCACTGGCGATCTGTAGCGCAGTCCGCCCTCTGCATTCTAAAAAGACAAGCGTAGGAGGGATCTTCATCTGAACTAGGGCCTGGCCCAATCCATGTTGATCGTGAGGATGATGGTCACCAAAGGGTGGCTTTGGAGGGTAGGTGTCTTCCACCCTCAATGGGATGACTTCAATGCTGTTCTCCAGTGCGAACTGCAGCTCCTTGTGTGACGAGTACTGTGATGCCGTCATTTCGGCATAGTTCCATGTACACACGGCCAGGATGACGCCGTTCTCCCGTTTTATCTGATACAAATACTCCAAAGTGGCATCACCAAAATCATCACCAGCTCCAGCCTCAACGATAAGCACATGGTAGTTGCGGGCATCCAGAATCCTCTGCATTCTTCGCATCAGCTTCTCCACCGGCCCGCCATCGAATCTAGCGGAAATCATAGCCAGCCGAGAGCTGGAGCCGTCTGGAATGTTGCTCGCCTGGCACGAGTCCGCTCTTGTTGGGCTGGCCTGCGGTTCGTTGAGCGGGTTTGCTAGATCGGGGTAGCGAAACGGAAAACCGCAGCTCATGCATGCAGAAAGACACCAGGCCGATCGAACGCTTTACTGCACAAACATAATCCAGATTCCTGGACCCAAACGTGGCTGGCAGTTCCTGGGCGTTTGCGTCCTCGAATTCAGGTACCTGAAGAAACGAACTCTGAGACCTCAATGAAGATGATACCGTGGAGATCAAGCTGAGAGCAGCACGATGCGCTGCTTGCGCCGCTTGTGCAAGCGCCAAACCGAGAAGCAACAGAAAGCCAGGATGCAAGTGGACCTGGAGTTTGCTGGAACATGAAGCGCATGCCTTGACAACCATTTGCAACCATTCGCGATGATTCCCAGCACCTTTGGAATAGCCCGGCCAATGCCTTCCTGCCCTGCAGCTGAGTGGCAGCGAGGTTATGACCACAACGACAACGACATCTGCCTCGCAGCGGACTTGCACAGTTTACGAAGTCGTGAAACGAAAGTCGCCCAGCTCAAGACATCAGGCGAGACATAAGGCTATTCTCGCTACCCTTGCTTTCGCTGGCAGACTGGAAGGCCGAAATGTCTGCATGCGTTTTTGCAGTGCATCTCGCGCTGACAGACTCAACGACACTTCGCCCCAACCATCTATTACTATGCCAAACAAACACCTTGAAAAGAAATCAGAATCCTCGGTGCAAGGACCGCAGAAAGGCAACAGATTGGCAGATTGGCCTCCTCGTCGTCCACTTCCTGCCAGGAAACAGGGCACATTATGCTGATTCTTGGCTTCTGCTGGACGTCCCAAACTCCGTCAGCTTCCTGGCAACTTTTGGAGCTTTTGTAACCCGTAGTAAGAGCCATCGTCATGAGTGCGCCACCCTGGGCCCCGTCACCTTCTCAATGATGACAATCAGCGTGATGTGTTGGGTGTCAATGCTAATGCTGGCAACGGCCTCAAGAGATGCAAGCTGCAGCTTACAGCTCTCTGCTCAGAGACTGGGGATTTCCTGAGGAGCATGCGTGAGGTTCACCGACGGGGTCCAGGACTCGCCGCAACGACGGGCTTCTTCGATATGCCTGTCACACCAGGTCGGCTTGTCCGGAGAATGACTCGCAGACAGCCGTCCACTTCCCTGGACCTTGTCCCTCAAGCGCAAGATAAGGTCACTGGGATCCTCCCAACTGCCTAGACGGGCGCATGGCAGAGTGTGCTGCGACATCCATGCGAAACACAAGTGCCATGTCATCGAGCGGAGAAGAGCAGATTCTGCTGCAAGCAGGCTGCCCGCATTGCCCAGTAAACGCCTCTCAGCGCTGCCGAGCGGTCCTGGCCATGCTCGGGCAGAAGCAGAAGCTGTGAGCCCTCTCTGCTTGGCCCCGCCAGTCCTGACCGAGCCGGGCCTGTGACTGCAAACCTTAGTACTTAGGCGGACTGCGAACGCGAACGCTGCGAGATTCATCACACGGCCAGGTAGCGAAAGGATCTTGCGTGACAGTGACAAACTGATGTCCGTTGTCATCCTCAGACGGGAACACCCCCCCCCCTTTCAAAGGCCAGATAACCTGCAGACCCATAACCAGCAGGATTTGGATGAAGCTTGTGCGCACATCCCACATCCTAGTATGACCCACGTCTGGCCATGGGCTGTGGTCTCATGCATTCTAGAACAACATTCAGGGAGTGAACAAGACCAAAGAGCACACCGCAAGATTTTGTGATCTAAACGCCGCCGAAGGCGCTCTTGTGGGATTTCCAGGAGGAATCGGAGTTCAAGTCCCACCGCGGCTAAAGACTCCATCGCGCCCGGCTGCAACCTCAGCCCCACTCCACTGCCTCGTAGAATCGTAGAACAGATACTTGCTCACACACTACACACTAAGGGCCTGGCCGGTCCATCGGTATGATCCTGAGTTGCTGTCATGGCCCGAGCTTCTTCCCTCCCACTCCCCAGCCAATTTCACGAAGAAGTCTCCCCTGCCCTTCCTGCGTGGCAAGGCTCGCCGTTGCAACCTCCAGCACCTGAATGCTGGTGTTGCCTCTGGAGGCACGGCCCAGCTCACAGGGCTGCCAGACAGGTATAGCGGCACCAGAGGGACCTGCAAAGGAAGGATACTGTAACTGTAGTCTGATTCCTGGCAGCTTCATGTGCGCAATGCACCAGGCCCCTGGCAGCTCTTTATGCCAAAGCCGGCGTAGCAACGGCCGAACGGCACGCAACCTGACCAGCTTTGAAAGCACCGGAGTCTCAGATCCAGGAGTGTGGCGGACGTGGCGCTCAGCAGAAGCCTTCAAGAAATGGGCACTGGAATTGAATGCTTGATCCATCACTATCGCATGCGAAGCAATGTTTAAAGCGCCAAGTCAGTCAAATATTTTCAGACGAGGTGCTCGTTCTTTGGATTTGCAGCGTCTCAGAGGGGAGGTCAATCCTCAGCACACATAGCGACTCAGAAGAGCTGAACAGAAGCCTTAATCCAAAAACTAGAGATCGTCTCGGACCGGATATTCTGTTCTGGGGGAATCAGCTTGTTTGAAGCGCATCTGATGTTGCTGCAGCCAGGAAGCTGCACGCAGGTCTGGCTGCCTCGAGCCAACTCTTCTTGGGAGCATGGCGCAGGACATGAGTTTGCAACGCCACCTGAGCGCTTCCGAACGACTCGTAGGTGAACGAGTTCGAGGCAGGTCGGAGCTTGTGCATTTCACTGGTGCTATAAGTTCAGTGTTCATGTTTACACAACACTTCAGTAATGTCGTTGCCTAGTCGAGTCACAGCTGCAACGCGATTCTGTTCAAGCGGCTCGGCTCAGATTCAAGCTGCATGGATTCTTGGAATGGGCTGGGTGTGTTGATGGAGCCCAGCGAGTTCAACGACAGCACCAGCAAGCCAGCCAAGCGACTGATGACCTTTGCCACGCACAGCGTGCCATTCGCATCCTTGGAAACAGTGACCACAAGACAGCTGCTGAAAGAGTGTCAAATGCAAGCTGAAAACCTTCAAGCCAGCACTAAGCCCAGGTCCAGTGGGTCTGGGCAGCGCAGCCTAAGTTGCTATTGTGGGGACAAGAAGGCATTCCGAAAGCGGGTCGTCTGGGCCGTCGGCGAATTCTGGCCGCACGGGCAAGGCGCTTCCCTGTCCACGCAAAGCTTCCAAGTCATCTCTGGCACGCCTGCGTGGAAGCACGGAAGGAGTGTCAGGCTGACGCCCGGAAGATGCAAATGAGGAGACCTTACCTGGCCTGCCGTGCTGTACTCCGTGATCTCGCAGGCTTTCTGCCTAAGAGAAAGCTGGAGGAAACAATGCATCACTGCGGCATGCGGCACGTCTTGCCATGGAGCTGCCAATGCTCGCAGGGGCACACGTCAGCCTTCTGCAACCTGACGGACACTGTCACAACATGTCGCCACCGAAACTGGAGTGGCTCTGGATGGAGCGCATGCATCACATGTACACCGCCTGAACACCTCATCCTACAGCCTTCCGTGCCACTTTGGTGCCAAATCAGGAAGTTAGAGGCGGATGAACATGACCGCACCCGCAAAAGGAATCAATCAAGACGCAGCTAAGCCCTGTTTGATCCGTAGCTTTTCAGGCAGCTTCGTGACGCAGGGAGGCAAAGGTCTGCTCCGGGGCAGCGCTGTGTGTTTGCGCCACAGGGACACGGTGCGGTCGATGCCCAGCAGATCTCTCGAGAGCCTGCCAAGGGTCTCGCCACACATTGCCGGCCACTTGCGCTCGTCTTCGGGCACCTGCCTGTGATGTTCCCATCAGGAGTGTAGTCCACGACGACACACGTCTTCTCATCAATTGCGCAGCAGGCCGCGCCCTGTGATATCTTGGCACATTGTGATAATGCTTCAAGTGAGAGAACCGTCGTTTTATGATATCGATCGCGGCAAGAGCGCTGCAAGACCCATAAAAGAGCAATTCCTCCAGCTGGTGGGGGCTTTGAATGTGGGAAAGCTAGAACTAAGTTAGAACAGTTACCCCAGCCCACTTCCCCGCCCTCCCTATGCCTTGAAGATGCAGCGATTGAGGGCTGCACACGTTTTTGCGCCGCGCCCACACGGGCAGTCGACCAGGCTTCTGGCACACTGCCTGCTGGGAGGCACCATGCCTGAGATCTCCAAACGTAGTTCGCAGTAGGATGACATGCTGTCGGCAAGCTCCTGCCAAGTGCCTCCACGCAGAAAGCACAAAGATCCCAGGGCCCCTCTGAGTTCGTGCCAAGGAGCTGTCTTCCATGCCATCCGGGAAGAAGTTTTGCACTAGCGGGCACTCGATTTCGCCAGGTGCGCAGGGGGGACAGTATCCTGCGCACACCAGCAGCACAAGCATTTCTTACGCGAACTGATACAAGGATGTACCACGTGGCATCACGTGGCATGTGGCGGCCGCCGACCTCCCACTGGTAGACATTCTGGTTCGCCCCGGCCCTGACACGAAAGTCGGAGCTCATTTGAGGATGCGGCACGTAGAAGCTCATGGTGCAGTCGGGGCACAGTGCTGCACAGGAAGGAGCCCTGTCCGCAGCCGCACCCGGTCCCGATTGGCACCTGACGACTCAGCAGCCCCGATGTTGCAGGGTTGCGGTTGGCGAGGTGGGCGGCAGAGAGGTTCCAAGCTTCGCAAGCAAGCATTAATCTGCAAGGACTCCTTCTGCCAGGGCTCACAAGTCTCGTCTGTGGGCAGACGATTGCCCTGAGCATCAAAACCTCGGTGCTGTCAGGCCGGACGGGTAAAAGCCAACTCTTGGGCCTTGTACTCGCCCCTATACTGGTTAACTTCCTCAGTCAGCCGACCCGTACAGGACCTTGACGCACGGTGCAAGAACAGGGCATCCTAGAAGCAAGGAGAGTGCCGTAGAATTGTAGGAATCTCCTCCCCGACACTTCTTCGATCCCACGGCACACTGAAATCAAGTCTCCCCCTTCGTCCCAGTTGCTCGGTCGGTAGCAGGGCTCTTCGCCGTCCGGACAGAGCAGGGGACAACGGCTGAGCCCGAGACCTCATTGTGTCGCAGATAGAAACCCCGCAACAAATCGCCGTGTGCAAGCCACATTCACAGCCCTTCCTGCAACAAAGCCTCGTGGAAGGCAGTAGGATTCCTGCGCAGATCTCACAAAACACAGCTACGTGGCCCCTGTCTTCGGAAACTGGAAACTTCGCCTTCACGGAGCCCTTTAAGAGAGAACTGGCATCAAAGGGCGCAAGGGCACTCACCAATCAGAGGCTCCGAATCCAGTGAATCACCAAGTTTGAATCTCAAGTTGGCTGCTTACAGCAACCCGGAGCTCCTGACCCGCACCACACGTCATGGCGTTCTGCCCACAAGGGCAGGCCACGTCGGCGTTAAGGCACTCCTCGCGAATCCCCTGAATCTCACCGGAGACACTGTAGTCCTCAGCGGATTCGACGGCTTCCCAACTCCCCACTTCCCTACCTTGTGGCTTGCATGAGCTTGGTACAACTTCTCATCCAAGGCGCGACAATGATGCAGGTCTTGCCCACACAGACTTCGGGACATGAATCAGCTGCTGGCAAGCACTCTTCCCTCTGGCGCCTCGTGACGGCTGGTTGCAGCTGCAGCAGCATCGCAATAGGTGCGAATGCGAGCAACGACTGAACGGCTGAGCTCCACACCCCCGTGCATCCTGAGCTCACTGAAGCATGCAGGCTCAACGCAGTACTTTCCGGGAATTTCTGAGAAGTCGCCGTCCAGTTGCATGGCATCGCATGCTCCCCACAGCTGCACGGCCTTGGAGCCACGCCCATGGCAAGCAAAGCATGTGACACACGTGCCAAGCCGTGAGGTGCCGGCTGCGACTTGGCAACGCAACTCGTCACCATCAGTGTGCTTGGGTCGCGCCTGCCTCATGAGACTGAGACGGGGTCGTTCCGCGGCTTCGCGGAACTTGCAGAACTTTGACGAATTCTGCACAAGCTATGGACAAGCTGGGTGGGCCGGCCATCAGCTGTGAAGGACAGGTCGTAGCACCAGCGGTGCGTTGCCAGGTCGCAGGTCTCAGGACAGCCTTCGCTCGCCTCAGCGTCAGCGCAGATCTCGCACTGAGCCCGAGCCCAGGAAGGTGTTGCCAAAGTGCCGCCGCGCAGAAGTCCTCACGCTGGCCGCGGCAGCGAAGAGCATTCTCTCCGCAAGGGCAATCTGCTCCATCAGGAATGCCTCAAGAGGAGATGTTGGAGGCAAAGGAAAAACAGCGGCGCAGCTAGGACGTGACAGTGCACTGCGTGCAACGGCTTGAGACAATGGGGCTGCCGTAGCTTTTCCAGCTGGGTGTCACGTAGTGGAAGAGTTCTGCCATCGTCCTTGCTCATCGAAGTTGTCCTTACTTGCGCTTCAGGCTTCGCTGAGGCGTGGCAGTGAAAAAGCCACAAGCAGACGCAGGCACTGCCTCGGTGAATCTTCACCCAGGCGCAACAAGACATTCTTGTCCCCGACATACTTCAGGACAGTCGAACTCCCGAGGGACGCAGAAGGTCCCGGAAGCACCAGCACACCTCAGTTTTGTCACGTGGCCATGCCGAGCTGCTTCGCTTTGACGCCTATATTTCGCATGCGCCTCACCATCTCAAATCGTCTCGACGTCTCGTCTCACAAGTCCCAGAGGCTGCTTGGCAGTGCTGTCGCACCAAGGGTCAGGGCACGGTCCGGGGTAGCACTCCTCCACGAAGCGCCTCGGGCTGTGAAGAGCGGATTTTCGACAGGATGCCTGGAGCATTTGGCCAGGCGGCTGCACGATGTCCTGGCCAAGTTTCTGGAGTAGGACGCTTTGGGAGACTGTGGAGACTGAAGAATCTGTTGAAATGTCCCACGGTTTTGGCTTCGTTTCAGCACAACCAGCACCCTCTCCATGAGACTCAGCTGCCCCGTTGCTGCAAACGCTGCGACGGTCAAGCAACATTCTTCCTAGAAATGAAGGCAAGGACAACCAGAAAACTGCAGAACTCCGGCAGCACAAACAGCACCCTCAATGAACTCACATGTTCGCGAGGCTGCTGGGTAGGTCCCGTACAAACAGCACTCCAGCCTCAAAGTACGTCTTGCTGCAGAGCTGGTCATCTCCACAAGTCTTCGGGCAGACCGGGAACCGCTCCTGAGTGAGCGCCGTGTGTTTTTTTCTGCTTGAGCAAGCACCGCTGTCACCCTGCGTGCCTTCCACAGGCAGATGTACAGACCCGAATCCTGAAGGCACGGTTTGTTTTCGGGCCTCTCCAATGGACATGCTACAGCTGATTCTTCAGAGTTTGAAGGCCCTGCCGTACTGGCACCGGCACAAGCCCTGCACGTCCTGGTCTTGGCATCGGTGCTCGTTGTCTTCGCAGATGCACCCAACACTGTCGGCACAGCTCTTGTTCCCTCGGTCAAAGCGTCAAGGCTTCAAGATCTGCTGTGCAGACCACGTGATCGTTGAGATCTGAATCCCTTCCTCCAGGCCAAAGCACCCGAAGCGTGATGGCAAATAGGATACTCGCCGCAGTCCAGGGGACCTGTGTTCCGGGATCCCACGTGACATGGTGAGGCATGCCATCTCTCGTTTCTTCTTTTTGGGGTATGTTTATTCTGAAGACCATAAGGCTCCTTACCTGCCACGGCCTCCAACAGCTTCGCTGCAGCCAGGGGACAGTCTTGGGCCTTAGGGTAGCACGCAGATAGGCCCTCACACCTCTTCTCCCAGGCGTCGTCGCAGGGGCAGCCTGCCACACTGCCAAACCGAACGCAAGCCCTGCGTTGCATGAAGTAACGGTCCTGTGGCCGTTGCGTGGCAGCTCTTCTCCGGCAACGTGCTACCATCGACTCGGCCCATGTCCTTGGGGCCAAGGCCAGGTGCACCGAAACCCTATGCGAAGAGACATGCCGCCACGTCGCGTCGAAAGGGGCTGACCAGCATGGGAGCCTCGAAGCCAAAAGGTGAGGATGGAAGAGGGAAGGGGGTGAAGGAGACCATGCACAAGTTCGCTTCTTGCCATATGGACAACCACAGACGGCCGAATCCGATCGAGGCGCTCCTCAGCGCTGCAGTACCTCAAAGCGATGACCCATCGCACTTCTGGCACGACTCAGCTCGTCCGACCAATGACAGTAGATGCATCCGGCGTGCACGGGACAGGGCCCGAGAATCTTGGGCTGGCAGAACAACGTTGAGTTGTTGGGTTGGCCTGAGCCGTGCAAAACGTTCAAGAACGAAGAACGCCTCTCATGTCATTGCAGGACGAAGTGTATGTCTTAAGGCTCTGCGATCCTGCTGTCTGACGACGGCAGGATGGCTCTAAAGCAGACTGCCGGGACTTACCGCAATGCGGCAATGCTGACGGGAAACAACGTGTGACGTGCTGGTGCAGGCGGGTGTGAGTACAAATCCACAAGGTGCGCAATCGATGAAGACGTTACAAGCCTCATGATGTTGCGAGTACGCTGCGGTGCTGAATCCGCAGAGGCGACCTTTGCGACGAGGACCCGTTCGGGGATAACTAATTCAACTCCCGGGGAGTGCTTGCATCATCGCCACCATCATCATCACCATCATCATCATCAACAACAACAACAACAACAACAACAACAACAACAACAACAACAACAACAACAACAACAACAACAACAACAACAACAACAACAACAACAACAACAACATCAACAACAACATCAACAACAACATCAACAACAACATCAACAACAACAACAACAACAACAACAACAACAACAACAACAACAACAACAACAACAACAACAACAACAACAACAACAACAACAACAACAGCAACAGCAACAGCAACAGCAACAGCAACAGCAACAGCAACAGCAACAGCAACAACAACAACAACTCACCTTCGCTAAACGGCCTGAGATCCCGGCAGATCCACTCGTGGAGGTCGTTGCAGGGACACTGTCTTGGTTCGCGGTTCACAGGTTGTACTGAACACAGGGGCCTTATAGGGCACCACTTACAAATCGCCTGTGGGGCACACGCATGCTGTGCATGCCGGTGAGGCACGGGTATCTCATGGCGATGGTAAGTACTGCTCCAAACTCAGAAATGCCAAGGTCACTTGGCCAAAACCATCTAAACATCAACCGTCTGACCAAAATCATAAAATATCTCATGGCATTGGAAGCTTTACAATCTGGGGTCTGGGCAAAGACGAGTTCAGGCAACGCTGCTCGGGCGGTGGCAGGTCGGTCGGCTGGCCTCGCCGTTGCTCCGAGTAGCCCCCCGTGCTTATATCATCCATATATTCCAGGGCCGCAGCCCTGAAGGTCGTAGGCTGTGATGGAACAGGCCTCGGGTTCAACTTTGGACCGCAAGCTGCTGAACACCGGCGTGTTTGGGGCTCCCGCACGTTGGCCAGGAGGGCAGGGCAGTCCTGGCAAAGCCCTAGCAAAATATCAGTCTCAGAATCGCAGTGCCTGCGATACCCGCAGGCACACCTCCAGGATCGGCTGAGCTGCCCTGCGCAGAACTGTGAAATAGTGTGGCCAATACTCTGGTACTCTCACCCTACAGGCCTCGATGATGGTTGTGTCAACACGGCTAGTACTGCTGCTGGCAGTCACGGTGCCAATCCCGCTGCTGGTCGTAGTGCTGCGGGTAGTGGCGGTACCAGTGCTGCTGCTGGTAGTGGCAATGGCAGAGCTGCTGGCGGTCGTGGCAGTGGCCGAGCTGCTGCTGATAGTGGCAGTGGCAGTGCTGCTGGTGGTCGTGGCAGTGGCCGTGCTGCTGCTGGTAGTGGCAGTGGCAGAGCTGCTCGTGGCAGTGGCAGTGCTGCTGCTGGTAGTGGCAGTGGCAGTGCTGCTGGCGGTCGTGGCAGTGGCCGAGCTGCTGCTGATAGTGGCAGTGGCAGTGCTGCTGGTGGTCGTGGCAGTGGCCGTGCTGCTGCTGGTAGTGGCAGTGGCAGAGCTGCTCGTGGCAGTGGCAGTGCTGCTGCTGGTAGTGGCAGTAGCAGTGCTGCTGGCGCTCGTGGCAGTGGCCGAGCTGCTGCTGATAGTGGCAGTGGCAGTGCTGCTGGTCGTAGTCGCAGTGACTGTGCTGCTGCTGGTCGTGGCAGTGGCCCTGCTGGTGGCCTGGCTTGAAGATTTGCCAGACATCAACAACAGCAGTGGCGTGACTTTCTTTGAAGAAAGAACACCTGCCCCTCAGGTCTGGTGTTTATACGCTGCCGGATCCAAATCCGTTCCAAACGCAACCAACAGACTGTGGATGGGCTTTGCCAACATTTCACAAAAAAACGCCTCCTCAGCATTTCTTTTAAGTCAACAACCGCCGCACCCTTAGCTCAGATGCCAAAACTGGACGACTCTTTTCTTCGTGGTGTGGATGTCTGCGCTGCATGCGCCGCTCGGCGCGCAGGTTCAAATCCTACAGTCCGCCGCCATGCGCCTGGCCACGTCCACAAAGGCGGAGATGAAGTGATGCGTCGGTAGATCGTCGGCTGTGATCGTCGAATTGTGGCCGATCGCCGCCAAAATCTTCCCACGGTGGATCTTGACCTCGCCGTTTCCGTCGATCTGGAGGATGGCAAAGCTCGACCAGGTGTGTGGCGCCGTCGACCGCCTTGACCTTCAGCCACGCCGGCGGCCTGGCTGGCCCGATCACCCGGCCTAGCCTGACCTCGTCGTTGATGAGGGGCTCTGTGTGCTCGCCGACGTGCGGAGCCGCCACCTTTCGCCGAACGTAGTCGGCATTGACCTGCCTCAGCGCGTCCATGGACGCCGGGAACGGGTACCTATATCGTCGGACCGTTTGCGCCATCCTGGGCCAGGGCGCAGAGTGCAGATCACATGTCGAAGCCGTCGGTGAGATCCTTGAACAGGTTCGCCGCGTCCGAGTAGGTATTACGGGTAGTTGATCCGCTGCAGCAGGTTGAATCTGTGTGACTGCCGGCTTGTCCGGCATGGAGGACGTCGGCATAGAAGAGGTAGCAAAGGGCGGCGCCGCTTGTGCTCGGGGCAGCGACCGCCGTCTGGCTGGTGTCGTCTTCGTCGTCCTCACCGGCCTGCGGGATATTTGCAAGGCCTCCGGTGCCGCCGTTGCCATCCGCCGAAGCGGGCACCGCCGTAGTGGTCGGTAGATGTGTTGTTGGCCGGGCCGCCGACGATAGGTGGGAACGGTTGAAGCTCCTCAGTCGCCCACCCGCTGACATAGCCCTCCAAGCATTGCGCCGCCCCGTGGCGTCGTTGGGGTCAGCGATCTGATCCGTCGAGAGGAGGCAGAGCATGGGTGCCCATCCCATCCGTCGAGCCGCCGCCAGCACCTCACCAAGCTGATCTGCCACCGCCGCTGGAGAGAGAGAGAGAGAGAGAGCGGCCATGATCGCCGAAGGCAACAGGAGGATCTAGTTTAAAAGCTTAGACGTCGAAGATACGTCGAGCCAGAGTGCTAAAGGCAGCTACGCCGTTCACGGTTGTTACTTCGCACACACGTGTGCTACTCTACACCTGTTCGGTTACTGAGTCGGGAAGTGTCTTGCACTCGAATCTTGCATTGCATTAGCCATGACGAGCCAAAAGCTCGCCATGGTCTTCACTGGCCTCACGCCCGTAGAACCACAAGTCGTTGCGAGCGTTGCCTCAGTGATCCCGCCCGCACACCGCAACGCAGCATCGCAGGTTGCTGTCGTGCTGCCCCAGACGTGCTCTCAGGGCCCGGGCCATCAGTTCCACCGAACACGTAGAAGCCGTTCGCAGCCGGGCTCCACACTGCGCTGTGAAAGCAACGCCCGGATGGCGCGCCGCTCGGGCTGAGCTGTTCCCAGTAGTTCACCTGCGAGACATGCTTGATGCTGAGCATCTCTTCGTGGAAAGTTGCGTGTAGACCGAATCGAAACATGGAAGGTGGCCCAAGGAGAACGCCCTGAGGTGCTGGGATTTGCCAGTACTTCACAATAAAGTGCATCCTCAGCATCTCTTGTAAGACCACACCTTTTCGGTTACTGGGTGGGGAAATGTTCAGCACCCGAATCTTGCATTGCATGAGCCATGACGAGCCAAAAGCTCGCGATGGCCCTCGCTGGCCTCACGCCCGTAGAACCATAAGTCGTTGAGAAGGTTGCCTCAGTGATGCCCCCACCGCAACGCAGCCCGCTGTGGTGCTGCCCCAGACGTGCTCTCACTCAGGCCCGGGCCACCATTTCCACCGAACACGTAGAAGCCGTTCGCAGCCGGGCTCCACACCGCGGTGTGGCCATTCCGCACGGATGGCGCCGTGCCGCTCGGGCTGAGCTGCTCCCAGCTGTTTGCCTGCGAGACATGCCTGATGCTGAGCATCTCTTCGTGGAAAGCTGCGTGTAGACCGAATCGAAACATGGAAGGTGGCCCAAGGAGAACACCCTGAGGTGCTGGGATTTGCCAGTGCTTCACAATAAAGTGCATCCTCAGCATCTAAGACCACACCTTTTCGGTTACTGGGTGGGGAAATGTTCAGCACCCGAATCTTGCATTGCATGAGCCATGACGAGCCAAAAGCTCGCGATGGCCCTCACTGGCCTCACTCCCGTAGAACCACAAGTCGTTAAGAACGTTGCCTCAGTACTCCCGCCCGCGCACCGCAACGCAGCATCGCAGGTTGCTGTCGTGCTGCCCCCAGACGTGCTCTCAGGCCCGGGCCACCATCATCAAACCCACCGAACACGTAGAAGCCGTTCGCAGCGGCGCTCCACACCGCGGTGTGCAAACGCCGCGCCGATGGCGCCGTGCCGTCCGGGCTGAGCTGTTCCCAGCTGCTGTTTGCCTGCGAGACATGTCTGCTGCTGAGCATCTCTTCGTGGAAAATTGCGCGTAGATCGAATCGAAACATGGAAGGTGGCCCCAAGGAGAACGCCCCGTGGTGCTGGGATTTGCCAGTACTTCACAAAAAAGTGCATCCTGAGCATCTCTTGTAAGACCACACCTTTTCGGTTACTGGGCGGGGAAATGTTTAGCAGTCGAATCTTGCATTGTATTAGCCATGACGAGTCAAAAGCTCGCGATGGCCCTCGCTGGCCTCACGCCAGAACCACAAGTCATTGAGCTGGTCGTGGATGCTGCTGCCTCGGTGACTCCACCCGCACATCGCAACGCAGCATCGCAGGTTGCTGTCGTGCTGCCCCAGACGTGCTCTCACTCAGGCCCGGGCCACCACCATTTCCACCGAACACGTAGAAGCCGTTCGCAGCCGGGCTCCACACCGCGGTGTGGCCATACCGCACGGATGGCGCCGTGCCGTTCGGGCTGAGCTGTTCCCAGTAGTTCACCTGCGAGACATGTCTGCTGCTGAGCATATCTTCGTGGAAAGTTGCGTGTAGGCCGAAACGAAACATGGAAGGTGGCCCCAAGGAGAACGCCCCGTGGTGCTGGGATTTGCCAGTACTTCACACAAAAAAAGAGGGCATCTCCTCAGCATGTCTTGTAAGTCTACACCTTCTCGGTTACGGGGTCGGGAAAAGTTTGGCAGTCGAATCTTGCATTGCCTGAGCCATGACGAGCGAAAAGCTCGCGATGGCCCTCACTGGCCTCACTCCCGTAGAACCACAAGTCGTTAAGAACGTTGCCTCAGTACTCCCGCCCGCGCACCGCAACGCAGCATCGCAGGTTGCTGTCGTGCTGCCCCCAGACGTGCTCTCAGGCCCGGGCCATCATACCCACCGAACACGTAGAAGCCGTTCGCAGCGGCGCTCCACACCGCGGTGTGGTGAGTCCGCCCGGATGGCGCCGTGCCGCTCGGGCTGAGCTGTTCCCAGTAGTTCACCTGCGAGACATGTCTGATGCAGAGCATCTCTTTGTGGAAGGTTGCGTGTAGATCGAATCGAAACATGGAAGGTGGCCCAGTACTTCACGAAGAAAGCGCATCTCCTAAGCATTTCTTCTAAGCCTACACCTTCTCGGTTGCTGGGGTTTAGCAGTCGGATCTTGCATTGCCTGATCCATGACGAGCCAAAAGCTCGCGATGGCCCTCACTGGCCTCACGCCGGTAGATCCACGAGTCGTTGAGAAGGTTGCCTCAAGTGATCCAGCCTTCACACCGCAACGCAGCATCGCAGGTTGCTGTCGTGCTGCCCCTGACGTGCTCTCAGGGCCCGGGCCGTTATCATCCTCCCCACCGAACACGTAGAAGCCGTGCGCAGCCGGGCTCCACACCGCGGCGTCTCCGTGCCGAAACCGCACGGATGGCGGCGTGCCACTCGGGCTGAGCTGTTCCCAGTAGTTCGCCTGCACCGAGCATGTGTGACGGTCTGCTCGGGTTAGGCATCGAAGCTCTTGGTACCTTTGGATAGAGAGAAATTGTTGACCTTTGCCCCTTCTCTGTCTCGACATCTTTCCCTGCTACGTGCGGCCTCAACCAGCTGGGCCAGTATCGGGACCAGCCAAACCAGCCTCACCTGGTCCAAAGACTCGCCACGCAAGTGCAGGGGTACAGAGTCACGGGCAAAGGAGGCAGGAAGCATCTTCATTCCGGCCATCGACAGCACAAGTGACAGCCGGCTGCATGTCTTGCACCTTCTCTTGAACCTAACCATGAGACTCCAGCCTCAGCATCCTTTGACTCGCAAGCAAGCATATACTCCTGTTGCCCTTGTTGTCCCGAAGTGCTACGCTTTCGCAAATGCACGTGGAAACCACAACTGCTTCGGTAGCAGACACAGGGCAAGGCCTGAGCCACCTTGCTCCGGCGATTACATGTAAACTTGAGATGCATAATACAAGAGCTTTTTGGGCTATTGCCAGAAGCTTGCAAGGGAGCCTGCGTATGGCACAGAGCAGTAGCACAACCTGAAGTAGCCATGTAAGACTTCGAGCAAGAGGCTGATCGCAATGAGCTTGGGCATCGTCCAACCTGGGGGTCTGCCGGCAAAAGCAGAACGACTCTCTTGCCCATTGCGCCTCCGCATGCCGGCCGCCAGGCTCCGAGAACATCTGTGATTCTGATTCGATTCACACAAAAACATCCTAAACCTTGAGACAGCGATGTTGCGCGGCAGAAGTCTTCCATACGTGACACGCAGCAGCCCATGCATGCAGGACGCTTCCTAGCAGCCCGGTTATTCATAGCTGTTACGGCGAGCCTTGCAGCAACCCCCTACGTAGGGCCCGCGGGCTCCATCACAAGAAACTCTCAAACTGAAGCCACCGTGTCCAACAAATGCCTCCCAAACGTCCTCCTCCGCGTAAGCCTTTGTTTTGAAGACAGTCGGCGGTGAATTTCGATTAAATCCAAATTCAATAATTTTGCTCCCTGCTCTAGGAGACCCTAGACCTCCTCACGCCGTTGGCTCCACGTTCGCCTCTAGTCCTCTTGAACCGACACTTGGATTCGCAACAGCCTTGCATGCGCGCCGCCCCACGAAGATGCGCGCAAGGTGACTTTGCACACAAGCCCCGTGACCGCAAGAGTAAGAAATCAGCAACAGCAGATTTAAGTGGTGCTGGAAAAGACCTCCTCAAAAGGGTCCTGTGTCTTTTCACTCACAGCAACCAACTGGAAGCCTGCTGTTGCGCTATCGTCCTAGCCTGCACTGCGTGAATCAATAAATCATACCGGGGCTGGCAGCTCCTACAAAGGCAGCAACACAGGCTCACTCAAAGGGAGGCAGCAGCCAAGACGCGTCCCGAAGTGACATTCAACAACCGAGCCTTTTCCGCAGTCAGTGCACTTGCTTCAGTTCCAAGCCTTTGCGGCGGTTCGGAAATTGCCAGGTGCCGTTGTCCAGCCTGTGATCCCGCCAGTCAAACTCAATCATACTCACTAATTGTTGTGCTTGCATGAACAGCTCAACCGAACAAATCGAACAGGCCCAGCTGGGTGAGCCAATGGCGCTAAGCTTGCTCTCAGTATAAATATTAGATCAAGCAGACTCCAACACACATGGTAAACTGTCAGTGCAACAATAACCTACAACGCGCACGCTTCAAGCACATGCGGTATCCCAAATCAAGTTCGGCTCAACTTCAGTACTTGACAGAAAACGAACCACAGCCGCTTCTTCAGCAGCTGTAATGTTCAGATTCCCCCTGCCCGAAAGTACACCGGCCTGCGTGCAAACATGGCCTTGACCATGTGCAGCCATAGTGGACCATCGCCCACCATGAAGCAAAGCAGCATCGTTTCGAACAATCCGACCAATTCTTATCTGAACTTACGTCCGGCTGCAACTAACACGCTTTACTGGCCCTGCCCGCAACTGGAAACCGAAAGTTGATTCTCAGAGTGTGAATAAGTCGATGGATGTAACCCGAAATTTGCTATACTTTCATAAGATACAAAACACTCACAGTTGAAACAAGCATTGGCATTGATTAACTCCATCGAGCTTTCACAGCCCCGCTCCAACATCGATGCAAGCCACTTGCTTCACCTTTGATTTCAAGTTGATGCTTGAGCAAGCACGATTGGATTCGCATGGAACTGCCGGAAAACCTACTTCACTAAAATCGCAGCGGTACAGCTAAACTTCCCCAAAAGGGACTGGTCACAAGCACATTACGAACAATCACATATTGAAGCATTGCAACTACAGAATATCGTAATGTGGGCTTTGCTGTCTTCTTTCCGTGTCTCTCTGCGTGGAATCCTCGATGTTGATTTGGCAACAGATTGTCACAACCACATATAACAGATGTGAACAGGTCTGAACTGTTTGGAGTAGCTGTGGACTGTGGATTTCAGAAAGCGTCGGAGACTCATCTAAACTTGAATCTAGACAGTGAAAACAAAACAGAATGTCTGACTCCATCGGGCCCATAATAACATCATCTACGCGCGGCCCGTGCAGCGGCCCGTGGCCCGCGGCCACATGGGTTTGGGGTTTCGCAGCCACCCATTGCTTGTAGAGTTTGCGGCTTCGCACCCACCCACTCCTTTTATGTAGGGTTCAGGGTTTTGCACCCACCCATTCCTTGCATAAGGGTATGAGGGTTTGGTAGCCACCGACTCCTGTTCGGGTTCATGGTTTCACACCCACCGGTGCACTCCTTTTAGGGTTCAGGGTTTCGCGCCCACCCAGGCACTCGCTTTGAATAGGGCTTGGGGTTTCGCACCCACCCACTTATTTTGGGGTTTGGGGTTTGGCACGCACCCACTCCTTTGAGGGTATGAGGGTTTCGTAGCCACTGACCACTTTTGGGGAGCAGGGTTTCGCACCCACCCATGCACTCTTCCTGTTAACCGCGGCCCTCGGCTTGCAGTGTGCTGCCTGCGGCCCGCGGCCACAGCAAAAACAGGCCTTTACCCACTGGGCCATAGGCAAACGGCTTTTCGTCAGAGCACGGCAATGATGACTACCAGGAACAACCAGCGGCCGTGCTTGATTTCCACTCGCTTGCACGTTTTGTCTCAGTAGCTTGCAAATTCGATCTCTTGGCTTACACGCTGCCCTTCGTAACGACAAGTCTGTGCACCATCTCTCTGCTGGCAGATCCTCTTTGCAAGCGCACTCCCCAGGTGGGAAACCGTGTCCCTAGAGGCACGTGGACTTAAAACCCACCGGAGTGTTGACTGCACGAGCCTGACGTCCATGAGCGGACAAGAAGCTCCACGGGCAGCGCAGCCCCAGCCACCCCCAAAAACCAATCAGGGGTCGTGCAGCAACTTGCTTCATGCACTCGTTGATGATACAGGACCGAAAAATCCCGGCGGGGGCTGCTAGAGTCGCCCTTTGAGGTTGCAAATGGTTGCAAGAACGCAGCATCAGGTTGCAAACGCAAAGAGGGAGCGTGTGCCTCAAGACTTTGTCTTAGGAAGCTCCGAATGAGAAGGAGAGGAGATTTCATCAAGCCAGACAGTAGCCTGAGGCCACGTTTCAATAGTCCCAACATGCAGGACATACTTGTTCCATCCCATCATGTGCCATGGAAAGCTTGCCCCTGCTTACCCCCCCTGGTCTCGCATTCAATCAGAAAGACTTAGCAAGTCTATTCAATTCCGTTCCCCCCAAAAAAAACATAGTTTGGTTCATGTCCACTGAACTGCTCAGGTCCATTGATGCGGCCTCAGACCCTGAAAGATGCACGCACTCCCCTTCTCACATCAACTACTAACTACTGCCACCTCCGCTGCCCGGTGCAGACTACCAGACAGCTTTAAAACAATTATGAGCGGCCATGCCCAAAAATGCCGTGACACACTCTGCTTCTCAGGCCGTGGCTCTTGACGTCTCAAAGGGTTTACAAAGAATTTGCAAATCTTGCCGTAGCTTGCAAATTGGATCTCTCGGCTTTGCGTGCTGCCTTTCATAAAGACAAGTCTGGCACCATCTCTCTGCTGGCAGATCCTCTTTGCAAGTGCGGTCGCGACCAGTGCTTCATGCACTCGCTAATGATACAGGACGGAAAAATCCCCGTGGGGGCTGCTGGAGTAGCCCTGAGGTTGCAAGATGCAGCATGACGCTAAGAATTCACAAAGACGCACGAGATCGTACGAGCATTTGCCTCAAGACTGCGTCTCAGGACGCTCCGAATGAGAAGGAGAGTGCAGCAACCCAGACAGACCAGCGTCAAAGCACATGAGACCCATCTTCAACACCAATATGCAGAACCTACTTGACCCATCCCATCACGTGCCTTGGAAAGCTTGGCCCTGCCAAAACCTCAAGTGGCTCCTCCCTTACGAGGCCACAAACGGAATCAAAATTCCGGGGCTCAAGCTTTAGTCAGGTTCGATGGCCGCTACCCTATCTGTATCCGTATCAAGCAGTTCGTAACTATGAGACATCGTCCTGCTGTTCGGCAAATGTTTCTGGAGGGCTGGTCTCTGGGCAATTGTACTGGGATCCTAAGCATCTTCCTTAGAGTGTGAAGCTTCCTAATGTGTATAAAGACTACTCAACAACACTTGCTGAAAGTGTTCCGCCTGATATAGGAGCGTGGGTGTATCTTTATGGTACGACACTTACCATGTTCCTGCAGATGCCGCTTCCTCTGGCGCTATTGGCAGCTTCAGGGTCTTGAACATTTCCTAGACGTCCCTGGAGTTTGCGCACATCGGTGTCTCATACTTGGCTCTGCTCTCGACCTCTCTGCATGACCTGGAGCGTCGAAGCCAAATCATCTAGTCCCCAGGATTCACCCACCGGTACGATCCAAGATCCCAATGGTATACGAAGATACAGGGAGCGACAAAGGTTTTTCTATGGGCTGTAAACGTGCCAAAGCCCTACACCTTGATGCCTAATGCCGGAACCCCTACAATCCTAAACCCTACTGCCCTACTCCCTACTCTAATCCCTACACCCTAAAAGCACAAACCCTGATCGCTAATCCCTAAACCCTACCCTGGAATGACTTGCCTTTTCAGTGCAGCGGCTACAGCTCCTAGAACCTTCCTTACCCGCCTTCCCCGCCCCCAAGATTCAACAGCTTATGCATCAAGCTGGCGAGCAAGTCTCTGGCACATGCGATATCTTTTAGTCAGGAAAAGCTTGTATGCAGAAGCCTTGCTTGAAGAACGTGTACGAAATCCGCAGAGCCGCAGTCATCCTCTGAGAGTTGGATGGGTAATGGCGAGAGCACTCCCCTTCTCACATCAACTACTGCCACCTCCGCTGCCCTGCACGATCCAAGAACTTCAATAGTATACGAAGGTTTATCCTTGAAATGATACCGGGAATGACAAAGGTTTCACTGTTGGCTGTAAACGGAATATGCTGCTTCTGCGGGGGTCTGGAATGACTCGAGTTTTCAGTGGAGCGCCTGCAGCTCCTGGGAACCAGGGTACATTATAGTTGTAGTTTATAATGGCATATTGGAGTATTTCAACGTGTATTGCAGTAGATTGTAGTATGACAAAGGAAACAAAAGTATATTATAGTATATCCTTCCTCCCACCCCCCGCGATTCAACGGCTTGTACATCATAGCTGACCCACAAAGCCTTTGGCAAACCTGACTTGTCGAGAAAAGCTGGAGATGTATGCAGTAGACTTGTCTCAAGAACCCGTAGGATACTTGCAAAAGCCTTGTTCATCGTTTGGTAGTTGAGGGTTTGAGGGTGCCCAAGCAGACTGTACATGGGTACGGGGAAGAGCACTCCCCATCTCACAGCTGAATGTCATACTACAGGCGCCTCCACGGTGGGAAAACCGTGTCCTTGAAGGCATGTGGAATGCAACTCCGCCCAGGAAGCGAAGGCCCCGGCAACGAAGGATGCGGCCAGGCCGCCCCCAAGGCGCAGACAGGCAGAAAACGACAAATTTCCGTGCTGAGGGTTCGCACTCAAGCGCTTCACCAAGTTGAACGAAAGCTTCAACAGGGCTGCCCACGGAATGACAGAACAGACTGAAATCGATTGGTGGGGGATGGTCGCTTACATCAGTTACAATACGCCTCAATGCACGAGGTGTCACTGTGCAACACCAAGTTGCCAAAACTCCCTTGACCCACATGGCACATATTTCAAAATGGTCTCGACCGGGCCTTCCGGATACCCAGATATCCGAACATCGCCCTGCTTTTGATTTACCTGATTGACTTCGTTGCTCGGCCGCAAGTAGTTCGGGAGATTTGAGTTGCTGCAACTGGCAGCTTGCTGCAGTGTCTATCGAATTCTGGCGCGTCTCTCCAAGATGCCATTTATGCAGCTGAGCGCAGCCTATTCAGGGCATACCTTGAAAAGAGCATGCCATACCGGCGGTGCCAACCTGGGCCGTGGTTGCAACGCCAACTGATAATCTGAGAATGAATGTGCTAATGTGATTTCATGACATGTCTCCAGCAGACCTGCCTTGCTCGCTGAACCATCAGAACTGCAAAACAGACACAACAACAGGCATGACAAATGAAGCGTTTACAAACAATCACGACTTTGCACCGCGGTGATCGTAACAAGACCAAAGACGGCGGCGACGATGACAAACAACACAACAAAGAGAATTAGCATGCTCAGGCTGGTACGGATCGCGCTGACACTGCCGGTGATCTGCGTGGTTGCACCTTGGTGATAGAAGCCGTGTGGGATCCATCTACATAAGATACAGCGTCGCACTGCTTCACAGCCTCAAGGCAAAGGTGGCGAGGATGCGAAGGACCTGGCTGTGCTTGTGGCTATAGAACTTCACGTCGGACCCCAAACCAGTGCCTACCGGTATCCGCCATACTACTCAAACCTCCGGGGACCAGGCAAGCCTAAGCCCTCCGGTTAGTCTTGTTCGTAGCTAAAGCTCAAGTGTACAAAGCGGAAGAAGACAGAGGAAGCTGAAGGCTCAAGAGGCCTCTCGGCAGGCCAGCATGAGCAAACAGCAGCGTCTCGAAGCTCAGCAGAACGTCAATGAACACTTCCCAGACAATACATGTGTACATGTATCCTTACATTAAAGATGACATGGCTTGCAGGCATGCATCCAGAGGCACTTCAAACTAGTAGACCACATCTCGAAGTGTACCAAGCCCTACAAGGATCAGAGTGGAGAACATGTGAAAGGGATAGGGCTGTGATTCATAAGGAGGCTAGACTGTAGGCCCTTTATGCAAGTGATCTGTCCAGTTCAGCAGTTGAGGGACATGTATCTGTGGTTGGCTGTGCTGGTGGCCACAAGCATGCACTGGCTGAGACGTTTGCAAGAGGTTACACCAGCATGATGTCCATGGACAGTACAGTATGTGCCTTGTCATTGAATTCGAGAAAGAGGGATCTCCGGCATCTCGAAGAGGTGAGCGGCCGGCCTGTTGAAAGGGCTGCCGTTACAAAAAGCCCCGCAAGCAGCAAGCTATGCTTTAGCCGTATGGGCTTCCCTGTGTCTACCACCAGGACTTACAACTTTGGGCAACTGGCGCGTGTGAGGACCGCCCTGAAGACCATTCTGCCTTCTCGATGCTCAATCTCTCGGCGATATCACTGGCGATCTGTACTGCAGTCCTCCCCCGGCAGTCCAGAGGGACAAGCGATGGCGGGATCTTCATGCCGACTAGCGCCTGGCCACTTCCGTTTTGATCGTACGGATGCTCTTCACCCCATGGCGGCTCCGGAGGATATATGTCCTCCACCCGTAGCGGGAGAACTTCCAGACTGTTGTCCAGTGCGAAGCGGAGATGCCTGTAGGAGGAAAACTGTGATGCCGTCACCTCGGCATAGTCCTGCGTACACACGGCCAGGATGACGCCGCGTTCTCTTTTAATCCTGCCTAGGCAGGCCATCGTCTGCTGTCCGACATCGGCTCCCGCGCCCACGTGCACCATTAAGACCTCGTAGTTGTGCGAAATCAAGCATTCCTGCACGGCGCGCATGTGCGTGATCACGGGTCCACGGTCGGCGCTTGCAGAGACCATCGCCAGGCGAGAACCAAAGCCATATGGGATGTCCACCTGGTGCCAACGACCGAACGCTTCACTGCACAGACATACCGCGGACTCCTCTACTAAAGCGTGGCTGGCAGGTCCTCTAAGCTCGTCTCTTCGCGTTCACTTTGAACCCAGGCGTCATCCTGAATCGAGCTGGGCATCGAGCTGACCCCTCTGGCGACGCCACCAAACCCCTGCTAAACCAAATTGAAAGTACAGTGGAACAGTATATAATTAGATGACAACAGCATGGACAATGAAAGTAGTAAAGTTGGATTTGGTACTAACTAGATTTGTGCACGTTATGCTTGGATTGAAGATCGAACCATTAGCTGCCCCGCCCTGCGTCACGCTGGACTTGGCATGTTTAGCGGCTCTCCATGCACTCCTAAACACTTGCGGCTGCGACGAACTATTGCATCTACAAGTGTGGCCGCGCACTGTTTGCAGTTCAGAAATCTAGCTTAATTTAGACGGGTCAGGGCATTAGCAAAACGCCACCCATGCTTGCTGGTGCCGCGCATGACACGATCCATGTCATTCTTTGGTTTGCAGATGCATCTTGCCAAGATCATCAGAACCATGCACCTGCACTAAGGCCCCTGGCAACTTCAAGAAGCAACATCGGCTTCACATCAGGCACTTTCTGCGCTCAACACTGCCGAAGCATGAAGGAAGGTTTCTAGGATGCCGCGTTATAACCCCCAAAACTCCCAAACGAAACACATCACTGCGCGAAGCAATCGTCTCGGTAGAATCCAAGGGTCGAAGATCATCGTAGCGCCTGCGCCCTGACCAAAGCACACGTCACGGGGGATGCAACATATATCCAACCAACATGCCAACCTAACCCGCCTAATATAAGGAACGCCATGTCGTGCCTGGTTTGGGATGGAAACTCGTGGCCATCTGACACTGTTACGAAACAAAGAAGGAACAAGAAAATTCATACATGATCGTCGTGGTGGCCATTGCCAACAACTTACCGTGGGGTTGACCGGAAGCATATGTGGGAGATATTGCAATTTGGGTTGGTATACGCAAGGATCCTGATTCCACACTTTTCTGGCGTGGCAATGTGACGCAGCGTAATACTTGCCAGAACACCTATTGGAAGCAGCTTTCTCCGGGCCAAATCTGGGGCTTGGGCTAAAACTCAGGCCAAATCTGGCAGCTGTACTCAGTGAACCCAGAAATGGTCCACATTGCATGAGAGTATGCCTGCTGCATAAAACCAGCAACAACGAAGGCCTTCAGGGTTTCACGGTTTAGGGGTCACTTTCTTTTCGAACAAGCTTGGTCTGGAGTCATGCTACGTTTCAGCGTGTCACCGAAACAAACGAGGATTCATTCTTCCAGCTGAAGCCTTGTGGACGAAAATGTCAATTTGTACAATACAAAGGGCTCACGCTCGGATCTAGTGATTTCCATGCACACTTTTCACTGCGGTCGCGGCTGCCACACAAAAAAATTCTCCGGCAGGGTGCAGGGGAGGTGGGCGGGAGGGCTGCACGGCACTATACCCATGCGCCTTTGCTGTTCCAAGGGCTCAGGCTCCTTGTGCTTTTTGGGCACAGCTTTTTCACACTGCGCACGTGGAGTTCACACGCATGCGGTCGCGGCTGCGCCGCACAAAAGCAAGACGTCTCCGGCTCACCCCAAATTCCCATAACTGCATCAATAGGCCCGCATCCTTATACAGGAGACGCATGTCTCCAAAAATGAAGCGGACGTGTGGAAGACCATAATATCGCAACGTTATGCTTTGCCTCCGCCCTTTCACTCGTACAACTTGAAATGAAGACAGCTTCTGACCAAAAAACGCGTAGTTCTGGGCGACGCTAAGGTCAAAGCTCTAAACGACCACTCGCCTTGCAGCTCCCCACAAAACAAAAACGAAAACAACTCTAGACGAGAGTACGGATTTCAGAGTTCTGGGCCCAAAACACACCAAAAACCTGACTCCATGACCCGTGCCTAACGCTTTCCAGTTGCACCGGCGCTGTTGGGTCGTGATTTTGGAGTTTTACCTGGCTTTGTCACGTCCGTGCCCTCGCCCAAACCATGACTCCGTTGCGTCCGTATCAGGATTTCGGAGTTTCGGCCGTGCCTCCCGGCCGGCCGCTCTGGCTGACGGTCGTTTTGGCTAGAATGCCCGAAGCTCTCCTGAAGGTGATAGGCACCACGCCACCAGGCGGCGGCATATGTTGGCTAGCGGCTAGGATCGAGAACATCGCATCCCAGCTGGCGAGTTTGGGTATGGACCAAGCTGCTCCGAGTATGGGGGTGTTCCTCTTTAAGTGGCCCACCGCCGCCATGGTCCCCACAGACATCAACATGGCGAACGAGCCCGGTGGCTAGAAGATGGCTTCAACCTCCCAAGAGGCTTAACATAAGAAGCACTGCATGCCCCTGGGCGGTCTGGCCAATCGTGATTTCCGGCACACGAGTGGAGCACAATTCGCTCGGGCACCTGTGCCGAAGAGGCCGGAATACGCACGCTAGTTCACCCGCACCTCCAGACATCGCAAATACGACATGAACAAATCATCCCTGGACAGGCACGACGGGTGCAGATTCAAACCGAGAGGGAAGAGTGGAAGTTGCTAGCCGCTATCAACACCCACACAACTTTACTTGCAGGCCCGACACCCTTACGGAGAAGAGACAGGGCTTGCTCACTAAGCAGGCACATGCATTGCAGGAATGGCTGGGGAGTTTAAAACGGCGGTGCAACCACAACAAGCGCACGTTGGAACCACTTAACACTAGACCCAATGCGCTCGACCCTGGAGAACCTGTTCCTTGCGGTGCATAAGCACTGTAGCTAGAGTCCAGCTCCATTTTATTTTTTATAAGTGCCCGCAGAATCAAGCAACATTTGCGCTGACACCATCGGCAGCATCCGCAGCATCGGCAAGTTCTCCTTGACCTTTGAGGACATGGCACGTCACGAGCGGTGCATCAAAAACCGAGGGACTGCAAATTCAGAATACTATAACTGAAAACGAATGAGCTTACAGGACCGGGCATGCCTAGCTGGTGCCGGGGCTGTGTTTGGACCAGCTACCGCAGACGAAACTTCGTTGCACATTGTCGCCGCTTATCCTCCAGACAAGACTGCTCGTCCTGATCTGATGCAGCGGGCTCGGTCCATCGACCTGATCTCGTGGGCGGCTTCCCTTCCGCTCCGGCAAGAATGCCAGGCGCAACTGCAGTTGCCTTCCATTCTTGCACCCGTCCTCCTAGCCTTTCAGATTACGTGTCACCGCGCCGTATAGCCGACTCCACAAAAGTGCATGGCGGCTCTGACGCAAGTGAAGCATTCGTGTGTCATAACTCCTTGCACAGATATGTGTTCGGTCACTCCATAAGAACACTTTGCTTGTACACTCTGCGGGGTTTCCAAGATTTGCTATCCACACCGGGGATGCTGAGGTTCGATGTCCCTGTCGGAGCCCGAGGACCCAGGAGCAACGCACCTCTGCGTTGACTGCTGAACCCGATGTCATCTCACCACTAACCTTCACCGCTCCCTCGGAACGATTGCCCACCCTCACTGTCGGAAGTTTCCTGACTAGACACGGGATTTCTCCGAGGCGATGCATGCGACCTGCTTGTGGAAGTGGTCAAGCACGTGCAGAGTCGCTACCGACCAAGAGGGACAGTCCACGACCGTGCTATTTCGCCAGGAACCTTGTCTCTAGCTTTTCTGCAGAGTAACCTTTTGGAATTTGAAATTTGCAGGTGTGCTGTGCCCATTTTCTTTGGTCACCTGCAGACCATGGCATGACTCCACCCGGCCGCACGCTGCTTGCACATCCTGCACGGGGAACTCTGGAGAAACCTACGCCAGGCACCCCAAGTCCCGGGCCCTAACTGTAGGACTTCCAGTCTCCCAAGTGAGCAAGAACAACACCACGGATCTACCTACTGTGTAGAGGATGATCGCGCAGAAGCTCGGAACTCAAGGGATGCCGGCCGATCTGTCGACTGGTCCCGGAGTCCCGGAGGCGCCGTGCTAGCCGGCTACTTGGCGGGCACGACTCAGCTAAATAGATAAGCCGTTTGAGCCAACAGGTGTGGCCTACGCGGCCGAGGACGCACTCCCAAATAGGCCAGTAAAGGGACGTCAAGTCGTGGGTGCAGCGGTCCCCACGTCAGCGTAGGTCTTCTATTGCAAGTGAATTCGAACTGATCCGGTATTCCATTGTCAGGGCTCATCAGGGCCGTCACAACAATGAGCGTTGCCCTTCTTCTGCTGATGTTTCCTCGCTACCACTATCGGCTCCGTGCTGCTGGGGGCTGGCCCCCACAGCTTCGAAAAGGCAGAGAGTGCTAGCAAGATCTAGCAAGCTATAGTTTCAGCTGCTGCTGCTTGAGCCCCGGAGTTATGGAAACGTGTGCTCGCTCAGGGGACGTTACACCGATGTCATGTGGCTACTGCAGATGCATTATGCATTCCGTCTGTGTTGCCACTGTCAGCCAGGCAAGCTGCAGGCCGACTGCGACGTTTGCAGTCCATGCAGGCCTTTGTTCCAAGAGGCACGCCAGGCGGTCTTGGAAAGTACTCACACCACTCGCTGCAATGGCTGGACAGACAGGTGGACCGCAGCTTCGCGACTCTGTCTCGGACGTGTTGGCTGGCCACACACTCTGCAGAAGAAATGGCCCATGCTACGACATAGACTGGGTGTTCTCGCTCGGTGAGTGGATAGAATGGACCAAGCCAAAGCCAAGGTGCTACTCCACACACACTCATTCGACAAACCTATATGCCCTGCGCTGCATTCCCAGAACATATGGGCTCGCAACGCTCCATCTTGCTGGCACGGATGCTGATGTCAAAAAAGACAGCAGCAGCAGCAATGTGCAACACATGGACCCCATCCTTGAAATCTGTTTTGTGTAGTAGTGTAGTACAGAGCACTGCCTCAGGCATCTGTTGTCATTCAAGATAACACATCCCGCGAGTAATATCAGCTTCATTTTATCATGAGCAACAAAGTTTGTGGCCACTCAGGCGTTTCAGCCCGCTCTTCTTTGCTATGCAGACACAGGCCACTCACATGGTCCGTTGGATGCTGTGGTGAAGCTGGGCAACTCGGAGCTGCAAGGCTTCCTGGATACGGCCACTTGGGAGCTGAGGCAGATGCCCGAACACACAAGCTGAACAAAGCTCCTGGAATACTTGGAAAAGTGGAAGTGCATCTCAAATCCGTTCATGTCACACGACGAGAGCACCTGCGTTTGAAGGCCGGGCCCCAAGACACATCCTCGGCGACAGGAATTCAGGAACGCATCAAGACCCTCACCAAGTTGCGTGGTTCCGCCGGGCAGTGAACTCCCTTGATCTCCCTTGCTGGCACGCGCACGCAGATGTGCAGCCACCTCAACTACGACGATCGCAAGGTAGTGCAGCAGCATGCACAGCGGGCCGTGCGGGATCAGGTCATCAGGTCACCAGTGAACGCACGAAGCATAATTTACGTCTGATTGCGCGTAGCTGCTAGTACGCCTAAAGTGCGCAACTATTGGTCTCGCTATCCTTGCTTCGGCGTATGCTATCTCTTGAAATCGCCATAGCACTGTGCAGCCGTCAACACGACGGCAAGATCAAAAGCTCAAGCCGCCTCCGCCTCCATACACGTGATGCGGGCTTGGTCACGCGAACAGAGCTGTTGAAGACCAAGCAAATTCCACAGCAGGCCAGCCAAAGCTAGCCATGGCACCGCGAGCAGAGCGCGCAGCTCAAGATCACTCAATGTTCTTGTTTTCTGCTGAAACGGCATGCGTTATGCACCTGCACACAGTGTTATCCAAGCATTAGTGACATAGATTGCGGGATGTCGTCGCAGTCAAAGATGTTGAGTTGAGCACCTGTGTGCTGGCCAAGCTCAAGGCTTTGCTGCAATCGGTTGCGGCCATGCGCAAAAGAAGAGAACGACGGGACGGTCCAGCCTGCACTTGAAGTCCATACGAGAATGTCACCAATGCAACACGTGGCCCAGGCAAGCTCACCGGACCATCCCACGTTTTTGCTTTGATTGGCTTTTTGCAGAAAGATTCAAAAAATGACGAGTGACTGGCCTCCTCACCCCCAAACCTGAAACCTATGTGTCCTCTGAGCCTTCAAGAGAACAATACAATTTTCGACAATCAATGAAGCACATCGCAGTGATGCTCCGGTGCACGCAAAAAGCGGCTGCGATTGCGAGCGGGTGAAAGCTTCTGGCTGAAGGCTTTAAAGCTCCGGCCTGTGGTGATCGGAGCTGGTTCGATGCCAACGATCGCGAGGACGGCATCTTGGCCAGGGCCTGTGACACAGAGCTTACTTAGAAACAGGCAACCACACCATGAGCCCCTCTGGCACGAACTCCTGGAGCGAACATGTGAAGGGCTTCGCATGTGCCTCGCCCTGAGCCCCGCCTTCTCGCTGCTCAATCTCCCAGCGATATCACTGGCGATCTGTAGCGCAGTCCGCCCTCTGCATTCTAAAAAGACAAGCGTAGGAGGGATCTTCATCTGAACTAGGGCCTGGCCCAATCCATGTTGATCGTGAGGATGATGGTCACCAAAGGGTGGCTTTGGAGGGTAGGTGTCTTCCACCCTCAATGGGATGACTTCAATGCTGTTCTCCAGTGCGAACTGCAGCTCCTTGTGTGACGAGTACTGTGATGCCGTCATTTCGGCATAGTTCCATGTACACACGGCCAGGATGACGCCGTTCTCCCGTTTTATCTGATACAAATACTCCAAAGTGGCATCACCAAAATCATCACCAACTCCAGCCTCAACGATAAGCACATGGTAGTTGCGGGCATCCAGAATCCTCTGCATTCTTCGCATCAGCTTCTCCACCGGCCCGCCATCGAATCTAGCGGAAATCATAGCCAGCCGAGAGCTGGAGCCGTCTGGAATGTTGCTCGCCTGGCACGAGTCCGCTCTTGTTGGGCTGGCCTGCGGTTCGTTGAGCGGGTTTGCTAGATCGGGGTAGCGAAACGGAAAACCGCAGCTCATGCATGCAGAAAGACACCAGGCCGATCGAACGCTTTACTGCACAAACATAATCCAGATTCCTGGACCCAAACGTGGCTGGCAGTTCCTGGGCGTTTGCGTCCTCGAATTCAGGTACCTGAAGAAACGAACTCTGAGACCTCAATGAAGATGATACCGTGGAGATCAAGCTGAGAGCAGCACGATGCGCTGCTTGCGCCGCTTGTGCAAGCGCCAAACCGAGAAGCAACAGAAAGCCAGGATGCAAGTGGACCTGGAGTTTGCTGGAACATGAAGCGCATGCCTTGACAACCATTTGCAACCATTCGCGATGATTCCCAGCACCTTTGGAATAGCCCGGCCAATGCCTTCCTGCCCTGCAGCTGAGTGGCAGCGAGGTTATGACCACAACGACAACGACATCTGCCTCGCAGCGGACTTGCACAGTTTACGAAGTCGTGAAACGAAAGTCGCCCAGCTCAAGACATCAGGCGAGACATAAGGCTATTCTCGCTACCCTTGCTTTCGCTGGCAGACTGGAAGGCCGAAATGTCTGCATGCGTTTTTGCAGTGCATCTCGCGCTGACAGACTCAACGACACTTCGCCCCAACCATCTATTACTATGCCAAACAAACACCTTGAAAAGAAATCAGAATCCTCGGTGCAAGGACCGCAGAAAGGCAACAGATTGGCAGATTGGCCTCCTCGTCGTCCACTTCCTGCCAGGAAACAGGGCGCATTATGCTGATTCTTGGCTTCTGCTGGACGTCCCAAACTCCGTCAGCTTCCTGGCAACTTTTGGAGCTTTTGTAACCCGTAGTAAGAGCCATCGTCATGAGTGCGCCACCCTGGGCCCCGTCACCTTCTCAATGATGACAATCAGCGTGATGTGTTGGGTGTCAATGCTAATGCTGGCAACGGCCTCAAGAGATGCAAGCTGCAGCTTACAGCTCTCTGCTCAGAGACTGGGGATTTCCTGAGGAGCATGCGTGAGGTTCACCGACGGGGTCCAGGACTCGCCGCAACGACGGGCTTCTTCGATATGCCTGTCACACCAGGTCGGCTTGTCCGGAGAATGACTCGCAGACAGCCGTCCACTTCCCTGGACCTTGTCCCTCAAGCGCAAGATAAGGTCACTGGGATCCTCCCAACTGCCTAGACGGGCGCATGGCAGAGTGTGCTGCGACATCCATGCGAAACACAAGTGCCATGTCATCGAGCGGAGAAGAGCAGATTCTGCTGCAAGCAGGCTGCCCGCATTGCCCAGTAAACGCCTCTCAGCGCTGCCGAGCGGTCCTGGCCATGCTCGGGCAGAAGCAGAAGCTGTGAGCCCTCTCTGCTTGGCCCCGCCAGTCCTGACCGAGCCGGGCCTGTGACTGCAAACCTTAGTACTTAGGCGGACTGCGAACGCGAACGCTGCGAGATTCATCACACGGCCAGGTAGCGAAAGGATCTTGCGTGACAGTGACAAACTGATGTCCGTTGTCATCCTCAGACGGGAACACCCTCCCCCTTTCAAAGGCCAGATAACCTGCAGACCCATAACCAGCAGGATTTGGATGAAGCTTGTGCGCACATCCCACATCCTAGTATGACCCACGTCTGGCCATGGGCTGTGGTCTCATGCATTCTAGAACAACATTCAGGGAGTGAACAAGACCAAAGAGCACACCGCAAGATTTTGTGATCTAAACGCCGCCGAAGGCGCTCTTGTGGGATTTCCAGGAGGAATCGGAGTTCAAGTCCCACCGCGGCTAAAGACTCCATCGCGCCCGGCTGCAACCTCAGCCCCACTCCACTGCCTCGTAGAATCGTAGAACAGATACTTGCTCACACACTACACACTAAGGGCCTGGCCGGTCCATCGGTATGATCCTGAGTTGCTGTCATGGCCCGAGCTTCTTCCCTCCCACTCCCCAGCCAATTTCACGAAGAAGTCTCCCCTGCCCTTCCTGCGTGGCAAGGCTCGCCGTTGCAACCTCCAGCACCTGAATGCTGGTGTTGCCTCTGGAGGCACGGCCCAGCTCACAGGGCTGCCAGACAGGTATAGCGGCACCAGAGGGACCTGCAAAGGAAGGATACTGTAACTGTAGTCTGATTCCTGGCAGCTTCATGTGCGCAATGCACCAGGCCCCTGGCAGCTCTTTATGCCAAAGCCGGCGTAGCAACGGCCGAACGGCACGCAACCTGACCAGCTTTGAAAGCACCGGAGTCTCAGATCCAGGAGTGTGGCGGACGTGGCGCTCAGCAGAAGCCTTCAAGAAATGGGCACTGGAATTGAATGCTTGATCCATCACTATCGCATGCGAAGCAATGTTTAAAGCGCCAAGTCAGTCAAATATTTTCAGACGAGGTGCTCGTTCTTTGGATTTGCAGCGTCTCAGAGGGGAGGTCAATCCTCAGCACACATAGCGACTCAGAAGAGCTGAACAGAAGCCTTAATCCAAAAACTAGAGATCGTCTCGGACCGGATATTCTGTTCTGGGGGAATCAGCCTGTTTGAAGCGCATCTGATGTTGCTGCAGCCAGGAAGCTGCACGCAGGTCTGGCTGCCTCGAGCCAACTCTTCTTGGGAGCATGGCGCAGGACATGAGTTTGCAACGCCACCTGAGCGCTTCCGAACGACTCGTAGGTGAACGAGTTCGAGGCAGGTCGGAGCTTGTGCATTTCACTGGTGCTATAAGTTCAGTGTTCATGTTTACACAACACTTCAGTAATGTCGTTGCCTAGTCGAGTCACAGCTGCAACGCGATTCTGTTCAAGCGGCTCGGCTCAGATTCAAGCTGCATGGATTCTTGGAATGGGCTGGGTGTGTTGATGGAGCCCAGCGAGTTCAACGACAGCACCAGCAAGTCAGCCAAGCGACTGATGACCTTTGCCACGCACAGAGTGCCATTCGCATCCTTGGAAACAGTGACCACAAGACAGCTGCTGAAAGAGTGTCAAATGCAAGCTGAAAACCTTCAAGCCAGCACTAAGCCCAGGTCCAGTGGGTCTGGGCAGCGCAGCCTAAGTTGCTATTGTGGGGACAAGAAGGCATTCCGAAAGCGGGTCGTCTGGGCCGTCGGCGAATTCTGGCCGCACGGGCAAGGCGCTTCCCTGTCCACGCAAAGCTTCCAAGTCATCTCTGGCACGCCTGCGTGGAAGCACGGAAGGAGTGTCAGGCTGACGCCCGGAAGATGCAAATGAGGAGACCTTACCTGGCCTGCCGTGCTGTACTCCGTGATCTCGCAGGCTTTCTGCCTAAGAGAAAGCTGGAGGAAACAATGCATCACTGCGGCATGCGGCACGTCTTGCCATGGAGCTGCCAATGCTCGCAGGGGCACACGTCAGCCTTCTGCAACCTGACGGACACTGTCACAACATGTCGCCACCGAAACTGGAGTGGCTCTGGATGGAGCGCATGCATCACATGTACACCGCCTGAACGCCTCATCCTACAGCCTTCCGTGCCACTTTGGTGCCAAATCAGGAAGTTAGAGGCGGATGAACATGACCGCACCCGCAAAAGGAATCAATCAAGACGCAGCTAAGCCCTGTTTGATCCGTAGCTTTTCAGGCAGCTTCGTGACGCAGGGAGGCAAAGGTCTGCTCCGGGGCAGCGCTGTGTGTTTGCGCCACAGGGACACGGTGCGGTCGATGCCCAGCAGATCTCTCGAGAGCCTGCCAAGGGTCTCGCCACACATTGCCGGCCACTTGCGCTCGTCTTCGGGCACCTGCCTGTGATGTTCCCATCAGGAGTGTAGTCCACGACGACACACGTCTT